>CM076578.1:210865436-211349176 GCA_034641835.2 Pinus albicaulis | reverse complement strand
GACTGAGTCTAACATTGGCTCCAATGGGGATGGCAGCTGCCGCTTCTTGGAGGTGCCAAGAACTGCAAATCTTTGGGAGAGCATACAATGCCTCCATCTATTGGGCTATGGAATCATTATTCTGACAAACAGACTAAAGACTAATGACTCAACTTATTAACTGGAAAATTGACTCAAACTGACTTCAATGCAAACTGAAATGACTGAATTAAAACAAAAGATTTTTGAAAAAGGGCAGCAGTCCATCAAGCTTTAAAATCATGATGGAAACCACCTGCATACTGATGTGATATGTACAATCATGTGTAGTGTGCCTTCCAATGTAACCAATCCAGTAGATGGCTACACCCCAAATTTCTGCTCTTACTCTCCTTGAGCAAGCGGAATGATGAACCTGTAGGCAACTCAAAATAACCACTGAAACCAAAGCTTATGATAATGAACCAGGCAATATTTATCCTTTCTAATGTTTGCAAAAGAATGCTGAAGGGGTCTTGAAAATCTTGAAGCACTGGCTTATCTGGAGATCCAGCTGCAAAAATACAAGTATTCATTCCATTCTGATCTGAAAGGACAATTGATTTCTGAGGGATAGAAATGCACAAAGAGGTATCTCCCATCTGAGTGTTAGCTGTAGGTTCCTTGACCATGAGAAATTCTGGCATATATTCCTCAACTTCATGATCTAGGTCATTCTTAAACAAAAAAAAATCTTCAAGATTATCAAACATGACAGCCTTATCATCTTTGTGAAAGAAAAAATTATCTGTTTGCTGATCTACACAACTGATTACAAGACAGTCATCTTTTTCAAAAGAGGAAGAAGTTTCACCAACACTTTCCTGACTATGTGTGCACTGCAAATCTGCATTAACTTGAGCTGGAACATGACTTTTCAATAGCTGATCTATCTCATCTTCAGACAAAGGAGACAATGCCTTTTGTTTTCTTCTGCTTAAACAATAATTATCTTCATATTACAGGGCATTCAAACTATCATTTATTACTGAGTTATTGAAAGGAGTTTTATCACTTACTTGCACAAAGATTTCATTCTGTTTTTCATGAACTGACTGGATTGCTTCTTCATGAAGGTTGTGTTCTAATGATGGACTGACAGTATGACTGAGAACATTTGGATCCATTACTGTGTCTTCTGCATTCCAGATGATTTCAACAGCAGAGTTCTCTTTGATGGGCTTCAACACAAGATATGCTTGGTCATCATGATCTAAATCTGAATCTAAAGTAGCTGACTGGACATTATCACAATCTGCAATCTGCATGTTGTCTTCTTCTGTGGGAAGATCTGAAATGTCATTCTTCCTTTCATCATTTTCAGCCATATGGCACTCTTCAACCTGTTGATCTTGATTCTGCTGCAAAATTTCCTGAGCATTTTGGTGGGTATCCTCTAGGTTCTCTTCATTTTGCTGAAATGGATTCTTGTACAGAGCCTCCATGATCTCATCATCCATGAAATTATCATCTTCATAATATTTCTCAAGGCTTTCAATAAAAGTAGAAGCATGTTTGCAACAGTCATGAACTAAATTTAATGATGGATAAGATGTTTGATATCTTTCAATGAACAGGGCATGAAAATCCTTTAAACAGTAAATACAAACTGGCGGCAAATTTTAAAACCAAGATTGGGCTTCACCTTCCAGAGTGGCCAGGAATATCTTCATCAAGCAATCTCCAGGAAAATCCACCTTCAACTTGCAAATATGCATGTGAAATCTAACTAAATGTAAAGCAGCATCCTTCTTACCATCATCTTTAAACGTGGGCAGATTCCTTGACCAATCTACCTTGGGCATCTTATTCGGAAAACCTGGAATGTGGTCTCGGCTCATGGGAGCGTATCTTCTCGTGATTCGGTCCATCTTGACAATCTTGAGGCTACTGATCTCCCTGCAGTGAAGTCACCATGAAGCATCGATTTCTGGATTTTTCAATGAATGAAGTCGCCAGGTGAACGTTTTCAGCCTTCTGATGTCTAACTGCTGTCCACCATCAGCAATCAGATCTGAACTTTGTTATCCTTTATTGGGGAGGACCTCCCTAGTATGGTCGCCACTATGCTAGCACTTGAATCTGCCTCAGGCTGAGGAAGGCAAAACTCGAGGCAACATCAAACCAAGCTCAGCCTCGTAGCTAGCCCTACAAGGACAGGAGAGGGATCTCTCCGGGTCTATCTCGGCAAAAGGTCTTCAAAGGGGCTGAGATGACTTTAAAAGGGGAATGAATTTTAGGCTAGTAAATAGATATGAAATGAGGTTTTTAATAAATGATTGGGTTTTCTAGGCTGCATGGGGCAAAGACAGCAAGAGCAGAGATTTAATCAAAGGCACAGATTATTCCATAAGGTAATATAGGAGTGAAGTTTAACAATTAAATTGAAATTAAATGGCATGGAAAGATTGTTTAAGATAGCTGAAAAAGGAATTAAACAATGAATCCCTTTCAGACAGAAGAAAGCCACACAAAGTCTGAACACTTCCTCAAGGTAGAGCAATGACTGAGTTCTACCTTTCTTAATTTCAAGCATTCAAACTGAAAACGATTTATGAATGAAACTATGAAACATTACAAAGACATATGAAATAGAAGAAAAACATATTGCTAAACTTCAAGCCACATGAATCTTATAAATCAGAGCTGACCATTCAATTATTTCTCTGTGAAAGCTGTACAATGAAACTCTCTGTTATCTCCTCCACCAGCTTTCAGAACTCTCTCCTTTACAAATGATTTTCAATACATTAAATAACTCAAATGTTGAGAACAGATCGATGAAAGTATGGAGTTGTTTCAACTGAAATGATGAAAATAGTAAAAGAGCCAGCCATTAATTCTAAAAAGAAAACAACGTTACATTTTCTGCCCAAATCTGTTGATGTACCAATGAAGGGGCGGAAATCTATAGGTGTAACTCCTTTGAATCGCAACTGAAATCATAAATAGGAAATCAAATCCTATTTCTCTGCCCTGGTAGATATCCTTTATTTAAATTCTGGCTTTTGACTTTGACTTTCCATTTTCCCTTTGTTGTTTGACCAAAAATAGCATTGGAATGTAGAGGTCACCTTTTGATAAAAGGGACAAGCGCATTGCAAATGAGAAAGGTGAAAGAGTATGATACAATGAAAATTATTCCTAGAAAGAACGAAGAAAACCAAAGAATTCTCAATTTCTCAAATTGCTTTGTCCTTTGGTAGCCGAAATCTCAACATCAAAGGCTTCCAATACACACGGTTAATATTCTCAATCATAAGCATAACCACTTCCACTAAATATTGAAATGGCTGTATTACCAGTCACAAGATGCCCAACACAAAAGATGACCAGTCAATAATAACCTATAGCCTTTGTTATCAACTACTTAAATGACTTAGGCGCATGATCAAACCTTGCATGCCACACAAATACTCGTGAAAGTGCCATTTCTAACTCCTGATGTGTCCAGTTTTGCGTGGGTAAACGTTGCAAGAGGAGAACCATTTCTTGAAAATCAAGCCACGTTAACAAAAAGCCAGCACACATATATACAAAGAAATCTGTAAAACCATCTCCTGAGCTTGGCGTCCACCGTTTCAAAATTCTAGATTGTCGTCTTCTTATAGCCAAAGACTCTGTCAATTTTTTACTACTGATGAGCCTGCGTGTCAGAACCGAATTTAGTAGAATAAAAAATCAGTAGACAGAATGCGCCTCCACTGTTAGATATGACCACCGTCTGGCAAATCCCAGTCATAAGGTGAAATAATGAGAGAGCTAGAAATTGCCCAAAAACAAAAAACCTGCTAGCAAATACAATGACGTAATATGTAATAGCAGTCCGCCATGGTCCAAATACATTTTGTTAATTGTGGCATGCAAAGCAACTCCAGGAGGAAGCACAAGTTTATCTAAGAAAAATGAGGAGAGTGAACTGAATGGATTGCGCCAATGCTCTCATACATTGCACTTCTATAAATGTTAAGGCAACGGTTTACTCCTGTGATATTTTAACGTAAGACAAGCAATACACAACACGTTCTGTCTGAGCCATATAAGATCAATAATTTGTTGTTCTGTTATTAATTTTGAGCTGATCTCATAGATCCTCAAATCCTCAAGTAGCTGGCCCAACTTTGCCACCACATGAACTCCAAATTTTCATGCATTGTTAATTCCTTCTTCACTTCATAATGAGTTCTTTGCAAACCGATTTGAGGAGCTTTGGCATGAAATTGGGTGCAAGGGCAAAACTTTTTAGCTCTGAGACTGTATGGGTAGCGCGCCCACCCAATGCGTAGCGCGCTGCAAGTGCGTAGCGCACTTAGTATTTAACACTGGCTGGTGATGTTATATGCGTAGTGCGCCCTATATGGGTAGCGCGCCTCCTCTGCACGTAGCGCGTACCTCCAGTGCCTGTCCACAACTTTGCAAAACACGATTTCGGTCTTCAACATCACCAGCTCGATTTCTGCCTTGAGGATTCGTGCAAATGAATTGTTTACCATGGTTTATATGTGAAGAAAATATCTCATAAAATCAGATTTGATTTTAAATTTACTCCATGACCCACTTTTATAATGTTTGCACTTTGTCATTCGATCACTTAATACAATGCTGTTCTTTGGCTTTTCCTTGATTTTTCTGAATCTTGGACTAATGATACTTGGTTGTTTTTTGTAGGGATTTGGCATTTGGCTCGACACTTTTTCACATTAATACAAACTCTGCCTTTCAGATTCCCTTTTTGATTTTCTGAGCTGGATTGATGGGTCTTCTGTTGATTGTTTTGCAGGGATAGGAGCTACTGAAAACTGACAAGATGACGAGGGCTGCCTGAAGAATTATAAAATTTGGAACACCTTATCAATCGTGTTTTAAAAAAACTTAATGATTTCTTCTTCAAAACTTTGTTTTGAAGAATAAATTTCCTTCAGCATTATTAATGATGAGAACTCTTGAAATAAGAAACTTATTGAACCTTCCTCTGGCCTGCACATGTTATTGAAGCACTTCTGAAGACAAAAACCCTGGGCTCAAGAATTAAAATGACTCTTTTCTGGACCACAGTAACATCAGTGACTGCAAATGACGAGAAATGACAGAGGACTGACAAGACTGAGTCTAACAGGATCTCTCTATAAGTATGTCTAAAGATGTGATATTTAAAGCATGGGATGTGATATTAGACTAGTTATGAAGAGCATGGGTTTTGTTTACTTGTTTTTGGTTGGGCGAGGACATGATGAAGGTGAAGGCAGTTTGAATGAAGGGTGAAGGTGTATGCAAGTGAAGGGATGATTCAACTAAAAGATAGGAAAAAATCAGCTTCAACCATTGGGCTATGGAGTCATAAGAGGATTTAATTGGACAACAAGGTTCAAGAATAATCCATGGGGCAAGTCATCTGTGTCAAAGGATCTCTTTAAAGTTGATTTTATGGAATGAAACAAATAGAGAATGAACAACACAACAAATGAAGAACAAAGAGCAGCCTGAGATCAAGTAAGTACTTTGAAACTATCTTGCTTTGGCATACACTTAAGGAAAGAACATAAAAGTAATCTGAGATCAGGTAAGTGCTTTGAAACTAGCCTACTTTGATGTACTTTCAATCAGAAAACACTTAAAATCACTTAGAATAAATTAAGATCAAGTAAGGACTTTGAACCTATTCTGCTTTCAGCGTATCCTATGGGAAAACAAAGATGATAAATATAAGGAGTAATCTAAGATCAGGCAAGTGCTTTGAAACCAACCTTCTTTCAATGTACTCTTAACAGAAACTTTCAAAGGGGGAAAACATAGAAATAAAGCTTATCTGTTAGAGTAGGGTACTGTTAAGAGTAAATCCTATCTCTTTATTTGTTGTTCTTTATCAGAGAAAGTGAACGGAATGAAAACACAAAGGAAAATAAAAATTAACAATCAGAAACACATCACCATTGACATAGATCAGGATCCCATAAATAAGTTTGTATTTGATGTTCAAACCAGTTACAATCTTCAAGCCTGGAAGGTCTCTGCAACTTCAGACTTCTCATATCAGCTTATGTATCTTCAATTGCGAACAGGGCTTCAGCAAAATATTAACATGCAATCAGATATCCAGAGACCAACCATTACAATGTGGTCGTCAAGGAGAATTTATAAGAAAATCTGGAAGTGGGAGAGTTTCTAGGGGTCAAGTATCATTAATTTCACAATAAATGCAATTCCTGGCCTTTGAAAACTAGGCAAGACGTAAGGTAGGAATGCACTCAACCTATAACTCTTCTTCATAACTCTGTTTCTGCTTTTCGAGGCCTAATGGTCGAAAATATTGGCTTCTAGGCTGTTTTTTATCTTTTAAAATAACTTTGCTGACAATTAGAAATAAGATCTTTTGATTTTTATTAATTGTTCAGCTGTCTTTAGGCGAATATCTCTCATTCTGGTAATAACTAGGCCTTCTTTGATTTCTGTGAGGCTGCACGTGTCTTTTGGTAGCTGGAGAGGTTGGCTTTTGGTGCTGGAGAGGGTTCAATTGGCCTCTGCTCTAGCGGTGGAGGCTTTCTCGAATTGACAAATGTCTTTGTCCTTTCCTAAAACACCTTTAATTCACTTTTAGGTCTGTGTTTTAGGCTGAATTAAGCCTCGGTCTTATTTATGGTCTTCATGCTATCTCTTCATCCTTTAATCACTAGATTATGTCATTAATCTTCAATCACACACGTTTAATCCTTTTAGATTGTCACTGATACACTTTGCCACTTCTGTTTACTGTTTTGGTGCATATACAGGTTCAATGGTGCAAGAGAGTTTAGATCAGGGTTTTGACACTGATATTGTTAATGAAATAAATGTTTAAAACCCCTCTCAAGAGTCTTTTCTGCTATCTCTGGCTCTGAAATGACTTCCTCTACGCTCTGTGTCACCATGACAATGACTATGAGAAAGAGAGGTTTTCACCATCTGTAACCCTGCAAAACACAATAAACTTGTTAAGAAAATCCCTGGGAATGGCGGTTGGATGCTGTGGGGGCCTGTGGAAGATGGAGGCGCAGTAGTGGAAGCAGTGGCTGTAGTGGAGAAGATGGTGGAAACCGTGAAAGAATGGCGAGAAACTAATCTGATGGATGTCTGGTGAAAAAATGGTTCTGGACCGTTGGATCAGATCTGATGGCAGTGATCGACGGTCAGGATTCACCGGTGGGGTTGCTTTAGAACGTTAGGTGGAAAAATTAACTTTTATGGTAAAACATAAAAGTTTAGCTTTGGGCGGATTACAAAGGAAAATGAGTGAAATGAAAAGAAATTGGAGGCTTTGAATGGTGGGACTTGGAGGGCGGATGGAGATTGACTGTGGGCCGTTGGATCTTAGGAAGAGATCAACGGTGGGGATTTCCCGAAGAAGTCCTTTGGGAGGTCCAGATGAAAGAATATATATGAAAAACGTGATGGAATGAGGACTGTAGATCTAGATCAGATCAACGGTCAAGATCTTCGAGAAGGGCTTTCGGAGGCAGAAGGGGGGAAGTGGTTTTTAGAAGAAAACAATTGTTTTCGCGCGGCTTAGTAGTGGTTTTGAAAATCTCCCAAAAAAACACGATATGTTCTACCACCCGACAAGTGTCTTTTAAAAACTGCTTACATCACGTAATTTTGAAGTGTTAACCTTCGAGCACAGAAAAAATGTGATATGCACCTCAGCTGTTGGATGTAGGATAGGGAGATCTGACAGTGCAGGATGGAGCATGATATGGAGAGATGCACGGTCGGTGTGATGGGGAATAGTCAAAGGCGGGTTTGCTGTGGGCCGTCAGATCTGATAATGGACGGTCAGGATCAAAAGGAGGAGCGCTAGTGTTCCAAATGGGAAAATATTATAATAGATGTGTGGAAAAAATCCTGACCGTTGGATCGATGGGGATGGACAACGGAGATTTAAAGAGGAAGTGGAGGCAAAAGGGCCAGTGCATGAGCGGGGAGAAAGGAGAGTTGTTGGATCGAAGGGGACGAACGGCGGGGATTAAATCACAATCGGAGAAGGCAGGGGCCAAAACTCCGAAGTTGAACTTGCGATTACGCATGGACCATTGGATCGACAGGAGATCAACGGTGGAGATCTGATTGGAGGGGGAGTGATGGAGGGTGTAGGGGTGGTGATGCAGGGGCATTGGACACTAGCCAGCAATGTAGGAATTTTTGTCCACATGTTGTGGCTAGGAGGGTTTAGAAGCATTCGAATTATTACAGCTAGGTGTCAATACCTTAGCTGATTGTAATTCTTTTGGTTAATTAGAGTTAGAGGAAGTCGAATAGCTTAGTTTTCTAGCTGTCATATTTGAGTTAATTGAATTATTATGGTTAGACTGTTGGTTTCTAAAATGGTCCTCTCAGAGGAACCAAAGAGTCATCAATCTATGTATATAATTGTAAAACCTCGAATGTATGAGGGGGGATAGACGAGAAGGGAAGAATAGAGGAATTCTGCAATAACTCTGTGTATTTCAAATCGCTTCCAGTTAAATAGTTCTGTGTGTTACCTCAGTAGCGTACCAAATTCTTAAGTGTAAAAATATTGCCTAATCGAGAAGTGATGAACTCCCGCATGATTTCCCCTACCTCTGTAGTTTTATTGCCAAATCCATTTGAATAATCCCTACGCAATTAAGAAAAAAACCCCGTGGCGTGCTCTGTATATAAAATCATGGTTAATATTGGTGACTTTCCCGTATAAAAGAATAACCCTGTTTTATCGCATAGTTGCATCAAATCCTGTCGAATACGCTGTATTGAAACCAGGAGTTAATCGATACAACACAGCCCGAACCCTGACGGAACCATAGTTTATTTCTGTAGCAGGAAAACCGGAACGATTTGCAAAGGCGGGTTTCCCTGATTCTGCACCACCTTTGGCACGGAGGCGGTATTACCAGAGTGTGGAGCGATTCCATACAGGAATCGACACGTAGCAGATTTGACGTCCGACAAAACCACCTTTCCGTATATGTTTCGCGCGTTAACGACAGGATCGAAGTCACCGAGCGGAATGAGTTCGAGCCGTTGATTCGAGAGGAGGTCATCGAACGGTCCTAGTTCAACAGAGATGCACGATATTTATTTAGGTACGATGCCCACATTGATTGGTCCACAGGATATAGGTGGGGCCGGATCTACGTGTCATTCCAAGGATAATTGATTATAGTTGTTGAATTATTTATTCGGGTTATAAACCAAAGATCAAAGGGTTATTATAAAGTTTACAAAAGGTTGAAATAGTCATGAAAAGTTGGGAACGGTTATATAAGGCCGAAGGCATAACCATTGATTATAGGATTCAGATATCTATACGTGTGTAATCCAGAAGATACAATTGGAAATTTGTTGCGAAATTATTTATTCGTCAATTTCTTTGAAATTGACAAATAAAAATGAAAAAGGAGTTCGACAGAGCCACACAGAGTTGACCGTCCCTCCATTAGGTGTTGAGTTTCGGTGTCGCTGCGTCATTTGTGGTATCAGAGCCGTTGTGGAATTGTTTTGCTGACATGGCAATCCGAGTTGGAAGAGGTGCTAGCAGAAGGAGACCTGTAGCCAACGCAGAGGTGTTGGGAATGTTGCAGAGGGTCGAGGCCAGAATAGATGCCATGGAACGCAGACAGCCCATAGATCCTGAAGACATCAGCGAACCTGAAACGGAAGAAGCTGAAGAAATTGAAATTCCTCTTGATTTGAGGCTCCTTAGAACTGTTCTGGGATCTGCAGTTAAGCCCATAATTGAAGTGTCGAGTTATACAGGGGGACTGAATCCAGAAGAGCTGGTGGACTGGATAAATGAATTAAACAAGTGCTTCGATTATGAATAAATAAGTGAAGATAAAAAGGTTAAGTTTGCAGTAACAAAGCTGAAAGGACATGCCGCACTTTGGTGGGATGGAGTACAGGCAGAGAGGAGGAGAGTTGGCAAGCAACCTATCAAGAGCTAGACCAGAATGATGGCTAAACTAAAAGGTAAATTATTACCCAATGATTATCAGCTGACATTATATAGACAAATGCAGAACCTGAGACAGAGGTTGCTGACAGTAAAGGAATACACAGAAGAATTTTACAGAGTGAGCATAAGAGCTGGGCAATTCCAAGATACACCAGAAAAGACTGCCAGATATGTGAATGGTCTCAAGCTGGAGATCCAAGATGAGATTGGTCTCTTGTCTCCTAAGACAGTGGAAGAGGCATACCAGATGGCCTTGAAAGCAGAGGAGAAACTCCTGAGAAAACAGTCTACCAAGAAGAGAGGTACTTTCCGTGGGAAGGGAAGTCAAGGTGGTAGAGGAAAGCCTACACCCAGGGATGGAGCTGAAAGTATCCCACCTCAAAATGCATCTACAGAGGATGATGCAAGGGGCAGAAGGGGTTCCTACAGAGGAAGAGGAAGAGGAGGCAGAGACAGAGGCAGAGGTAGATAGATGCCAGCAGGTGGGACATAAGCACTATGAGTGTCCAGAGAATGTGGGTGCTGGTCCAAGAAATGCTGTTGTTACCCAGGTTGAAGAAGAAGCAGAAATTGAAGAAAAAGTTTTTCCAGAGAGGGGAGAGTCCTTGGTGGTTAATAAGGTCCTGTTTAAACAAACCAAAGAAGTCACTGAGCCTGCACAAAGGAATACTTTGTTTAGGAGCATATGCAAAGTCCAAGGGAAATGCTGCCAGCTAATCATTGATAGTGGCAGCACAGACAATTTGGTTTCCACTGAGGTGATAGAAAAACTAAAGCTGAAGACTAGGGAGCACCCCACTCCCTACAGGGTGTCCTGGCTGCATAAAGGGCACCAGCTGGTTGTGAAGGAATAGTGTGAGATAGAGCTGCAAATGGGAAAATACAAGGACAAAGTTTTATGTGATGTAATGCCCATGGATGTGTGTCATATACTGCTGGGTAGACCTTGGCAGTTTGACAGAGCAGCAGTACATGATGGCAAGAAGAACACTTACAAGTTCTTCAAAGATGGGGTGCATCATATATTGATTCCCATGGAAGAAGGAGAGCCATCCAGCAGAGTGACTGATCCAAAGACCTTGTTGCTGAGCGGGAAGGAATATCTGCAGTAGATAGAAGAAGAGGAGGTAAGATTTGCTTTAGTTTTTAAGCCTAAAGTAGTTCTTACTTCCACAAAGATTTCTGATTTACCAGTAGAAATTCAAGAGATGCTAGACAATTACTGTGACATTGTTGTGGATGATTTACCTGATGAGCTGCCACCTGTGAGAAAGATCAGCCATCAGATAGATTTTATCCCTGGTTCAAATCTGCCAAACAAGGCAGCCTACAGAGTGACTCCCAAAGAAAATGAAGAAATCAGGAGACAAGTGCATGAATTGGTGGACAAAGGACTGATCAGAGAAAGTATGAGTCCATGTGCAGTACCAGCAACTTTGAGCCCAAAGAAGGATGGAGGCTGGAGGATGTGTATTGATTCTGGAGCAATTAATAAGATCACAATCAGGTACAGATTCCCTTTACCCAGAATCAAGGATTTGATGGACTGTTTAAGTGGTGCTAAATATTTTTCAAAGATAGATTTAAAGAGTGGATACCATCAGATTAGAATTAGAGAGGGTGATGAGTGGAAAACTTCTTTTAAAACAAATGAAGGACTGTATGAATGGATGATAATGCCTTTTGGGCTGTCAAATGCACCTAGTACCTTTATGAGACTCATGAATGAAGTATTGAGGGAATTCATTGGTAAATTTGTGATAGTGTATCTGGATGATATATTAGTTTTCAGCAGAACTAAAGAGGAACATTTGAGACATCTTAATCATGTCTTGAAGAAGCTGCACCAAGAGAAACTGCTGATAAATTTAAAAAAATGCTCATTCATGAAGGAAGAGTTGGTGTATTTGGGGTTTGTTGTTTCTACAGAAGGATTGAAAATGGACCCAGAAAAGGTTAAGGCAATAGTGAAGTGGCCTTCACCCAGGAATGTTTTTGAGGTAAGAAGTTTCCATGGACTTGCTAGTTTTTATAGAAAGTTTATAAGAAACTTCAGTAAGATTAATGCACCCATAATTGAGACAATAAGGAAGAGAAAACAACCATTTAAGTGGACTGCTGAAGCATAGAGAAATTTTAAAGTTTTGAAGCAAAAGATAACAGAGAAGCCTGTTTTAATTCTGCCTGATTTCACCAAAACATTTCAAGTAAAATGTGATGCCAGTGGGGAGGCCATTGGAGCTGTTTTGAGTCAGGATGATAGGCCTGTAGCCTATTTCAGTGAGAATTTAAATGACACCAGGAGAAATTATTCCTCTTATGAGAAGGAATTCTATGCAATTTTTCAAGCACTGAAGAAGTGGAGACATTATTTGATGTCCAGGGAATTTGTATTATATTCTGACAATCATGCTTTGTAGTATATTGTACAGCAGCCCAAGTTGAAACACAAGCATGCTAAATGGGTTGATTATCTCCAAATTTTTAATTTTGTTTTGAAACATATAAGTGGCCAAGCCAATAAAGTAGCTGATGCTTTGAGTAGGAGACATTTTCTTATTCAAGAGACTAATTTTGAAGTTGCAGGATTCGATTTTCTCAAAGAATTGCATAAAACAGATCCTGATTTTAAGGATGCATTTGAAGCATGTGGTAACCCTGTTCTAACAGATAGAAGTCAGTGGCTAGATTATTTCCTGCAGGAAGACTTGTTATTCAGAAAGAACCAACTGTGTATACCAAAATGTTCCATGAGAGAAAATTTGATCAAAGAAAAGCATAGTGGTGGACTTGCTGGACACTTTGGTACTGATAAGACTTATGAGCAGCTGAGTCACTTTTACTTCTAGCCCAAGATGAGAACAAAAGTGGACAAGTTTGTGAATAATTGCAAGGTTTGTCAATATGCCAAAGGAAGGAGCCAAAATGTAGGATTGTACACTCCCTTACCTATTCCAGATAGGCCTTGGGACATGGTGAGTATGGATTTTGTTCTAGGATTGCCCAAGACTCAGAGAGGGAATGATGCAGTCTTTGTTGTGGTGGATAGATTCTCCAAAATGGCACATTTTATCCCATGCTATAAAACTAGTGATGCCACCCATGTTGCTAACTTGTTTTTCAAGGAAGTTGTTAGATTGCATGGATTTCCCAAGAGTATTGTTTCAGACAGAGACACCAGATTTGTGGGCCACTTTTGGAGGAAAATGTGGAAGAAACTTGGCACTAAACTGAGTTTCAGCTCAGCTTATCATCCCCAGACTGATGGACAAATTGAGGTAGTGAATAGGAGTTTGGGAAATTTGTTGAGGAGTCTTGCAGGAGAACATCCCAAGCAGTGGGATCATATTTTTCCCTAGGCAGAATATGCATATAATGATTCACCAAATAGAAGCATAGGGCAGAGTCCATTTCATATTGTTTATGGAATGCATCCCAGGGGAATATCAGAGTTAAGAAATATGGGAAGAGCAGAGCTAAGGAGTGCAGATGGTGAAGAGTTTGCTTCCGAGATCCAGGCCATACATGAACAAGTGAAACAAAAATTACAAGGCAGCAGCATCAAATATAAAACCAAAGCAGACTTGAGCAGAAGAGAAGTTCATTTTGAAGTAGGAGATCATGTTTTGGCACACTTGAGAAAGGAGAGGTTCCCAAAGAAGCAGTACAACAAATTGAAGTTCAAAAAGATTGGGCCATGCAAGATACTTAGAAAATTTTCTGCAAATGCTTATGAGATTGAATTGCCACCTGATGTTGGAATATCTCCCATTTTTAATGTTGCAGATTTGTACAAATATGAAGATGATGGTGCAGAAGACAGATCAGCAGACAAGGAGCAGATTGAGTGGAAGGAGCAGCTACCTCCAGCTCAGCTATTGCAACCAGAGAAGATATTGAACAAGAGAGTATTCAGGAAGACCAGAGGACAAGAGTAATTCCAGTACTTGATCAAATGGAAGGATAAACCAGAGGAAGATGCCACTTGGGTGACTGAAGAAATGCTGCAGAAGATCGGTAGATCAGTGGAGGAGCTCATGGACAGGAGCCCATGAAGAAAATTTCCCTCAGGAGTCTGATGCAGGGGCATTTTACACTGGCCAGCAATGTAGGAAGTTTTGTCCACATGTTGTGGCTAGGAGGGTTTAGAAGCATTCGAATTATTACAGCTAGGTGTCAATACCTTAGCTGATTGTAATTGTTTTGGTTAATTAGAGTCAGAGGAAGTCGAATAGATTAGTTTTCTAGCTGTCATATTTCAGTTAATTGAATTATTATGGTTAGACTGTTGGTTTCTAGAACGGTCCTCTCAGAGGAACCGAAGAGTCATCAATCTATGTATATAATTGTAAAACCTCGAATGTATGAGGGGGGATAGACGAGAAGGGAAGAATAGAGGAATTCTGCAATAACTCTGTGTATTTCAAACCGCTTCCAGTTAAATAGTTCTGTGCATTACCTTAGTAGCGTGCCAAATTCTTAAGTGTAAAAAGATTGCCTAATCGAGAAGTGATGAACTCCCGCATGATTTCCCCTACCTCTGTAGTTTGATTGCCAAATCCATTTGAATAATCCCTGCGCAATTAAGAAAAAAAACCCGTGGCGTGCTCTGTATAGAAAATCATGGTTAATATTGGTGACTTTCCCATATAAAAGAATAACCCTGTTTTATCGCATAGTTGCATCAAATCCTGTCGAATACGCTGTATTGAAACCCGGAGTTAATCGATACAACGGAGCCCGAACCCCGATGGAACCGTAGTTTATTTTTGCAGCAGGAAATCCAGAACGGATTTGCAAAGGCGAGTTTCCCCGATTCCACACCACCTTTGGCACGTAGGCGGTATTACCGGAGTGTGGAGCGATTCCATACAGGAATCGACACGTAGCGGATTTGACGTCCGACGAAACCACCTTTCTGTATATATTTCACATGTTAACGATAGGATCGAAGTCGCCGAGCGGAATGAATTCGAGCCGTTGATTCGAGAGGAGGTCATCGAATGGTCCTAGTTCGACAGAGATGCACGATATTTAGTCAGGTACGACGCCCACGTTGATTGGTCCACAGGATATAGGTGGGGCCGGATCTACGTGTCATTCCAAGGCCAATTGATTATAGTTGTTGAATTATTTATTCGGGTTATAAACCAAAGATCAAAGGGTTATTATAAAGTTTACAAAAGGTTGAAATAGTCATCAAAAGTTGGGAACGGTTATATAAGGCCGAAGGCATAACCATTGATTATAGGATTCAGATATCTATACGTGTGTAATCCAGAAGATACAATTGGAAATTTGTTGCGAAATTATTTATTCGTCAATTTCTTTGAAATTGACAAATAAAAACAAAAAAGGAGTTCGATGGAGCCACACAGAGTTGACCGTCCCTCCATTAGGTGTTGACTTTCGGTGTTGCTGCATCAGGTGGAGCGCGATTCAATTTGGGTTGTTGGTTCTTGTGGATTCAACGGCCCAAATTAAAACCGGCGGGGCGATGATGGGCTCAGTGAACCAAGGCGCGACGAATCCTGGCAGTTGGTTCTTGTGGATTCAATGGCCAGGATCTAATCAGAGGGTCGGCCAATCAGGGAGAATAGAGGGTGGCACATAGAACTTTTTACGATTGGCGGTGAACGTGATTAGCGCTAGCAATCGAATCTTTACAGATCGACGGAGCATATTGCGGCGAAGGCCTTCAGAACAAATAAATATCGCATCGGAAGTTTTCAATTTAAAATGGAAAAAGTGCTCACAACCAATCTTCCGATTGTGATTAGTGCTATGTGGCTTAGCGCTTGGGTCTTGGGCACGGGTCATATGTGGGGAATTGGCTAGGGGCTTAGCCGAAAGGGGCTTAAGGCCTCAAATGTAAATGGGTTTTTTTAAGCCAAAAATAAAGGTTTTGAGGCTTAGAAAAGGGGTTCCGGTAGGGGAACAAAGGGATTTTTTCACCAAATGAAGGGATCGACAAGGTTTTAAAAAGGGAATTTGGTGATTTGGATGACTTAGGGATGGATTTTGGGTGTTTTTAGGGAGATTTTGAGAAGGGAAAAAAGGCGTTAAAATGGGGAATTTGCAAGGATAAAAGGGAGAAAATGGGGGCTTTCTTGAGCACAATTTTTTTACAAACAGTGAGGTCTTTTTCAGTGGAAACAGTAGTAAATATATTTCCAGAGGCGAAGGACACATAGAGGCTTCAAGAATGAGAGATTTTTAGAGGAAATGTATCTCTTGGAGGCTCGGAGAAATATTTAGCCACCTGTTTGCTTGAAAATTTTTTATAGGTGGCTAACATCCTGCCATTGACAGGACCCCCAAACAATGCCCATTTTCCTTGTAAAAAAACACTTCTCCCAAGACTTCTAAACACACAGCGCCATTGCCAAAAAGAGGGCAGAAAGGTGATTTGTTGGTAGTTTTTTCCCCTTTTGAGGGACCGGTTTTGCTCCAAATCCTATAACATTTTTTGAGGTTGATGTACAACTTTTGGAGGCCTTCCTGGTGTCCAAATTGGGCCCAAGATAGCTTTTTGGAAAGAGGATCCTATATAATTTATAAATCTACCTTTTTTTTTCTGTTTGGAGTTCATTTGCCTTGTCAAAAGTTGATTTTCTCTAGACTGGTCAAAAAGTGCTAAATGAGGGTGCATAAATGAAGAGTGATGGTGCAGACAAGTTTTGGAGGCCTTCCTCAACTCTAAATTGAGCTCATGATAATTGGAAATCTATCTCTATTTCATTATCATTTGAATCACTATGAAATTCATTTGGACACTCGATCTATGAGAAAAATTTATTTTTCCAAGGTCACTCCAGAAGTGCAGCAATTCTCTCGTGGCACATGTTTTTTGACCTTTCTCCAAAACCATGATACTTGTGTAAACACTAAAGGAGGTTTTTCTTCCTTGACCTATGAGGGACAAAAACCTCTCTCACTTTTCTCAAATGCATCTTTTTTTTTTTTAGAAACACAGTTTGAAGCAAAACTGGCCCTATGTGTGGCAAATAATTTGTCCCTTGGAATGACTTCTTGGAAAATGATGGAGGCATGATTTTTATGAGTTGGGATGGATTCATACTTGCTAAAATTAACTCCCTTATGGATCCTTTGCTTATATTCCTCTTTTTCATAGCAAACCCTAGCTTCAATGGGAGAGGAAATTAGGGTTTAGAGCTTGTGAACAATGATGACTTGGGCACCCTTGGAACAAGACAACTCCCTTTGACATTTGATGTGTTGGCATTTGTGCCTCACCAACCATGCCACTTTCTTATTCTTCTGACATCTCAAATTCTGATTTTTGAAACCCTAGGGTGTAAGTGAAATGATATCATGGGAAGGGACTGAAATGATTAACTTTGAAAGGTGAAGGGAATGAGTGTGAGTGAAGGGAATAAGTGAAAAAGAATGTGTGAAGGGAAAAACTGGATGAATGAAAACCCTAAATCAATGTGATTACCTTATTTTTGACTGATATTCTTTATAGGAGGATGAAACAAGTGTAAAATCAGTAATCAAAAGCTTGTAATTAGGGTTTTCTTAGGGTTACACTTCAATTGATTTAAGAATGACCAAATACCTTAAAATCAAGGTAAAAATGAGTACTTACTGCTTTTTTGACCTAATTTTGAATGAAATTTTGACCTAAAATATTTTCAAGTAAAACAGAGCATTTTCATAGGTTTCTTATGGTCAAAGGGACATGGGAATGAGTCAGCAATATGATCTTTTGAGGTAGAAAAGTTTATTTGACAAGGGAAAATGGGGAAATTAGGTCTTAGGTAGGAAAGAAGGATGAAAATGAGAGGTATAAACCCATACTGAGTCTTTTAAGAGCAATAGGGTGACTTTGAGATGGAAAACTAATAAATAGGGGAAAAGGTTTTATGAGGATAATGAAGGCAGTGAGATTTCTGAAACTCAAGATCTTCAAGGAATATTGTTTTCAGAAAACTAAAACCATTCTATAGTCATACAAAGATAGTGAAAAATATTGATGACTAACGGTGGCTCCACTTGGGGAGGGCAGCTCCTTTAGGAGGTGTCAAGAACCTCAGAGTTTAGATCTCTGGAATTTGTAGATCAATGCCTCGCTTGTACTTGGCAGATTCCTCTTTCTTCAATTGCTGATTTGTTGCTATTCTTTGAAGTTGTGATCTTAAAATCTGAAAAACATGATTTCTTCAACATCAACTCTACCTACCCATCATACTTTTCCTAGCATTTTTTCTTCATTTGGGTGTATTTAGACTGGCAAACCCTGGACATAATTTTTTCTTTTGAAAGCACAAACTATCTACTTCTACCCTTATATCATCCAAAGGCTTAGATTATACTGATGAGCTATTTTATTCTCTACCTAATCTACTTATATGTCAAGATTAAACAATTTGACAGATTTTCGTTCTCTAATCTATCAACATAAAATTTAAAACATGATCAAATCAAGGTTAAGTGGTTTTATTTGTCATGAGTTGTGGCATTTTGGACAAGCTGCACACAGATCTTATTTTTTCACAAAGTAAAAAAACTGAGGGCTATAATTTGGAATTTTTCATTCATCCCTCTCTTTTCTTTTTGGTTCAGATTTGAACTTTGGGAACCAATATCTTTTCCTAACCTAGTCTACTGATAAGCCAAGTTTAAATAGTTTGGAAAATTTTCATTTTCTAACTTATCAGCAAATATTCAAAATTTTTTCAATCATGATTAGGATGTATGATTGAACAAGACTTCCTTTTCAAAAGTAGTGGCATTTGGACTTGCACACTTTCAAAAATATTCTTTTTTGGTATGGGGCTTACCTTTTTCTTTTTACATGCCCTCTTTTCCTTCTTTCTTTTTGTATCAATTTTTCTGAGATTTTTGTTTTAGCACAGTTATATAAAATGAAAAACTTAAAAATGAGAATATTCTCAAAGTAATGAGCTTATTTTCACACCTACCTATCCTAATCTAACTTGGAGATTGTATATACACTAGGTGAACTCTTTTCTCCAATGCAACAAACCAAGTAAATGACTACATGGTTGATTTTTGTTCAGCCATTTGGGTATGCTGAAAAGATAAAAAGGCCACTCCCACTTTACTTTCTTTCAGACAACAGTGCTCAAAATATTCTTTACACTTTGCAACAAATTGTTCCTGGTATAACAGGTTCCTTCTTTAGATGTCTCCAAGAAAATAGCAAAGGGATCTTGGAATAATACCTAGCCTTGAGGATTTAAACAATAAGCTTCATCTAGGACTGCTCTTTCTTCTACTTTGTTGTGCTTGAGATTCTTTTGAGAAATAATTTCTTCCTCTTCTTCATGATCATCTGTCTTGGCAACCTCATAATGTATTGCAATGTTGTCTTCCAACAAACCTGATATGCTCTGATTGAGTGGGTTGAGTTATGTCTGAAAGCTATCATTCTAGTGAGTGGGAGCATTCTATGGTAATAGGTTTTCTTGAGAAGGTAGTACAACACCAGTATCAATCTGTTCTTTTGTTTCTTCATGAGGCAAGGCTGTAATACATAAATCAACAGAAGAACAAACATAAATAAATTCTTCATATAAAAGTTTAGAGGCTGGCTGCATGCTTGAAATATGATGGATTTAATCTTCAATTAAAGGAGGAGGCATTCTCTGATTTCTTTTAATAGAAACAAAGTTGCTCTTTTTCTCTTGTGAAGACTGATCATAAGGTTGTATGTCTTCTTGAGCTTCACACAAGAGAGCAAATGATTGCTAGTCTGTTTCAACCTCTGAGATTTCATTTGCTGTTTGAGATTCAAAAGGTCTCCAGGGCTGATTATCTGGATCTGGGAGAGTTATTTTCTTCTGTGTTTGTAAATTGGAACGTGACTCAACTTCTCTTTAGAAATCTGAAATGAATCGAAGCATAAGGGTAGAGATTCTAAATGTGTTGAATCCTCCTCTATTTCAGATTCTGTGAACTGAAGATGGATTAGGGGGAGAACTTCTGGATCTGAAAAAGGGTTTTTATCATCCATATCATCCTTGATTGATTCCCTAGAGCATTCCTCATTTATATTTGCAACCTACTTGCAATTATCTCTTAATAGGGAAGCACAAGATGTAGGAAGGGAACTTATTATTTCTTGATAACTTCTTGCATTTTCTTCTTTGTAATCTTGCTCAGCATGCACATTTTGATTGTTATCTTTGCATTGTAATGACTGAGCTTGTTCTTGACAAGAAAATAGTATTGGCTGTTTTGAATATTCAACTCCAACCTTAACATTGTAATCTTCCTCTTTCCTCCTACTAATCATATGCATTTCTTTGTTAATTGTGTTTGTCAACATCTCTAGCTTTATCTCTGAAGATATCAGTTGCTCTTTATCTACTTTGTCCTTCTCTATTTCTCTTAGCTTTTCCTCCCTGTTCATCATGTTGGCTTCCACATCAACTGCCATCCTTTTCATTTCCTCCAGGGTTAAAGGGTCCCTTTCTCTTATCTGGAATTCCATCTCTGGGTCAAAGGCATCTGGGTAGTACAAGAGAGCCCATCGTGTGGGTGCCTTTATCTTAGCAAGTATTTCACGATATACTTTATTGAACCTAGCTAAAAAGTGTTGTAATGTATCCCCTGGTTGTCTTTTTAATTGGTTATACTCTTCCATGATGTAAAAAACATTTCCCAGGACCACCCACCTATCTAGGAAGACATGAGTGAATTGATGAAAATTGCTAATGATTGAAGATGGAATATCTCTGAACCAGCTTTTAACTTTTCCTTGCAATGACAGAGCAAACATTCTGATGCGAACTTCATCTTCTTCTACCTCAAACATATCAAGGAGGTCCTCAAGATTTTGAATGTGATTTTCAGCGGTGAATTTTGAGTTTTCACCGTCAAATCTGGGTAGTTTGTTTATACAATTTGCAGGGAGGTCATGGAGGATAGGAGGCAAAACCACATGCTTGTATCTGCCCAGAATTTTTACTGGTATAGGTAGTACAGAAGGAGGTTTATAACCATTTGAGATTTCAGCAAGAGTAGGTGAGATAGTATGAGGCTCATGTTTTCTAAGGTTCTTCACAAGTGCATCAGGAATGTGCACAGGGGTATAAGTATGTACAGGGTTTTCAATTTGGGGTTTAGCCTTTTGAAGATCATGAACTTTCCAACGATCAATTTAAACCTCAGTAGTATATTCTTGTTCAGGCTTAAAGTAAGGTAGAACACAGTTACAGATAAAAACAATGATCTCTTAGATCCAATTTAGGCTTGAATACCCTCTCTTTCCAGGCTGGCTGGTCATGTTTCAGGTTCTTCCTCTAGTGGAGTCTTTGTATAGAACTGATCTGAATTTGGAGTCGCCAGGTGGATGATTTCAACTTCCTTGAGGTTTTTTGTTGTCCACCGTCAACAATTGGATAACAATCTTGAGATATTTTTGGGTTTTCTGAGTTCTTTATATAACACTAAGATTTTCAATAAGTGTTTATTAGTCCCATCGTGATTGCCATTATGTTAGGTCCCTGTAATTTTTCAGGTTGGTAAGACCAAATAAACAAGGGTAACATCAAACCAACTTTGGATTCCTATTGACCTAGCCTTCCTGGACTCAGAAAGGGCTCTCTCTATATTTGTATGCTGATTAAAGGATAGTTAAAATGATAGGGTTGTTTGCTTTGTTTTTTTTGGCTGGGTTTCTTGTTAAGAAGAACAGATAGAGTAGGATAAATTCAAACCATTGGGCTATGGATTCGGTGAAAGGTATGAAGAGTACAAAAACTATTCAAGGGTGTTTCATAGGGAAAGTTAACAAATCCAAATGGATCTTAATAGCTTATGTGGGTGTGAAATGAACATTAAGTTGTGAGTTTAGTAGGTTTAAAGGGCGAATAAGAATCCTTTAAAATGTACTAGAACATGAAGAGTCTTTAATATTACTATGCTTAAGAAAAAACCAAAGTACAGGGCACACCATAAAATTCTTTGGCCTGAGTTTATCAAGTAAAATTTGAGACAACAATCCAGGAAACCCTAGAGAGGAGGGAACTCCTAAATTCTCTAGCTATTCACTTTCGGAGAAAGAAAATATTTAAGATAACATTTCAGTAATGATTAAAGAGCAGGGAAATCTTAAATTATTCAATAAAACTTCAAAGACCTTTAAAGTGAATTTTCAACATAGACCAAAATACAGGGCAAACCATAAACTTCTTTAACCTAAACCCTACTAAGAAAACTTCAAAGAAAACCTTGAGAACAACATTTTAAGAAGAACCAAAGGATAGGGAAAACCATAAACTTCTTTGGCATGAACTATACTTAGTTAATATCAAGAAAACAAACTAGATGGGGCTAGAGAGAAGGGAACTTCTAAACTCTCCAATCAGAACTAGCAGAGGAAAACATTTAAACAACAGAAAGCAGGCAAAACTAAGGTGCCTTTGAACATCATATCTTAATCTAAATTTTCTGCTCTGTTATTAGAGAAATTGATACATAAAATGGAAAAAAGAAGGAAAAAATTACAAACTTAGGATAAGATCACCATTTAGCCAAGTTCATGAATCCTATAAATGTGCTTGCTCCATTGATATCTAGTCCAAAACAATTACAAAGCTTTAGAGCCAACTTTTTACAATTCAAAAATCTATGAGGTATTCGGCTCAACAACCAACTGACCAACAAAAATTATGAAACACACATGCAATATTTATCTACAAAATGAGAAGGTGAACCCTAGCTAGGGTTTCAAATTTCATTTATTACATAGTTAATGCATTTGACCTTTAAGACCATGCACGGCCCAAGGAAAAATATCTAAGACTCATTCATTGTAATAATAACTCCTAACATAACTTCTGAGATAATTTTGAAAAATGTTTGACTTTAAGGCTTAAAAATATATATTTTTGATAATTTATGATATTTTTTGTTGACTTCTTCCAAGGGCTCAGTGCCAAATTACAGGGGCACAACACTAGTGCAAACACACAACACCAACACTAATAAAATTGCCTTTTTTGCAGCTAACTTTTGGAGGCCTTCCTGGTATCCAAATTAGCTCCATGATAGCTCATTTGCAAGCCTGTCCTATCTGGTTTCCAGATATATCTCCAGCTTCTAGAATGGTTCCCATTTTCCTTGTCAAAAATCACTTCTCCCAAGACTTATAAATGCGCAACGCCAATGCAAAAAAAAGGGTAGAAAGGTGATTGTTTGGTAGTTTTTGGCCCTTTTGAGGGACCAGTTTTGCTCCAAATCCTCTGAACGTTTCTGAGGTTGATGTAATTAGAATGAGGAACATGAATATTTTTACCATTTTTCATTTGTGTTCTCCAAAAAAGAGTGCAACTCCAGTGGTGCTGCGTGTTTGGGTGAAAACGTGCAACACCAAGTAGGCAACATCTTCTAAACGTGCAGCGCCATTCCTTCACCTTTTTACAGACAACTTTTGGAAGCCTTCCCAATATCCACATTAGGTCCATGATAGCTTGTTGGAAATCTTATCGTATCTGATTTCTAAATCTATCTTTTTATTTTTGTTTGGAGTTCATTTTCCTTGTCAAAAGTTGGTTTTCCCCAGACTGGTTGAAAAGTGATGAATGAGGGTGCATAAATACAGAGTGCTGGTGCAGTCAAGTTTTGGAGGCCTTCCTCAACTTAAAATTGAGCTCATGATAGCTCATTGGAAATATCTCTCTGTCTAGTTATCATTTGAATAATCCAACAAGTCATTTGGACACTCCAGCTATGAGAAAACTTGATTTTTCCAAGGTCACTCCAGAAGTGAAGCAATTCTCTCGTGGCACCTGTATTTTGAAATTTCTCCCAAAAAATGATGCATGTGTAAAACATGAATGAGTTGTTTCTTCCTTGACATATGAGGGAAAAAACATGCTCTCACTTTTGTCAAATTCATCTTTGTTTGTTCATAAACACAGTTTGAAGCAAAATTGACCCTATGTGTGGCAAATGATTTGTCCCTTGGAATGACTTCTTGGAAAATGATGGTGGCATGATGTTTATGAGTTGGGATGGCTTCATACTTGCTAAAATGACCTCCCTTATGGCCTGATCTACTTATATGCCTCTTTTTCATAGGAAACCCTAGCTTTAAAGGGAGAGGAAATTAGGGTTTAGTGCTTGTGAACAATCATGACTTGGGCACCCTTGGAACAAGACAACTCCCTTTGACATTTGATGTGTTGGAATTTGTACCTCACCAACCATGCCACTATCTTCTTCTTCTGACATCTCAAATTCTAATTTGTGAAACCCTAGGGTGTAAGTGAAATGAGATGAGGGGAAGGGAATGAAATGATTAACTTTGAAAGGTGAAGGGAATGAGTGTTAGTGAAGGGAGTGAGTGTAAAGGAATGTGTGAAGGGAAAAATTGGATGAATGAAAACCCTAAATCAATGTGATTTCCTTGTTTTTGACTAATATTATTTATAGGAGTATGAAACAAGTGTAAAATCAGTGATCACAAGCTTGTAATTAGGGTTTTCTTAGGGTTACACTTCAATTGATTTAAGAATGACAAAATACCTTAAAAGCAAGGTAAAAATGAGTACTTGCTACTTTTTTTACCTAATTTTGAATGAAATTTTGACTTAAAATATTTTAATGTAAAACAGAGCATTTTCATACGTTTCTTATGCTCAAAGGGACATGGAAATGAGTCAGCAATATGATCTTCTAAGGGTGAAAATTTTATTTGACAAGGGAAAATGGGGAGATGTGGTATTAGGTAGGAAAGAAGGATGAAAATGAGAGGTATAAACCCATAATGAGTCTTTTAAGAGCAACCAGGTGACTTTGAGATGGAAAACTGATAGATAGGGAAAACTTTTTTATGAGGATAATTAAGGAAGTGAGATTTCTGAAACTCAAGATATTCAAGGAATATTGTTTTCAGAAAACTAAAACCATTCTATAGTCATCCAAAGATAGTGAAAAATATTGATGACTAACATAAGTGACATGATGTCTATGAGTCTAGGCCTCATTTTTTTGTTATTGATTTGGAAAATAAATTGTACAGGATACCAGAGGTAGTACCGCCTCCTGCTATCTCTTTGACTACTACAAAACAACACAGTAAGATTGTTTCTCAAACCAGGAAATTTATTTTCATTACAATTCACCCACAGAGCAAGAAGAATATTGTGGCCGCAACCTTGAAACAGGGATCCCCTGCACTACAACAATATATGGAAAAATTTGTGGAGGAATACGAGGAAATTTTCTCCTCACCCACAAAGGTTCCTCTGCACTCTAAGGTCAAGCATTCCATTGATCTGACCCTTGGCGCACCGCCGCCTGATATTTCCATACCTCATGTGACCGCACAAAAAAAATCCACACATGTACTGTCTGAGGCTAATAAAAAAATAATAATTATTGAATGCATCTAGCACACCCACTTGCAGGTCCATGACATCTTCAACAAATCCAATACCAAGTTCAGCATAATTTGCCTCATCCCATGGAGGAACTCAACATAATGGGGACCATTGATTTTTAAGGGGGGAGTAATGAGCGAGGTAAACATTGGTGGCCACCCAACTATTCCATTTGGACCCCCACCATCGGTTCTTTCCATTTCTCAATTTCAACACAACTTACTATTTATAGTAGTTTTAGGGGTCCTGAACTTCCAGAGCCATTTTTAGGCCCTAAACGGCGTTTTTTGGGAAAATAGGGAGCAAAATGGAAGTTCCTTTGATGTTTATCAGGTCAAAAGTTATATTCCTCTGATAGATCTTTCTAACGAGTTATTGAGTGCTTCAAACGGAGATCATATGCCAAAGTTACATCCCCGGGAAGTTAATGTACCGATTTACCTAAACGGGGCCCATAGTTTTGGCGCATCATCTCCTAGGGCTAGGTTTTTGGATGTTTCATGTTTTCCATTGTTTCTCAACAATAAATAGGCCTCCTAGCCTCATTGTAACACAGTTCAGAGGCCTGTAGTCACCACATCTGTTCTTAGAGGTAAGCCACCAGCTCCCTAGCTATTTTGTTTCCATTATGTTTGTAAGCATATTTCAGCTATTTGTTCTTAATGAAATGAAGTTTTATTTCTGTTGCATCTCTGATTTTATGTGTATTTATATATTTCATTGTGTTCCTGCATAAATCTAGATCAGTGGTCTCATAGCGGTATACTCTTTCTCTATTTTTTTTTGTATGTCCCCAATGAGGTCAGGGTATAAGGAGTTAGGGCTCGATCTCATTAAACCCTCACAAGATCATCCTCGCAAACCCTGAAGAATTCCCATGGCAGAAGAAAAGAGAGATGAGGGAGCAGGAGATCCTATCAAAATATTTGTCTAGGAGTCCCTTGAAAAACAAAGCAACGCGATGATGGATAAATTTGCCCAAATCCTTCAACGACTGCCCACTAGCGGCGCATCTACATCCAACAACCACTCTGGAGCTGCCTCTCCTTTCAAGGTACAAGTAAAATTTGAAATTATTGTATTTGAAGGGCAGATAGATGCAGGTGCTCTAGATATATGGTTGAATTTGTTGGAAGGGTATTTCTCTATCCATGATTTCTCCAACTGAGAAAAGATTATTTTTTCACTCCTCAAATCTACCCCCCATGAAGACTGGTGGGAAACCTACTATGAGCAAAAGGACAAGAGGTAACCCTCTCTTTTTTGGCTGCACCCACTTGGAATTCATTTCGAGACGAAATCAAGGAACAATATTACCTTCTGGGTGTTGGAAATACTGAGAGGAGGGTAAATCCATATTTCTTTTCAATTTTTAATTTTACCAGTTAGATCACTTATATTTAGAACAAAAAATGAACAATGATGGAATAAATACTTTTATTAATTTCTTATTTACAATAAGTAAAGTAAAATGATGATATAGGGCTATAACCCTAGATGAAGACTCCAATCTGTATTGTGCCAGGCACCGACTTGGTTTTAATGTCATATTTATACATATTTTTCTTTTTGACGAAGAGTCACTTCCCTTGGCCAAGAGGCCGACTTGCATGAGTTGTTTCATGTCGGCTTGCATAGAACTTATATTTTTCCAAACTTGTAAATTCCTTTTCTCTCAAACCGCTGGGAGTTTCGAGGAAAGTAAGGGCTTGTTGGAAAGCTAAAGTTATTCTCTAAAGGATGTTGAAGTTCTCACAAAGAAATTTTGCCTCTAAGATGGTGAAAAATATTTTTTTTTAATGTGATTGTCCTTAAATTTTTGTGCATAAAATATTTGGGACAGAATGGCTTCTCCAATAATTGGCTCCTCTATTGTTTGGCTTCTTCATCATCATAGGATCATTTATGACATCCACATCATAATAGTATTCAACAATGAATGTATCATCTCATTTAATCATATACTCGTGCAGCGATAAGTCATAGTGCAACCTTTATTAATTTGTTATTAGGAAAAATTCAAAGTAGTCTTTCAACCATGTCATCAAGACCATTATCAATTTTGGTCATTCAAGAGTATGAGATCATCACGTGTATGAATTCATTAAGTATAGTCCTGCACATCAAGGGTAAGGACATCATCCAGGTTCTAGGCTTCTTCATCAAGAGTAAGCACATCATCATGATTTCTAGGGCATTATGTTCAATATGCATTTAGGACAAGGCTTCTTCATAGACTTTGACATCATCATTAATGGTCTCCTAGTCAACCAAGAGTCATGGCATCATCATCTAGAACCATGCATCTCAAGAATATTGACATCTCAGTCAAAGTCATATTGACATCAATGAAAACCTTGATTAACAATCTCACCCTTTATCATCAATGGCAAACAGGGTGCTCAAGTACTCCCCCTATCAAGATGCTTCTTTTCTTCATGAATAGTAGTCATTCATAGGTATGTTACTCCCCATGTCATGGTGCTCTTCCTTCTGGCAATGTGGTCCATGATATGTTTTCATTTCTTCATGTGGTGAACCAAATTCTCTTGTCTGCATAAACTCTTCTAGCTCAAGAAAAACTTGCTACCTTGTGAACATGTGGAAGAAAAACCAGTTCATACGATGAATAAGGGATCATGTTCTTCAATGAAGTTGTTCCCAAGAGATGATCTATGGATGAACGTTCAAGTATGACTCATCAAGGTTTTCATAGGGCCCATTCACAGATAGCCTTTGCAAGAATGGTCAAGAATCACAAGCTCCCCCTAAAAATATGCATAACCTTCTTCTTGGCAGAAATTCATCATTAAACCATGTAATATCATATCTGCCAATGATGTCTTCATCAAATCAACAACATGTGTTGTTGGTTGGACTGTTCAAGAGACTTTCAGATCCAATTTTCTTCCTTTTCCACACTTGTCTAAGTTTATTCTCTAGCTTGGTTGTCATAGTTTTAGCTTGTTAAGGGACCCAAGTCAAGTTACAATCACGAGCCATATGTCCAACTTTATGGAAATTGAAACATTCCATTCTGCTCATAAATGAGGATGCATGATTTCTTCTTGCAAGGCTGCTTCTAGGAGATTGACAGGGATCATTAAATTTTTCCTTGTGGTATGCCCTAAAATCCTTTGCCATGTGCCCAAAATTTGTACAAGAATATAAATAACCAAGAAATATACTTTGGTATCTAGGAGATGAAGAGTTCCTTGAAGTACTTCTAAATTATTTTTTCCTTCGAATTATTTGATGATATTCATTGCCTTTTGTATTCTTGAAATCATCTGTAAATCTCCTTGGAGTAGGGTTTTTTCTAATGTCATCTTGACTCTTGCCTTTTCTAGAACTGGGAGTATCATTTCTTCCTAGCTTCCTCACATCCTTGTTGTTTGAAGCATTATCATTCTTGCTTGAGGGTTCACCTGCATTGCCAAGACCTGATTTATCAAGGGGGGATCTTTGATGACTTAGGATGTCATCTAGGGTTTGAGAACTCTTCAAGTTCTTATTCAACAAGTCAACTTCCTTTTTAAGAGAGACAATTTCTCCTTTCAATTTTTCGTAATCTTCATATTTTATGATTAGTTTCTTCTTCATTTCTTCCATCATCCTTGTTGCTTCATGTGATTTGATTTTAAGGGAGATGATATTTGATTTCGTTATGAAGATTTATTCATTCTCCTTTGCTAAACTCCTATCCATTTCTTTTTTTATTCTTGTAGCTTCAAATGTTTCGGCCTTGAGAAGATTGATGTCTGATTTTAATTTGAAGATTTCTTCATCCTTTTCTTCTAGTTGAGATTTAAGAGAGGAGACCTCTTCCTTGTATTGACCAATCTCTTCTTCAAGATTGTTCAAGCTCTTACATCTTTGTTCAAGGTTGCTTGACAAATTTTCTTCCTTTTTCTTTTCCTTATCCAATTTATTTTTCGTAGATATGACTTCTTCATGATGATTTCTTTTTCTTTGATGAAATTCCTCTTTAAGTTTGGCGAGCTCCTCATCTCTTTTCTGTACTAGAAAGTTGACAAAGTCAAATTCCTTCCTTGTCTTGTCTTGGTGACCATCTTGCGCTTTCATCTTAAGTTCCTCATTTTCCTTTTTCAAACTATTAATCTCTTCCATGGAAGCCATAAGTTTATTTAGGAGACCTTCTTCAAAGTCTTCTTTGTCCTCTTCATCTTCTAGGTCTTTTTTAGCCTTGTTGTCATCTCTCTTATCTTTAGCTTCCTTAATGAATTCTAGACTTATTTCTTGTTTTCCATCATCTTCTTGACTAGAGATCATTTTCAATGCTCCTTTTCAGTGAAGATCATGAAGTTTGTCCCATATGACTTTTGCGGATGAAATTTTTTCAAAATTGGCCTTCACAAAATTTGGTAACCCATTCAAAATTGCCTTCATTTCTCTTGTATTGTGCTCCTTGGATTATTCGTCCATCATGTCATTAGTAACCAATGATTTCAAAAATTCAATCCCTTGAGTCTTCAAGAAATTCCTCATTCTTGCCTCCCATATATCAAAATTTCCATTGAACAATGGAGCCTTCGCAAATTGATTGACTTCAATTTTGATGGTTGAGGAAGACACATCTTTAGGAGGATTGGAGACTTTATTCCTTGGCTTTTCCATTTGTGTTATAATGATCAACCTTCAAGCTGTCAAGATTTGAGTGAAGGTACTGGCTCTGATACCAATTATTGGAAATAATGAGAGGGGGGTGAATCAATATTTCCGACAATTGTTAATTTTACCAGTTAGATCACTTACATTTAGAACACAAAATGAAAAATGATGGAATAAATACTTTTATTAATTTCTTCTTTACAATAAGTAAAGTACAATAATGATATAGGGCTCCAACCCTAGATGAAGACTCCAATCTTCCAGGCTCCAACTTGTATTGTGCCAAGCACCGACTTGGTATTTCCAAGGCTCCAACCTTGTCAATTTGAGGCACCAACTTCTAGGGCTCCAACCCTATCTCTGGTACAGGCTCCGACCTAGTTTCTTGAGGACTCCAATCCTCTAGGGCTCCAACCCTATATTCCAAGGCACCAACCTTGTCTCTATGAGGCTCCAACCCTCAACTTCACTTCGTCAAAATATGTTTGGTTATTCTTCACATCTCCCAAAGTCTTCTTCAACGAGCCCTGTCAATCTTCAACAATGACATCACTTAGTATCCACGTCACTTCATCAATGAAAACCTTGTTCTTCACATGAAGGTATCACCACTACTCTTCATGTTACCCAAACAAAATCACCAAGGTCACCTCATCACGAATAATGCATCATGGTCTTCAATAATGTCTCCAATAGGATTCAATAGGTCTACACAGAATGTCCTTCAACAATGTCTTGTAATACGCTCAAGGGTATTCTTCAAGGGATCCTTTGATTACTCTTCAAGGTCAACAAGGCCGCAAGTATCCTTCAATAATGTTTTGGTGATGTGTGAAAAGCCCAAAATGCCTTCAATAGTCTACCCAATACATTCTTCAAGAGTATTCAATAAGCTGCTACAAGAATGTATAATAACCATTATTCAAGATTTCCTCAATTGTCCTCTGAGATATTCTTCAAAGCCCGCTCAAATGATGATCCAAGACTCCTAATATACCATTTTTCAAGAACTTCTATACTTCACCAAGCACCTTCAATGTTCTTGTTCACCATTCATCAGACGACTGTAAGCAAGCATGTGATCACTGTTTCGAGTCCCTCACAAATCCGAGCTTAAAATGTTTTAAGCCTTCGAGACTTCACTGATGTATCAATGATATATCACTACAGTTGTATTACAAGTATATCTCACAGCTTTCCAGGGTTATGGTTGTTAATATATGAGGAGATTTCCACTATCACAAATATGGTTACGACATCTAACACAAGTCAGAGGTAGGAAGTCCGAGCAATGATGACACTAGTAAAATGATTTTCCACCAGTCCAAGGTGATATCCTCCCAAACACACTGGAAGATCCAAGCACAGAGTAATTTTACTGTATCTCAGGGATATATTACAGAATTAAGGTCTCCATGAGGTCCTGAAATCTGAGCTTGAAAGAGACACCCAACAGACCACAAGCTGATCACTGTTCTAGCTCAAAAAAGGTTTGCAATCCGAGCTACAACAGAAACAATTTCGAATGTATGAATTCCAAAAGAGATCTGATTTTCTCTCTTTAATTCTCCACGAGACTATTTTGCTGTTCTGGTTGTTTCCCACTGTTCCAACCAAACTGAGTTGTAGTATTCTTTAAAAAATTCCCAAACAATTAACCTCTGTGTCCTCTTGGCCTCCTTGCTGTTCTGTGCCTTCTCTCTGAAATGATCACCAAAAATTGATGCCAAAATGAAGTGTTTTAACATCATATTTATACATATTTTGATTTTTGACGAAGAGTCACTTCCCTTGGCCAAGAGGCCGACTTGCATAGAACTTATATTTTTCCAAACTTGTAAATTCATTTTCTCTCAAACCGCTGGGAGTTTCGAGGCAAGTAAGGGCTTGTTGGAAACCTAAAATTATGCTCTAAAGGATGTTGAAGTTCTCACAAATAAATGTTGCATCTAAGATGGTGAAAAATATTTTTTTTAATGTGACTGTCCTTAAATATTTGTGCATAAAATATTTGGGACAAAATGGTTTCTCCAATGATTGGATCCTCTATTTTTTGGCTTCTTCATCATCATAGGATCATGTATGACATCCACGTCATAATAGTATCCAACAATGAATGTATCATCCCATGTCATCATATACTCGTGCAACGATAAGTCATAGTGCAACCTTTATTAATTTGTTATTAGGAAAACTTCAAAGTAGTGTTTCAACCATGTCATGAAGACCATTATCAAGTGTGGTCATTAAAAAATATGAGATCATCACGTGTATGAACCCATTAAGTATATTCCTCCACATCAAGGGTAAGGAAATCATTCGGGTTATAGGCTTATTCATCAAGAATAAGCACATCATCATGATTTCTAGGGCTTTATGATCAATATGCATTTAGGAAAAGACTTCTTCATAGACTTTGAAATCACCATTAATGGTCTCCTAGTCAACCAAGAGTCATGGCATCATCATCTACAACTAGGCATCTCAAGAATATTGACATATCAGTAAAAGTCATATTGACATCAATGACAACCTTGATTAAAAGTGGAGAGCGATGAGGACAAGTACATCCAATGGACCACTTGATCCAGGTAAAATTTTGATACCCTTTTAACGAAGAAAGTTTGCTTCGTCTGATGCATTAGAATTATATTTAATCAAAGCGTTAATGAAAACATATGCAGATATAATCAAGAGGAAAACATGTCAACAATCACACAAAAAAATGCAAGATGTTTAGTAACGGAGTTCATCTAGTGTGGACTATGTCTCAGGGCCTCGATGCCTCGATGGTGTTGGTCGCTTCATTACTGTTGGAACTGGTGATAATGTACATGGACGCGGCTTAATTTTCATACAAGGAAATTTTCCCTCAACATGAGTGGAAAAGTATATCCATGAGACGTTCCCTACAAGGAACTCTCACTCATAAACAAACCTCCTATCAACATGAAAACCTCACACATGGTGACAAAGAGTATCCTGCCATCAAGGCAACAAAGGGATCTCACAACATAAATCACCATCTATGATAAGTACATACCACATCAAATGCACATAAATATTCTGCGTCATACATCAAGAAGGGATCTACAAAATTAAACATCCTACAAAAATTATCAATGAAGTACATGGCAACAACACTTCATATACCTCAACTTTGATGTTGGCTGAAGAATAGGCTGCTCAATCGCTGGATTTGAATGCACCATCAAAAACGTGGTGTCAAATGGAAAGAAATCAACTGTCCACATGCTGAAACCCAACACCATCATTCCATTCTAGAAAATGGTCAACTTCTGTTGCAAAAACTAACACCGCCATCAGACTAGTGTTGTTGAGAGGTATAAAATTCATATCAAATTTGTCCAATTTGGACACTGGGAAATTTTGTCTCCTTTGGAAATGAGGCTCAATCATGGTTCCACTGCCCCTACATATTGGTTTAGGTTTCCACCTGCAATTAATTAATACTTTTCTTGAAATTTGCACTCTCCTCTCCTGGGCACACTGAATAACTAGGTTTAAAAAATAAAATTTGGGTGGAGTTACCCAAGGGAGTTAGTTGGCGCAGTGGTAAAATTTGGGGGTTCATTGGAGGGAGGTCGGGGGGTCAAATCCTGACCCCTCCATAACGGTGCATTTTGGTTTTTTTATGCCATGTTGGCTGGGCGGGGTCTACAACCCATGGCCCTGACCCAATCCATTTTGTAGCGGTTGTGTTTATATATGGTGTGGGTCTACGGGGATGTCAGGGTTGACCACCTGCCCCAAACATTTATATATATATTTTTATAACTTCGGTGGTGCCATGGGGTCTGGTGGTGATCATGGCCCACCGACCCTTTAATAATAATAATTATTATTTTTATATGGTTCGGTCGGGTGGCGGGATTGGTGGTCTCGCCACCCTTTCTAAATATTTAATTTGTTTTATAACAAACAATAGAGAAATTCTCGAACCATAGGGGTTATTGGAAAAATTAAGTGTCCAACAAATTTTCTCGAATCTAGCTGGAGCTAGGTAGAATCCGGCGATTGGAATATTGCAAAATTGCACCCTCCTTAACTTGCCATGTCACCTAGTTAACCCCAAAACTTTGACCATCTCTAACTTTCACATACGAACTCGGTTTGATGAACCATTCACGCTGTTGCGATCAGGACGATGAGATATTTAAATTGCAACTGAGTTTGTCATGTTTTCATCACTTTGATTTTTTGAGCTTTCATAGGCCCTCTTCTTCCTGTGTGTGTCTCTTGAGCCACCTAGATCATTCCTCCATATTGAGGAGCTTTTCTTCCTACAAAAGCATCAAAAATAATCTGCGACTATTCTTTACAATGTATGCACCACAAGTGTCCTGAAAAAGGTCACCCTTCCTTCTCCTTCACCTTTGTCCTTCAGAGACATAAGCGATGAACCGAAAGTTGCATCCTCTGTAAACCTGTAGTACAATATTTTAGAAATTACATTCTCAAATAGGACCAACTATGACCCAAGCATTCCATACTTGCTACGATTTTATAACACATACTCGGTAGTCAAGCTTACATCAAAATGGAATCAATAATACCCAAACTATTAATACAAGGACAAAAACATCATTGTCACATTGCAAGTGATGGAAAAACACATCATCACTTTTACAATTAAAAATGAAACACATGATTTACAAAACATGGCCATGAAACACTAAAACATCTAGGAAAACCATATTTTTCCTAATAAAGAGGACCACCATGAATGTAGTGGATTCATTTGTCGACCAAATGTTACAACTGGTTCATGCACTGACGCTTCGTCCTTAAGGTGCTACTCTGGATGGAGCCTCGAGCACGTGGATTTTTGATGATCACTTTGGTTACAGTTGTTGCAAAAGGTTTTCTTCCTCCAGAATTTATTAACCAATTTCTTTCCCTTCTGTGGGGAAGGATTTCCATGCCTCATTCTCCTTTGTGCTGCCATTCTTTTCCAACACTCAACAATGACATGGTTATGTAGACCACAAAAAAACAAGTTTTTCTATGCCATGATTTATTTTCATGATTAGCAACAAGACTTATAATCAAAATGAACTTGTGAATATCGAGACTTGTTATACCTTTCCTGGTGGTCTTTGGTGCGATCATGGTGATGAGAGCTTGTCTCAGCTCTTCTACTATGACATACACTTCCATGGGATGATGGTGAAGTGTTCCCATAAATATTTTCCCCTGACGAGTTCAATAATGTATGTTTTCCTTTGATCTCATTATGGAGATCATAGCTTGCCTCAGCCCTCTCTCTGCAATATGTGTTGTCATAAGACCAGCATAGATCCATATAAAACATGGATCTAACATGAGCCGAAAGGGATCAAATTCCTTTTGTTGCAAACTTATTTTAGAATACAAAAATTTGTTATTGTTTAAATTTCACTTTTGATTGTTATAGAGATTACATAACACGTGTATTGAAACATTTTATATTAATTCATATTAAACTATTTTATTCTTAACTCACATTGGATATTTGATTCTATCATACATTAAAATATTTTCTTTTAACATTTTTTTCTATATATAAATTTATATAAAGTTGATATCACTTATTAAAATATTTTTTAAAACATAAGGTTTAAACATCTTACTCACATATTTTTTTTACTTCTAATTACTCTACATGATATTAGGTCATATGGACAACTAATTAAAAATGCATAGCATATATTTTTTTTTCATTTTTATTATAGCCGACATTGTTTTTCTATTTAGAGAATATTTTATTTCTATTTTACGAGGAATGAACATACTTAATGTAGCCTTCACACTGGGATGTAGAAACAATATAGATGCAGTTTAACCACATAAATACCAAGGGCCTTGAGAGATCCAATATCAAACTTTTTTAAAAAATTACATGTCAATTAATACATTTTACTAGTGCAAGTAATCAAATATAATTATAAATCGACATCTAAATTGAAATCAAAAAATTCAGTGCAAGTAATCAAATTGTATTAGAAATCACCACATACACTGAAATCAATGCAAGTAATCAAATATCATTAGAAATAAATATCTACACTAAAATCGATGCATATAGTGCAAATAATCAAATAGAATAATAAATCACCATCTCCACTTATATCAATCCATCTAGTGTGAGAAATATTCTTCCCTCTCTCCACCCTCCATCCATATCTATATCCCCCTCCATCTCTTATTTTCTGTCTCTCTCTCTCACCCTCCTAAACACACACATATATCAATCTCTTTGTCAATCCCCTCCTCTTCCCATCTCTCTCTTCTTCCCTCTTTTCACCTTCCATCTATATCTCTATCTTCCCCCTCTCACCCTCTCTCTCCATCTTCCTTATCACTTTCTATCTCTCTCTCTCTCTCTCTCTCTCTCTCTCTCTCTCCACCTTTCACTCTCTATTTCTTTCTTCTTACCTCTCTCCTCCTCCCCCTCCAAGTCCATTTTGCTTTCCCTCCCTCTCTCCACTCTCTCACATCCTCTCTCTTCCTTCCTCTCTTTCCCTTTCTCTCCCATCTCTCTCTCTCTCTTCACCCACCAACTATGTTACTATATCCATCCCTCTCTCCCTATATCTCCTTCTCCCCCCTTATCTCCATCTCTCCTTATTTGTCTCTTTATCTCAGCCCCAAACATACATGCTCTCTCTTTGTCTCTCCCTTGTCACTCCTTCTCTCTCTCCACTTTTCACTCTCTATATTTCTTATTTCCTACATTTCTCCCCCTCCAACTCCATCTCTCTTATCGATCCCTCTCTCCTCCTCTCTCTCAAGTCCTCTCTCTCATCCTTCCTCTCTCTCTCTTCCCTAAATCCCTTTCTCTTCCCTAATCTCTCTCTCTCTCTCTCTCTCTCTCCAATACTCTCTCTTCCCCCATCACTCTCCTCCTCTCTCTCATCCTTCCTCTCTCTCCCTTTCTCTCCCACCTCTCTCTCTCTCTTTTCCCTCCAATCCTCTCTCTTCCCCCATATCTCTCTCTCTCTCTCTAATCCTCTCTCTTCCCCATCCCTTTCTTTCTCTCTCTCTTTCCACCCCTCTCTCTCTCCAACTACATTACTATATCCCTCCCTCTCTCCTTCTCACTTCTTCTCTCCCCCTTCTTTCCATACATCTTACTTTGTCTCTTTATCTCACCCCTAAACATACACACTCTCTCTCCATCTCTCCCTTATAACTCTCTCTCTCTCTTTCTTCTTGGTTATGTAAACTAATGAACATAAATATTTGTAAATATAAAGAAGATTATGGAGTAAATATGAAAAGAGGTTTTATTTACTTAACATACCTCTAGTTTATTTATATTTTTATTTATTTACCATACCCCTTTTCTTTACTATGGTATTTGGTCCATAGGCTTGTTATATAATTACATTTTTATTTATAATCCTATTTGATATATTGTTATTTATTTACCTTACCTCTTTATGCATATTTTATATTTATTTATTTACCATACCTCTTTATATATATTTTATATTTATTTATTTATTTATTTATCATACTTTTTTATACCTCTTTTATATTTATTTATTTACCCATGGTATTTGGCCCATGGTATCAATATTAATTTGTCCCATGGTATTCGTCCCATAGGCTTCATCTAAATAAAACCTCTTTTTAAAGTTTGTTTATATATAAAGGTTTATGGAATAAATATAAAAAGAATTTTTATTTATTTACCATACATCTAGTTTATATATATTTTTTATTTATTTACCATAGCTCTGGAGTAAGTATAAATTCATTTTACAAATATTTAATTAAAAGAAATATTAAAAGATTTTGGATTTTGATTGTTTGTGTTGAACTAACTCTTTTCCTTTGATTTAGGAAATGGTATTTACTTTAGTAAAGAGTAAATATGTTTAAAATTTTACTTAATTTGGAAATTCAACGTGGTAATTTTTTTTGTTAAAGGTAAATTTATGATCCATTCAAATTCACGTATATAATTTAATATCCATTCAAATTATATAAATAATACATAATTGTATTAGAAATTGATATATGTTATAGTACAATGCGATTTTTATTTTTTATTTTTTAATTTAAAACTTAAGCCGACATTTTGTATGAGGACGTGACATACCTGACATCGGGGTCATATTGGGCTGTAGAATGAGCCTTTCGGCTCAATGATGGGGCAGTGTTCCCATCATTATTTTTCCTCGATAATTTCATCAATGTCGTGGGAGCTTCTAACACCTTTGAGCATTCTCCTTCAGTGTATCCCAAACCTGCGTAAAATTTTGATACCCTTTTAACCAAGTCCTTTTGCTTCGTTTGATGTATTAGAATTAAATTTTATCAAAGCATTAATGAACACATATTTAGATATAATCAAGAGGAAAACATGTCAACAATCGCATGACAAAAACACGAGATGTTTAATAACAGAGTTTGTCCAGTGTGGACTATGTCTCTTGGCCTAGGTGTCTCTATGGTGTTGGCCGCTTCAATTAGTGGTGTAGTTGGTGATAATGTACATGAATGCTAAGTTAATTTTCATACAAGGAAATGTGCCCTTGACATGAGTGGCAAAGTCTCTCCACGAGACGTTCCCTACAAGGAACTCTCACTCATAAACAAACCTCCAATCAGCATCACAACCTCACATATGGTGACAAAGAGTAATCCGTCATCAAGCCAACAAAGGGATCTCCCAACATAAATCACCATCCATGATAAGTACATACCACATCAAATACACATAAATATTCCACATCATACATCAAGCAGTAATCGACAACATAAAACATCCTACAAAAATAATCAATGAAGTACATGGAAAAAAAACTTCATATACCTCAACTCTAATGTTGTCTAAAGAATAGGATGCTCAATCGTTGGATCTAAATGCACCATCGAAAACATGGCATCGAATGGAAAGAAATCAACTATCCACATGCTAAAACCTGACACTGTCACTCCATTCTGGAAAATGGATGACAAATCAAGACTTCTATTACAGAAACTGACACCTCCATGAGACTCGTGTTTCCGAGAGGTATAAAATCCATATAAAATTTGTCCAATTTGGACACTGGGAAATTTTGGCCCCTCTGGATATAAGGCTCAATCATGGTTCCACTACCCCTGCATACAGGTTTAGGGTTCCACCTGCGATTAATTAATACTTGTCTCGAACTCCACGCTCTCCTCTCCTGGGTTCACTGAATAACTAGGTTTAAATAATAAAAGTTGGGTGGAGTTACCCAAGGGAGTCAGTTGGCGCAGTGGTAAAATTTGGAGGTTCATTGGAGGGAGGTCGGGGGTCAAATCTCGACCCCTCCGTAATGGCATGTTTTGGTTTTTTTATGCCATGTTGGGTGGGCATGGTCTACAACCCACAGCCTCGACCCAACCCATCTTGTAGTGGTTGTGTTTATATATGGTGCGGGTCTGCGGGGGTGGCGAGGTTAACCATCCACCCCCAACCTTTTATATATATTTTGTTATGACTTTGATGGTGACGTGGGGTCCGGCGGGGGTCATGGCCTGCCGAACCTTTAACAATAATAATTTTTATTATTATTTTGATATTGTTCGGTCGGGTGGCAGGATTGCTTGCCCCGCCGCCCTTTTTAAATATTTAATTTTTTTTATAACAAACAGTAAAGAAATTATCGAACCATAGGGGTTATTGGAAAAATTAAGTGTCTAAAATTTTTTCTTAGAATCTGGCTGGAATCCGGTCACCAGAATACTGGAAAATTGCATCCTCCTTAACCTGCCACATAACCTAGTCAACCCCAAAACTTGACCATCTCTAACTTTCACATATGAACTTAGTTTGACGAACTGTTCGCACCATTGTGATCAGTACGACGAGATATTCAAATTCAAACTAAGTTTTCCACATTTTCATTACTTTGATTTTTTAAGATTTCAATAGCCCTCTTTGTCCTGTGTGTGTCTCTGGAGCCACCTAGATCACGACGCTGTGGCAACAAAGGGATCAATATGTGCATGAAAAAACGAATCTGTTCCATACCCTGCACACAAAGTTAGGTATTAAAGATTTATAGAGACTTGGTGCTCAAGTAACGCAACTATTTGAAAATATACATTCATGAGGAAATGGAGTTCCTCGACATTACCTTGATTGGCACGATATATCGCTATGCCGCCAAGATCGAGCATAAATTTAAGAAGAAGAAGTGAGACTTTGGATCTGTGAATCTGAAGCTAGGGAAAGATGCCCTTGAACCATAGAACAAGGGGCAAATCTAAAGTGGGGTGACTCAGAACAACATCACAAATCCAAAGAAGGACACAGGGAAGTGGTGTGAATTTCATAATAGCCCCACTCACAACACAAATGAGTGTCGAGCCAAATAGTCGTTGGTTTCCGAACTAAAGGCACATGAATCAGATGAATGTTCTGATCCTATATCAGAACCACACAAGGGCAATGAAAAAGGGAAGTAGATCATTGATGCAGATCCCAGTGCCATTTTTGCCACCACCAAGCTCCAGGGGAAGGATCCTGAGGATCCAGAAGAGGGGTTGCACTTCTTCCATTCACAGATGTGGGTGAAGGGTTGTCCACTATAATTCCTTGTCGATAGCATAAGTCAAAAGAGCCTCATGTCATCAGAGGTCATGAAGCGGCTTGACCTACCAACCATAGCACACCCACAACCATATACTGTTGGGTGGCTTCATGAAGGAAGAGATCTGCGCGTCTGTCAGCAGTGCCGCCTTCCGTACAACATCAAGCCATTCACGGATGAGGTACTATGTGATGTTACTCCTGTTGACCTGTTTGATGTATTATTGGGCCAACCATACTTGTGGAAGTTACATGATGTGTATGAGTCTAGGCTCGTTCTATTTTTATTACTTTGGGAAATAAATTGTACAGGATACTGGAGGTAGTACTGCCTCCTGCCATCTCTTTGACTACTGAAAAACAACGCACTAAGATTATTTCTCAAACCAGGAAATTTATTTTCATTAAAATTCGCCCACAGGGAAAGAATAATATTGTGGTCACAGCCTCAAAATAGGGCTCCATTACACGGTAGTAGTAGATGGACAAATTCGTGGAGGAATACGAGGACATTTTCTCCTCACCTACGCAGGTTCCTCTACACTGTCACGTCAAACACTCCATTGATCTGACCCTTGGTGTGCCGCCACCTGATATTGCCATACCTTAATCCACACATTTACTGTCTGAGGTTGATAAATAAACCAAATTTATTGACTGCATCCGACAGGTCCACCCACAGGTCCATGACATCTTTGACAAATCCAATACCAAGTTCAGCAGAATTTGCCTAAGCCCATGGAGGAACTCAACTCAATGGGGATAATTTCTTCCTAAGGGGGGAGGAATGATCGAGGTGGATATTGGTGGCCACCCACCTATTCTATTTGGACTCCCACCATTGGTTCTTTCATTTTTTTTAGTTTCAACATAACTTACTATTTTTAGCAGTTTTTCAGGTCCTGAACTTCCAGATCCATTTTGCGGCCCTAAACGACGTTTTTTGGGAAAATCAAGAGAAACATGGACGTTCTCAAAATCAGTAGTCCTTGGATAGATATTTATAATGAGGTATTAAGTGCATCAAACAGAGATCATATGCCAAAGTTACATCCCCGGGAAGTTGATTTACCAATTTACCCAAACGAGGCCCATAGTTTTGGCGCTTCATCTCCTAGGGTTAGGTTTTTGGATGTTTATGGTTTTCCATTGTTTCTCAACAATAAATAGGTCTTCGAGCCTTATTGTAACACAGTTTAGAGGCCTGTAGCCGCTACATCTGTTCTCAGAGATAAGCTACCAGCTCCCTAGATAGTTTTATTTCCATTCTTTTTGTAAGCATATTTCAGTTATTTGTTATTAATGAAATGAAGTTTTATTTCTGTTGCATCTTTTATTTTATGTGTATTTATGTATTTCATTGTGTTCCTACATAAATTTGGATCAATGCATCCTGAGAGTCTATGTTTTTACTTGACAAGCTCTGGGGTTTCTCTATTGTTTTCTTGTTCTTTGATAGGGTGGTTTTCCCCTTGATATCAATTTTATTTATTTATTATTATTATTATTTATTTTATTATTATTATTATTATTATTATTATTATTTTCTGTCTTTGGTCATATCATGAGCAAGAAGTTGTTTTTTTCTATTAAAAAAAAACAAAAATGAAACCTTGGAAACCTATTTTTGGTAATCAAATGTTGGTTTTTACTCTAATAGTAGAAAATCATATTGCACACATAAAACCCATATTATTCCACACACTATAATCATACATATATAGTTGTAAGTATATCCAACCAATTCCAAATATCAATAGGGAGGTTAATATAGTATTTCAACATCCACCTATAAATCTGCAACCAATTCTAATCTGAGCATGGAAGAATTATCTTCCAAGTCTCTCCCTTAATTCTTACATGCACAATTACAATACATATTATAAAAATAAAACTGATCTCTATCTAAGTGGTCTTCATCAACAAATCTACCCACTCTGCAGTCTTCTGGACTCCACTCTTTCTTTCTCCACATCTTTGAGCTTACATTTTGACTTATTTAAAGTACACCAGCTTCTGACCATCAATGATGAACTTTGCAAGATCAACAATATTGACAAGGCTCTTCGAGTCTTCCACAATAAAAGTTGTCAAGTAATGAAACATCCTATTGACCAATCACCATATGTCTGATATTTCGCTTTCGGCTATCCATGAGTTGCTAGGCATACAGTCTGAATAATGAATGTGTTAAAAAATTGATCAAACAACTTGACCTATTTCACACACAAGGATCTTATATTGTAACCTATAAAGGATACTCTTAAAGCCCGAAGCACAATAAGATCCATCAACATATAACATATTCACACAATCAAATTAGTGATAGGTTCTCTTTGCACCGAAAAACTAAGAGAACCACTAATTTAAATTATGTTGATATATTCATTAATTGGTTCTCCATTATAAAATTTTACAAATAAGTAATAATTATTTTCCACACCAATGCATCTCAAACCCACAACATTCAATAATTTTACAATTTGAACATGAATCCACAAATTATTTTCTCAAAAAACTTAGCTGCAGGAAAATATCTACTACATGGCTCCCCTAAATCATCAACATAATTTGAACTCAGAATATTTGTAAAACAATGGCTTCAGAAACTTGGAAAATGGGACATCATGGTTCACACAGACTCCTTTTCACACAAAACCAACGCCTTCCATATGCAGTAACCAGAGTTCATCTATGGTGGTTTGAAGTATGATTTGGCACACTTTCACTTTCTAGATGTTGGCCATGAAGGGAGACCCATGATCTGAAAGATATTTGAGCATAGATACAATGACTAGATCGTCAGGCGAATGAGAGAGAGATGAGTCCTTGGAGGGAGAGGGGAGAGGATTAGCACAGAAAAACCAAGATTTGCAGAGACTTGCATATTGAAACAATAAAGAAAAGAATCAAAGTGTATTCAATGAGTTCGACCCCCCTTGAATTCTCCCAAATTCTGCGGATTGATCCAATTATAGCTTACATCAAGAATTCTCTGTCGTAGAAATTCACCGAACAGTAATAACTCTTGGAGTGCTCGGAGAGGATCACACTGGTAATGAAATATTTAACCCATGACTATGATTTTAGTATCCTACCAACAATTTTGGCTGCAATCAAATATATACCTAGTGTGTAATCGAGTAAACAAGTAGAACCATATTTCATATTCAAATCCCTTGGGAGACATATTTATCTTGTTTTTTTATTTTAAATTTCGTTAAAGTCCCAGCCATGGTATTAAATAAAAATTTAAACTAGTATTAAATATCTTATCCGAGAGCTTAGCATTGCAGGTTTTATAGTCCCTACGTGGTACATGTGCCCAAGTCTCCTATATGAATTCTTTTAAACTATTAATTTTATCAATACAACAAACATAATTAAAAAAAACCATCCCCAACAAACATAACTACATCCCCAATAAACATAATTGGAAAAAATGTAATCCCAATTGCAATGCCCGAGTCTTTTGAGACATATGCACGCATTCACGTGACAATAATTGTGGCAAAATACAAACTGGTTCCATGCATAGTCTCTTGAATGTTAAAATATCAATCATCATATCATCATTCATTCATGAATATCTTAAACTTATAAAAATATAATTTTAATGTTAAAAATTTTGATTTCATACAAATAAGTCAATGATTTTAATTTTAATACATGGTATAATTTAATAACATATAGAATTTGTCGGAAATATATATTATATTTTTTAAAAGATGGTTAATATTGATATATGTTACTTATTGTCTTTTTTTGTGTTAGAGGTGCTCTAGAGACTAGTTTAGGGTGGATGGGTGAAATTTAGTTGAGTGTGAGTGTGAGTGGTAGATGTGATATGCGATATGAGCTATATTATGGGTGAGTGTGAGCGTGAGCGTGAGTGTTAAATGTGATATGAGATATATTATGGGTGACCGTTATAGGTCAATTTGGGCATGATCCCCCATGACCTGGTCAAACTAGACATCATCCCCATGACTAATGAAATAGGGTCTATCATCCCATTACATTTTAGTTGCTATATGCCCTAAGAGAAGAAAAATTAATTCATGGCTTTTATTGTGATATTTCCAAGGTTTCAAGTATATGTTATATCACTTATGAGCTCACCAACGTTACCTCTAAAGGGACTAACTACGTTGCAATGCAACATCCTCCATTTAAGGGTGCACTGCAATGCATTTCCTGACATTCAAGAGTGCGTTGGTCACCTGGGAGCAGAATTCAACCCTTACAGTTGCTTGAGGACAAGCAACATTTTGGAGGGGAGGACTAGAATATTTCAAAAATTTAGCATTCAGCTAAATGGAATATTATAGATTGTTTTGCCACTAGGTAGGTGAATCAGTGGGTAGGGAGGCCCACGAATCTTCTTAGCAACAATAAAACACTTCAAGTGTGAAAGGAGACCATCTAAACAGCTAAATAAAGCACCTTCAAGTGTGAATAGGGGATGGATCATGTTGAATAGGTCAACTTTGACCAAATCAACAACGTTGTTATGGAGAAGTGGACATTTAATGAGGGACAACGCAGTTTTGGTTGGAGACACCTTGCATGGAGGTAGTGGCACTAATGGATGGGGCCGAAGGTGAGGAAGCTCACCAAGTTTATACGGAAGGGTAAGGCAGCCTTCAAAATCAATTTTTGATATTATTTTGTTTATGGTCTATATGACTATTTTCTCTCTTCAGCTGTTTAGCTAAGATTGCAGTGTTGTTTAGCACAAAGTGTTCCCGAGCAGGAATCTCACCCGTATCGTTGGGGGAATTCAAGTGCCCACTCAGGAGTTTTTCTTTGGGCTGCATATTTCTCATTCCATCATTCTGGCTAGCTACTTCTTTAGACTCAGTGCAGTATATGTTTAGATTTGTGTTGTTTTGCAGGGGGCAGCATTGTAGGATTGAATTGGGATTTTTCTAAGCTAGTTTTGTAGTGAATGAAAGATTCATTCCATTACGAGATCAGCAAGGAAGGTCCTTGAGAATATTTCAGATCTTTGGCATTAGGCCAAACTATTACATCCAGTGACAACACAGTTTCAGTTTGGAATTGCATTATTTTGGAGGGAAGTTTCAGAGGAGGATCTATTGGCTCTATTGGAGTGTTTTCTTCTAGGTGAAGGGTTCAGCCTTTCATTGGAGAACACCCTTGGAGGAGATCTACATCAGATCCATATTATTTCAGCCTTCTATTTCATGGACTTCAGTTGCAGTGACTCTTCAATCCTAGGGCTCTAGATCACCAAATATATTGGAGTGTATTTCCGGAAACCCTTTCTGGGTATTCTTGGAAAAGCGTTGTATAGCCTTATTCTTTATGTAGATTATATTTGAGGCTTACTTCAGTCTCATTGTATCATTATATATTCCTAGCATCAGTTATTTCATATTAGATTGTGCTGTAGCAGCATCTCCAACATTTTGTATAGCAACAACACCTCACTTTTGAGAGTTTTTATGTATTGGAGGCTTGTGTGATCACATTCTATGATTTGTGCCTCATTTTTTTGTACTTATTTTCTGCATATATGATCAATAAAATGGCTCCATGTTGGTCTCATGGTTTCATGTGTTAAATATTTGTTGTTGCTTTCATTTTATGAGCTGTATTGCTGCTATTTCCAGTTTGGAATATTACAATGGTATCAGAGCATAATATTGGCTCGGCCTATGCATTCAGCCAATATGTCAGCATAAGGAGAAGCTTCTCACGGGAAGAGAAGATGTACAGAAGGGACAAAGAAAAAACTCCAGTATTTGGAGGAAGGAAGGAGGAGGAGCTCTCAAAGCTTCTTTTTCAAACTATGCAGAGCATCAACGAAGATATCAAGAAGATGAGAGGTGTAGGAAATATCCAAGGGGGTTTCAATATGAAGCAAAACCTATATTTTTACATGATGGGTGTGAGCATTCAACCACACAATCTGATCCACAATGCAGTTTTATGCCCATATTCACAGCAAGAGAGATGGAGGAAGAAGATGCACCAAAGGAGGAGACTTTGAGTGACTATCTTCAGGAGTATGAATCTCAATCTTGGAGATTCAAGGAGAACTTGAACTTCCAAGGGTTTTTCCAGCTCAAGTAGAATAGATGGCCCAAAAATCACAATAGAAGTAGAAGAGGTAGATTATTTCTGCCAATTTTCGATGGGCCATCTAAATGCACAGCCAAGGATTGGATAGAGCAGCTAGACTCATACTTGCAGCTACATCAAGTTTCAGAAAGGGAAGCCCTTAGGATGGCAATGCTGCATCTTGAAGGTAAGGCTTATAATTGGTGGTTTTATGAATCTTCTTCATTTCATCTTGAAAATATAGCTACTTATGAAGGATTCACTAAGGGATTAGTGAAGAGATTTGATGAAAAACAATTTGAAACATATTTGATTGAGCTAGCAAAACCTAAACATTCAAAACCTTTGCATGAGTTGGAAAGATCTATTATACCAACTCCACTCCAGATTTCTATTGAGGGGGATAGAAACTTGTATGATACCTTGTCAAGGGAAAGATTACCATTGCAGGAAGAGCTTTCTTCTCAAAAGGAAAACATGGAGATTCCTCCTTCAAGGGACGACCAAGATCTAGGGTCTGTCATTGTTGATGAGGTATTCTCAAATATTGATGAGAAGGAAGAGCAGAGAGGAAGTAACAGCTCTGTCACTTCAGGAGGAGAACCATTAGCACATGGAGATGGGCATGAAGCTGTTGCTTCAATTAGAGGAGCTTTTGCATCTTTGCAAAAAGTTCCTAAGGAGTAGCATGTGACAGTAGTGATGGGCAGTAAGACCTTGATAAAAGGAGGAGAAGAAAAGGTGGATCAACATGAAAGGATGGGGAGCATACACCCTTGTTTATTTTAGGAGGTTTATATGCAGAAGTGGGAGAATGGTTTGCGCAGTGAAAGGAGGGACAAATTAGACCACTCACCTATATAGTCTACTTCAGAATTTGATGTCTCATTACATGGGGGAATTTCACCTGGGAGGCCACTAGATCAGGAGATGAGAAACATCTCACAATAGGCTGCACCACTCATTGATCCAGGAGGGTTGAGAACTTTGGGAGGATGTGTCACATCGCAAAGAGTCTTGGGTAGGCTCAAGGAGGAGGGAGACATTCTCCCAATATCATCATTAACCACTCTCATAAGCTATTCTGTGCTGGGAGAAGATGTTTCTAGGATAGAGGATGGAACCATCATGGTGCAAGGAGACCACTCCATGGCATTGGAGAACCGAAGGATACTTCCACATAGGAATAAATCTTCCCCAATTGGTAGAGGATGGTGGCCACTCATGCATGAATTGGCCAAACTTAGGAGATTTTGGATAGGTGATAGCTTCCTATGGAAGAGGAGCCTCCAAAAGCTTTAACCTTCACTTGAGCAGGAGCAGCTACAGAAGGGGAAGCAGGAACATGTTAGCAGCACACCGATGCTTGAATTTGCATAGGAGATGTCAAAGAAGAGGGAAACCACATGATAGGGGCTACACAGTATAAATCAGCAACGCTGTCATTAGGGAGCTTAGATCCTTATTGGAGATCCCAGCTACTGGTGGAATACTCCAAGGATCTCGTTACATGCAAGATACTTGATGACCAGTTTTCAGATGGGAGATATACAGTGAGAGATGGGGTCATATTTTATCAGGTTGGGATCTTCTTGACTAGAGCCTCAAAGCTCAAGGATAACCTACTACATGCAGCCTATGAGGTCTTGCTCTCCAATTCCACTGGTTTCATTAGAGCATACCAAACTGTCTTGGAGGGATTCATGTGGGAAGACTTCAAAGAGGAGATGCACTATCATATGAGGAAGTGCATAGATTTTTTGGAGGTTGAGGAGAGACATAGCCCTTGGGAAGAGTTATCATCACCACCTCCTTACTCATTGGGTGTGAGAGGGAGCTCATCCATGAGCTACGTCACTAGCTTGAACCAAGTGTATTGTAAGGATTGTATTTTTGAGCATCATGACATACTTACTATATACTTGCATTTTCTTACCACTCATGTGTAGGGCATTACTCCAAGAGGGGGCACTCCTTCTTATTGGATTCATGTGCTGCTTGGGGCCATGATTAGTGATGATGTTGGCCACTCCCTAGAAGATTTTTGGGAGATGATGTATTCTTCATGGTGTGTTTCATTAACACCAAACATCATACATATTCTCCAAGCATGTGAGAAGAATGGGGAAAAAAACAAGTGGCAGTGGAAACACTTGTTATATCATATTATATGGAAGTTAGGAGAAAAATTGTGTTGGTTGCACTTTAGGGACCATTTCCCTTCCCCATTACTACACATGGAAGCTAGCATGACTTTGATTGTGATCCCATATGTTGATGATGTTCTTATCTTTGTTGGGAACATGATTGGAGGGAAGGCACATTGGTTACATGTGTCCATTGGGAATGAAATTTCACACACTTTTTATGCTTCATACTTCAAGGGGAGTATGGGAGATGATATGGCCACTACAGTAGATCACTTGTTTCTTTATGAGGTGAGCCATATGATTTTTTGGAGCACTTGGGAGATGCCTCTCATGAACATTTGGGAGGAAATTTCCTATGAATTACCATGATAGAAGGTCATTCATTTCATTTGGATGATAGCATGGAGATGGGAGTCTCTCATTGGGAATGAGATCCCCTATTCTTCTCATCAATCCTAACTTGAAGAGGCCATAGGACAGCAAGAAGGTTTCCATATAGACCTTCCATTTTCTCATGATGAGAGGCATTTGGTTTATCCACTAAAGACCAACTTGCACATTTGGGAGGAACCATTGGGAGACAGAATTGTTGTAGAATATCTAAAGCAGCGGTGGAGACTAATTGATGAGGAGGCCACAAGAGGAGGAGGCGAGAATTTTTTTCAACCCTTACAGTTGCTTGAGGACAAGCAACATTTTGGATGGGAGGACTGTAATATTCCAAAAAATTAGCTTTCAGCTAAATGGAATATTATAGATTGTTTTGCCACTAGGTAGGTGAATAAGTGGGTAGGGATGCCCATAAATCTCCTTATAAATAATAAAAACACTTCAAGTGTGAAAGGAGACCATCTAAACAGCTAAATAAATAACCTTTGAGTGTGAACAGGGGATGGAGCATGTTGAATAGGTCAACTTTGACCAAATCAACAATGATGTTATGGAGGAGTGGACATTTAATGAGGGACAACACAGTTTTGGTTGGAGACACCTTGCATGGAGGTAGTGGAAATAATGGATGGGGCCCAAGGTGAGGAAGCTCACCAAGTTTATAAGGAAGGGTAAGGCAGCTTTCAAAATCAGTTTTGGATATTATTTTGTTTATGGTATATATGACTATTTTCTCTCTTTAGTTGTTTAGCTAAGATTGCAGTGCTGTTTAGCACAGATTGTTCCCGAGCGGGAATCTAACCCATATCGTTGGGGGACTTTGAGTGCCCACTTAGGAATGGTTCTTTGGGATGCATATTCCTCATTCTGGCATTCTGGCCAGCTAATTCTTCAGGAAAAATGCAATACCTGTTTAGATTTGTGTTGTTTTGCATGGGGGCAGCATTGGAGGATTGAATTGGGCTGTTTCTGAGCTAGTTTTGGAGTGGAGGAAAGATTCATTCCATTAGGAGATTAGCAAGGAAGTTATTTGAGAATATTTCATATCTTTGGAATTAGTTCAAGCTATTACATCCAGTGACAGCGCAGTTTGAGTCTGGAATTGCGTTATTTTGGAGGGGAGTTTCGGAGGAGGATCTATTGGCTCTTTTGGAGTGTTTTCTTCTAGGTGAAGGGTTTAGCCTTTCATTGGAGGATACCATTGGAGGAGATCTACATCAGATCCATATTATTTCAGCCTTCTATTTCATGGACTTTAGTTGCAGTGACTCTTTAGTCCTAGGGCTGTAGATCACCCTTTATATTGGAATGTATTTCAGGAAACCCTTTCTGGGTATTCTTGGAAAAGTGTTGTATAGCCTTATTCTTTATGTAGATTATCTTTGAGGCTTACTTCAGTCCCATTGTATCATTATATAGTCCTAGTGTCAGTTATTTCATATTAGACTACACTGTAGCAGCATCTCCGACATTTTGTATAATAGCAACACCTCACTTTTGAGAGTGTTTATGTATTGGAGGCTTGTGTGATCACATTCTATGATTCGTTCCTCATTGTTTTGTACTTATTTGCTGCATATATGATCAATAAAATGGCTCCATATTGGTCGCATGGTTTCATGTGTTAAATATTTGTTGCTGATTTCATTTTATGAGCTGTATTGCTGCTATTTCCAATTTGGAATATTACATCTGTTGTTCTAAGTGCCTAGCACCACACTTAGCGAATTTAATTTATCTGTAGATCACAATTCTGCATAACAAATTGGTGACTCTACTGGGGAGTATCCTATTATTATAGGTTTTTTTTGGCTCTGCTAGCCCTCATCAGTAGCATTTGCTCTCAATTATTAGAGTTTTGAATGAAAGAATTGCATTAGACATGTGTTATGTAGCTTTCATTTTCAATCACTACTGCGCCCAACGCACTGTTGGTCAAGACACAGTGCACTGTCTCCCACTTAGGGGTGCACTGCAATGCACTGTCTCCCCTTAAATACTGCATTTCACCCTTATCCAAGAAAATCCCATTCAAATTTTTCATTGCTATCATTCTCAGCCATTTGTTTTTTGTATTCTCTACTGTCTGATACCTCTTAGAGACCAATGAAATTACCTGATTCTTCCTCCTTTGAAAAGTGAATTTGTTCAATGTCTATTTAGTGTTTTTCTTTATCATTGGAAAATAAAATTCAAATTATTTTATTTCTGTATAAGATCCATTTGTTTTCATAAAGGAAATTGACGTTAAATTCTCCGTTCCTGTAGGAAAAATTATAGTTCCAATCTTCATTTTTCCGAAAAGATAAATTGTTGTTAAATTCCTCATTTCTCAAAGAAGAAAACACTTGTTTTTGTTGATTTGTTTCCTTTCTTGCATTCACATTAAGGAAGATGAAAAGAAAAAAATGCATGTGCATATAGTGAATTGTGTGTGTTTCATAGGAACAAGTTAGGAAAGCTGCATTTTAGTTTGTGCTCTTTGTTGTTTTCTCTAAAAATGATTGCTCCTTCCCTTAGTAGCTAGGATTTTCATCGAAAAAACTAAAATTGAAAAGTTTTCTTATCATTTTAGTTTGAATTTTTAGGAATTTCCATCACATCATGCGGTGAACCTCAAAGACAAAATTTCTAAACAAGATAAACTTAAAATTTACATTAATTTACCTAAGAAAGAATTGGAACCATAACGATAACATTTAGAAGGTATAGGCTAGAGACGTGTTTCGATGTCGTTAAATATAGCAGCTGTTGTTAAATTTTCTGCGATACATTTCGAGTGTGATACCTCACTCCACGTACCTTCGGGTATATAGGATGGTGTTCTAGTAAAAAAAGTATAAGGGGGTGCTCTCACTGTGTAGTTTTTCATTTGACAACACTAATACGGACTTGGGCCTCCATGTACCTTCGGGTATATTTGGGAGGACAACTTTAGGTTTCTATCCATCCATAGTGAACCGAGTTGGCTAACTTGTAACTTGTGATACACCGAACACAATATTCGAGGAGATTGCTTTCCTGTACTTCTTGGTTTGCCAGAAGGTATTCTACAGTTCACAATTACTTGGTAAACCTTTTGCCTAGAATTACCCTTTTATTTTTTTTATTTGTTTTTGGTCATAAAATAAATCAGTCATCATGGAAGAAGTACATCCTTTTCCCCATTATTTGTGTAGAATAGCATTGAAACTACCTTTACCACTGGAATCCATTTCTGGTCGGCGAAGGTGACATCGCTCTACCGAAATTAGTACTATCAGTACCTCTGGTGCGACATCATCCTCACATATACCAGAGTTGGCTCAAGCTATTTCTACAAATCCTTGTTCATCTATTGTTGTTGAGACAGAGTCCTCACAGCTACCCGTAGTCAATATCCATCCAATCAGTGAGACCATACCTCTCGAACCCGACATTGTTCAACTGGAAGTTGATCTAGATCTTGTCACTTTTTTGCTAGAAAATATGAATCCTGAAGTCGAACGACTAGAAGTTGTTCCTGTATTGGTCACCCCACATTCTATTGCAACCATTGAGTGTCCCATATTAACTAGTCAACCTCCTGAAATATACTTTGGGCCTGATGACGAAATCCTTCCTCTTGGTTTAATTTCTATTGAAGAATGTTGGGTATGGAGCCTAATTATCTTGTTTATTTTGTATCACAGCGTTGGACCCCTGTAACTTAATGGGGCGGCAATGTTGCCCATAATTAAACGCTTCCTAGGGGGTCCGGGGGTGGGGGGGGGTTCCCGAAGCTAAAAACACATGTAAAATTTCCTTGTAAAAGTATAGTAATTTCTAGTCAATCTGGGCCGTTCATTAGGCGGATGATATGACGGGAGAAGTTATGTTTAGTTTAGGGTTTTTTTCCCTAGAAGGAAACCCCTCGCTTTGTATGAGGGTATTGTATTGTGGCTGTGTATTGTATGTGTATTCTCAGAGCGAGAAACATATAGGGATACTGTGAGAGAGTGTTACAGGTCAAAAAACCTCCTCATCAGCTCAGAGGAGAAGATAAATATGGAAGGAATACAAGGACCTAAACTAAACCTAATTCTGCCAAGGTAACGCACCCCTATAACAACACACGAGCGTTATAACGCATCTGATCAATGAATAGGCCACATTAGTGGCTATGGAAATTCTCTGTTTAGACTAGAGGGCATCGTTATCCATGTTTTGAGTTTGAAACAGGAAAAACCCGTGGAGAATGATTTGAATTTCCAGCTTTTTCTCATAAGAGAGTCAGTACAAAATAGAAACTGCAAAGCACTAGTCTCTTATTGGGCCTTGCCAAAAACAACTGAACTCTCAAGGAAGGAAAAAGCATGGGAATTTGAGGAAACATCGTGGTTTTTTCTATTTAGAACTGGTGGAAGGAGAAAGGAAATTATTGCTCTCTCCATCTCCTATAAAATGGAGCTGAAGGCTCTTGGTTCAAGGTCGAAGGATTGTCAAAGTTTTGAATACTTGTGAAGCATAGCATTATTGTTGTAGTGTGAAGGTCAAAATCAAAGAGGTTCATTGAGAACTTGTTGATCAAGACATCACCACATTGAGAGATAGAGAGATTGGAAGGCTGAGGAGGGCTTGGTACAACCGACGGTTGTAATCCTCCTTTTTATAAGTCAGTAGAACTGTATCTATTTTGTCCATTCTATGAATTGGTATTGTCATTGTTATTCAATTACTTATATAGCATGAGATGAATGGCTTAGATGTGCATAGTTTGAATGTTTATCATATGTTAACTTAATTTATAGGAAATGTATGTTGTGGTAGAGATTACATGGGTGCTTTGATTGATTACAGGGTCGAGATTTGGAGCTGGTGAAGAAGGATCCCTGCTTCACTTCTTAGCACTCTCCAAAAGACTTCAAGATCATTAAATTGGTAATCTTCCATCTTATTCCATCAAGTTGTTTTAGTTGATATGAACGTGTATGTGTCACCTTTGTGAACTATGCAACTAATCTTATTGTCTGCCTCGGGCACTGGAAAGCCCTGAGAGGGATATTAGAGAACCAGCAACCCAAGCATTTTACCCTATAGCAGAATTGGAGACTCTGCTGTGAATTTCCCCATAGTTTTCGGGCTATCTCTTTCCCCCTTTCTTCTCTCCTCTGTTCACAGATCCTTCTGACTAGTATTTATGCCCAGTAGACATTTCAAAAGCTCACAGAGTTCAATCCTATTCCTGTTTAACCATCTGAAGGACTTTAACCTGGCTAACGCTACGTTTTTTAGTGTTCCAGTCCGTTATAACGTTATAACGCAGGCTCTGATTAAAGAGAATGCATTAGGCTCTAGACTAATACTATCTTTACTCAGAAACAGTGCGTTACTTAGCCAAAATTTGTTGTTCACCCCTGTGATTGTGTTTTTGGTTGCAGAGTTTTTTGCTCATCAGTATCCCTCCTTGACTGAATCCCTGTACTTGTTTACTAAGCTGACATTTCTATTTATTTTCTCTTGTTTGAAAAGTTAGTGTCAAAAACATTTACATTTTATAGAAGAATTTTTTTTTTTTTAGTTTTTCTGCATTTAGCTGAATTAGTTCTGAAAAGTTTGGTTTAACGACTGTGAAAAAGAGATTAATTGATGTCTGAATCTTTAAAGTTGAAATGAGTTATTTTCATGTTTGATGCATGGATGTTGAAAAGAAAATTCTCCTTATAGAAATACTCTTCATCGAATTGAATATTTAGAGCATATTTTTGCATGATTTTCTGAGTCATAGTCTCACTACATTTCATACGTCCACTCCCCCTTCGGAAGACTAATAATCAAGTACACTAAGAATCAAGTGATAATAAAATGAATCACATTACTTTTTCTGAGCTCACACCAACAGTAGTTTAGGCTAGGATCTTGGGTTAGGAAAAGTGAGAAAATCACCCAAGATCTCAAAACTTGAGACTAGAGTCATTAACGAGTGAAATCCTACTACACTTATATTATCGGGACCGTTCCTTTACCGGAGCTCAGCGCGAGACAACACTTGGGTGCATAAGAAGGTAGCTCGCATTCGACTGCATCTGGTGGGCATGTTATATATTGGGGTTCCCTTCGGGGATGTTGAAACTAGACTAGGGATCTAGGTGTTCTGCCCATATAGCATGCTGTCCTAGACAGTGGACCCCCCTGATGATGTCTGTGGTTTGAGGTATCTTTAGTGGCCATAATTTTTAGGGACTTACACAAGGTGACTGGGACGGGCTGTCCTGGTACCTGAAACAGATGGACCTACTCTGTCTTCAGTCTTTAGGAGGGTACTCGTCTTCATGAGAGTGCTTACACCTACCATCTGAGATTTGGGCGAAGCTCTAGAGTAACCGTAACTGTACTTTTGACCAACCCTCTCTGTATACTATTGTGATACTGGATTTCATCACCAGCAAACGATAGTACTCAGACAGGGCACCCCATTCTGGCTGCTTGCTGATTGATTTTAGAGAGTCCTTTTTTGTTTTTCTTTTTTAGGTGTGTGGTTACTGTCATTGAGACTTTATAATACATCACAATTTATTAAAATTTGTTAAAAATAAACAGGTCACCAAGGCGTCATCTGACCCACGCTGTTTGTCTCGACGACAGGAAGGTCTACCTCCTCTGACTCTTGAGGAAGAACTGAACCTTGGTGAACCCGTGTCTTCTGTGGAAGAGCAGTCTCCATTGACAAACCTTAATTTTCACATAGCCTCATATCATACAGAATTTCCGGAGGAACCTTTCATGGAAGGTGTCATACCCCATTACAATCCTCCTCTCACTGATTCATTGGGGCCTGTGATAATTCAGATTCCACCACACCAAGACATGTCTTAGGCCGCACAAACATCCATTTCACAACCAGCATCCACAGGGTCGATACCAATGGCAAACATCCCAGGTTCGCCACCATCCTCCCCGCCAATTGTCAGTTCTATGCCATCACTTGGTAACCCCAGTAGTCAAATTATGCCTAGTCCCACCCCTACGGTCATCACAACTGTAAGTAGCTCACCGAGTCCTTCGGGATCTACTACTACCATGACCACGTTGGGACCTATGGTTGCTCCTCCCACGAGCGAGAATACTTCGGTTCCTTTTAGCAACCCTTTCAGTTGGAACCCTTTGCTGAGTTCAAACCCCTAGGCCTCCATACCAAGGGGCAGTGTCACCAGCATGAAAACAACAGGGAACATTTCACTACCCCTGCAATCGTTAGGACAAACCGGACAACCTATTGTTAACATTATTCCCTTAAGTGGTTTAAATATCGGTGTAGGGTCTATGCCACTGCCGAACTATGCAAGTAGTAGCATGCCTCCGGGAAGCTTTATTGCATCCATATGGACTAACCCACCCCAACCTCCATCTGGAATGGGAGGGCACTTTTACACTGGGGGCAACCAACCGTTTTCCCCGCAATACAATATGCCCTATGGACAACAACCATATATCCCTACCCCTCCACCTATAGGAAATGTTTATCAAAGTCCTACTTATCCTACTGGTAACACATTGATGGGTGGACCCTATGGTCCACATAGTCAACCAATACTTCCTTGGTTATATTCGGGGGCAAACCCGCAATTTCCATTTTTGGCATCTCTAGACATTCCCGACATCTATAAACTGACTAATGACCCCATCAATCACAACCCCCTCTGGCCTCCAGTACCGCACAAGATTCCTTCTGACATCCCAAATTTCGATGGTAAATAAGGGGAAGACCTAGCCGCACACATCACCACCTTTCATTTATGGTCTATATCTAATTCCATGGTGGATGATAGTGTCTGGCTTCGACTGTTTCCCCGCACCCTTACAGGCAATTCCGCCAAGTGGTATATTGAATTTCCATGCGCCGCCATAAACACTTTTGGCACTTTAGCGATGGAGTTTCTAAAGAACTTCTAATTACCAATCAGATTTGAAACCGGAACGGAACTGTTAACCTCATTGCGCCAAGACACCGCCACCCACATATCCGATCACATTCATGAATGGAGGTGTAGGAGGAGGCTAGTCAAAGCACCAATCCCAAATCATCTTCTATCTAATTGGTTTTGTAAGTCTCTCTTACCCCACATCTCTAAAGACATTGGCCTATCCGGTGCGGTTACAGAAGATCAATGCATTCGTCATGCCCAACATTTGGATTTAATCTATTCACAATCTGGCACGCTATATGATTTACTCCCCAATGCCCCTGGTAACCCAAATCCTCCAGCTACTTAGAAAACCGGAGCTCACACCAATGGTCTCATTGGAAAAATCTTTGTTGTAGCCACAAAACAGTCTCGGGTGCAAAACTCCCAGCCATCCTTGGCTACCACCGCCCCTAACCAGACGACTACTCTTACTACCACTGATGTAAATTCTGTGCAAACTTCACAAAAACCTAGTGGAAATAACAAGAAGAACAAGAAAAAGACATCTTCTTCGGAAGAGCAGTCGGACAATCAGAATAATCCTAATCAGAAAAATGACAAAGGGAAGGATAAACCCATGAAATTTCCTTGCAAGATCTGTGCGGAGGACCACTTGACATACAAATGTCCTCGGCTGCAGGAATGCACCAATTTCATTGCAAACAAGGATTCTAGGCGAACATGTGTCGTTCTTCATAATCCTTTCCCTAATCAATAGCAGAAACACCAACACATGGTTGAAAACCCGCCACAACCCCAGCAAAGGGGCAATGGTGGTTCACATCCTTCCGATGAAGGATCATCCGCCATTTATGGCATTGAGAATGTTGAACTTCAAACACGAGCCAAGCTTTATGGAAATCCTACCATCGACGCTCAAGAACCTGATACTAGCTCAACTCCACTGCCGACCAACGATCTGCGTATCAAACGGCCTACTGCTGATCCCGTGATTTGTCCCCCAAAGAGATACTTTGAAGCACGACTCATAACACCTCTACACGTGCAGCCAAAAACTACAACATTGTAGAAGATTTGGCGTAGGCTCCGTTAGCTATGTCTTCTCTCGAAGTATTGCAAACTTTCCCAGCACAAAGGAAAGCCTTGATTTTAGCCATTAGTGGAATAGACCCCCAGGATTCCATGCTAGCTGTCTTTGATATGGAAAAATCTCAAAATCGCCTCTCACACCAACTCGCATTCCAAGTGCAGGTTGTGTCGAAAGGGAGACCAATCCATCGCAATGTCATAGACGAAGGTGCTTCGACCTGTGTTATGTCACAAGATTGCTGGCTTGCTTTAGGTTCTCCTACCTTAACACCGCCATCGAATTCCCTCAAAGCTTTTGATGGCCACACGTTCCTCCCAAAAGGATACCTTGCTAGCTTTCCCATCACTCTGAGTGGGAAAATGGTAACCGTGGATGTTGAAGTCGTAGATCGACATCTTGATTATAATCTATTGCTCGGTCAAAGTTGGTCTTATGCCATGACCGCCATTGTTTCTTCGGTCTTTCGACTCATCCTATTTCCATTGGATGGGAAAATAGTCACAGTGGATCAATTATCCTTCTACACCCCTGATTATTCCACGTTACCAAGTAGCACTGTACCCCTAATAGGAGGCTTTCCCGACTCTTGCGTCAGTATTGGTACCGGTCTTCTGAAGGCATCTTCCCTACTAGGTTTTTTTCCTCTCCCGCCGCCAGAGATCCAAAATACGGTTGTAATGATATCCACCACTTTGGATGGCTCTATTGACCCATGGATCCTCCCGACACCTTCAGACATTGATTCCTATGGAGATCAGATGGCGCTCTCACCAGCCGAGTTGGCTTACCAAGCCATCCAAATTACATTTGAACCCTCCACTGCTATGGTTTCGACCAAAGGTACAAACCTTCCACCCATCACATTTATCTCTAAGGATCTCCTCAATGAAGTCTTGCCTACAGAGGAAGCTATTCAAGAGATCATGTCTCTAGAAGAATGACCTTGGGGAGAGTTTCACCATCGTGCTTCGATCATCGACTTGGACGTGATAAATACTGAAATCCCATTCTTTGACCCACCTGAGATGGTTCCCTCCACTTACACGACTGTTCAAACTATCGATCCAGAAGGGAACATGGGTAATCTTTCTAAAACAATGCTCATTGATATCTCGGTCAAAACGGGTATCGTGGAAAATATTCAGATTGGAGCAGATTGCAATCCTGAGGAAATTGCACACTTCACATCCCTTTTCAAGGAATTTCGTGATGTGTTCGCTTGGTCTTATGACGAAATGCCTGGATAGATCCATCTATAGTCAAGCACGAAATCAAGATTTATGACAATGCCAAACCAATTCGGGAGCGACTGAGGCCCGTCCACCTGCGCAAAGCGGCCACCATCAAAATTGAGGTAGAAAAAATTTTAAACGCTGGTTTCATCTATCTCATTCCTTTGACGGAATGGGTTTCCAATCCAGGTCCCATTGATAAAAAACAAGGCACCATCTGAGTTTGTGTTTACTATCGCGATCTGAACGCCGCTTGTCCCAAAGACAATTATCCTACGCCGTTCATAGATCAGATTCTCGACGATTGTGCCGGATGCAAATCTTTTTCCTTCATGGATGGATTCTCGGGCTATAACCAGATTGCGATTAAAAAAGAAGACCAGCCTCAAACTGCCTTTATCTATCCTTGGGGCACATTTTCCTATCATAAACTCCCATTCGGTCTGAAGAATGCTGGAACAAATTTTCAGTGGGCTATGGACTACGCTTTCCACAACATTCGACATATTGTACAGGCTTACTTGGATGACCTTCTGGCCCATTCCAAGAAATGACCTGATCACCTTGCTCATCTGAAAGAAATTTTTGCTAGGTGTCGATTCTACAATATATGTCTAAATCCTCATAAGTGTGTATTTATGGTTGAGTCTGTGCATCTGTTAGGTTTCATTGTCTCCAAGCACGGGATTAGGGTTGATCCCGATAAGGTTAAAGCAATTGTTGAATTGCTGGCACCACAATCCATCCTCCAACTTCAAAGTTTACAAGGCCGAGCATTATTTTTACGGTATTTTTCTTGCTCTTTAATCCAAAAAACCTCGAGTTCTCTTCTTCGGGCTTGTTAAACTTATACAAAGTCTATTTTGAGCGTTCTTTTTATGGTCTTTTTCTCGCTCATTAATTCGAAAAACCTGGAGTTCTCTTCTTCAAACTCGTTAAAATTGATATGAAGAAGCACTGAGCTTTCTTTTTAGGGAATTTTTCTAGCTCATTAAACTGGAAAAACCCTGAGTTTCCTTTGTTGGGCTCGCTAAACTACCACTTTAGAGAGTAAGGAGCCATTATTTTCCTCTTTTTCAAAGCACTTTAAACAGAAAAAGTGACCGAGTTTTCTCCACGTGACTCGTTAAAATTTCACGGAGAGCACCGATTTTTTCTTTGTTGGACTCGTTAAAATTTCACAAAGAGTACCGAGTTTACTTCATCTCCTCGTACTCATAACAAAATGAGGTAGACGTCCATCGAACATAGATTTCTCACTTTTCCGGGTTCGATGGACTAACTCACGGAAAATGAACTGTTTCGGGCTTACTATTCTCCTGTTGTAGTGCCTGGTTATCAAGACATGACAAAGGTACCCCATGGAGTTGTCTTTTATGACATTTTTCAGACTCTCTAAACATGAAAAATTCACCGAGTTTACTTGTCTGGACTCGTTAAAACTAATCATACAAGGAATGGAGTTGTATTTTACGACATTTTTCAGACTCTCTAAATATGAAAAATTCACCGAGTTTACTCGTCTGGACTCGTTAAACCTAATAAGATGGGGAAAAATTGGACAAAATGGATACTACCTCTGTTACATTTTAGAAAGGTCGATTTGGTAGCAAAAATCTTGAACATGGCACTTCCCAGAAAACTCTTTCGCAGTTAGCCGAACCCTACCATCTATGAGTATTAGCCTTCATCTCCCAGTGTTCCTACACTAGTAAAATCCTAACAAACTCTTTGGTGTTCATTAAGCCTCAGCTGCCTAGTACCCTGTTACAATGCCTTCTATTGTTCAAGCAGATCTCGCTATCTACTGCTCCTCTTATCAACCAAACCGCTCATTATGCTAGAGAATATTTTTTGTCAGTTATCCCCATTTTCTCTTCATTATCTCCATCAAAAACAAAATCATTTGGTTTCTATTTCTTGTTTATTGATATGGGATGCCTCAGTGCCTACCTTTCAACAGATCTCTTCCTATCGACTTCAAGATTTTATCTAGGAAGTTGATCCAAAAACCCATCAGTACCTAGATACTTGTAGGTAGTCTTGTGTTTGATTATGAGTCTTCATCATTGGCTCCTGATCGAATGATTCTATGAGTGTTCGACTTCAGATATTTTTATTCACACTCGCTAGATTGTACTGTGCATCTTAGGGACCATCATCATTATCGGTGGCCACCTTCGCGTCTATTAACAATTTTCATTATCGACTAGTAATCAGACAATTTCTCACATGTTCGATGAGAGCTCCTTCATTCACATGTTGAGAAATATGTAGTTTAATTGAAGCGGCGGTCAAGACCTTGGGGCAAAGGCTACATCATTAAAGATGTGTTCCCTTCCCCAAGTTGCGATATTATTTATGGAGACAACTTCTTCAGCCTGATCCTATTATGACAGACACTTCCACATTATGCTTATCAGTGGACAGATTCTTCATATCTCTGTTCTAGAGAAATCATGTTGATTAGCTACTGAGCATGGGAATTCCCGACTCAAGACAGATACTATATTTTTTGACATATGTTTTTGTTTCAGGTTTTCCTCAGTCTTTCAATCTCTTTATCTCTACTACACACATTATAAAGTATTTCAACCATCGTCTTTGTCTCTGACCTCACACTTTAGGGGGCATCTGTCACAGGTCAAATAACCTCCTCATCAGCTCAGAGGAGAAGATAAATATAGAAGGAATACAAGGACCTAAACTAAACCTACTTCTGCTAAGGTAACGCACCCCTATAACAGCACAAGAGAGTTATAACGCATCTAATCAATGAATAGGCCACATTAGTGGCTAGGGAAATGATTTGTTTAAACTAGAGGGAAATGTTACCCGTGTTTTGAGTTTGAAACAGGAAAAGCCCGCGGAAAATGATTTGAATTTCCAACTTTTTCTCACAAGAGAGTCAGTACAAAATAGAAACTACAAAGCACTAGTCTCTTATTGGGCCTTGCCAAAAACAACTGAACTCTCAAGGAAGGCAAAAGCATGGGAAGTTGAGGAAACATCTTGGTTTTTTATATTTAAAACTGGTGGAAGGAGAAAGGCAATGATTTCTCTCTCCATCTCCTATAAAATGGAGCTGAAGGCTCTTGGTTCAAGGTCGAAGGATAGTCAAAGTTTTGAATACTTGTGAAGCAGAGCATTATTGTTGTAGTGTGAAGGTAAAAATCAAAGAGGTTCATTGAGAAATTGTTGATCAAGACATCACCACATTGAGAGATAGAGAGATTGGAAGGCTGAGGAGGGCTTGGTACAACCGATGGTAGTAATCCTCCTTTTTACAAATCAATAAAAATGTATCTGTTTTGTCCATTCTATGCATTGATATTGTCATTGTTATTCAATTACTTATATAGCATGAGATGAATGGCTTAGATGTGCCTAGTTTGAATGTTTATCATATGTTAACTTAATTGATAGGAAATTTATCTTGTGGTAGAGATTACACGGGTGCTTTGATTGATTACAGGGTCAAGATTTGGAGCTGGTGAAGAAGGATCCCTGCTTCGCCGCTTAGCGCTCTCCAAAAGACTTCAAGATCATTAAAGAGGTAATCTTCCATCTTATTCCATCAAGTTGTTTAAGTTGATATGAACATGTATGTGTCGTCTTTTTGAACTATGGAGCTAATCTTATTGTTTGCCTCGGGCACCGGAAAGCCTTGAGAGGGATATTAGAGAACCAACAACCCAAGCATTTTACCCTATAGCAGAGAGAGCAGAGGATATGACAGCGGATCTGCTATAGGTTGTGTCTCTTCATTTTGCTAGATAATAGAAAGGAAGGACTGGCTGTTCAGGGTGGATGTAGCCCAAACTGGGTGAACCACGTATATTTGTGTCTCTCTGGTTTTCTGTGTTTTTTGTGCTTGTGTTTTCCGCATATTTTATGTGTTGCATTGCTCTGTAATATTTAATTTTCTAAAAAATAAATACGACAAGACGAAACACCTTTAACTCCAACTCATTTTGTGGTGGAGCTTTACCTGTACGAGTCTTTTCCTCAATCACCTTCCTCTGATTTTGTTAATCCTGTGTCTATTCGAGTTCCCGTAGATCCATTAGGGTATACATTTGGTCAAATAACCATGCTTGAGCCAACATCTTTGGCTGAACCATCTATTCCAGTTGCAACAATGCCTGCTCTTACTACCCCATCAATGTTCACAACTTCACCAGAGTCATATCTATATAGTGGCCCTTGCGTCCCACCTGGTGACCAATATTTATCTGGAACCTTCACTGGTGCATCCTCAAACCCATGAAATTCACCAATGTCATCGTCTAGTATTCTGACTAGTAAATCTATAGTGAGTACTGAATGACTTGATAATTTATATACATCATCAGGGAAATATCAAGATGGTCCATCTGGGTATATTCCATCCAGTACAATTTCAACTGGACTCCCTGCATTTGGAGAACAATATTTTCCATCTTATTATACTCCTCATGGTAGGGGGCAGCATATGGTCACCCATATTGACAATACTCCATCGTTATTTGGTCATCCTAATGTCATAATGAATGTTTTTCAATGGCAACCCACTCTACCCATCCAACCACAAATGGTTGTACACTCCTATCAACCTGGGTAAACCTTTTGCACCCACATAAACTCTGATTGTTAATACATCCTTACCCCTCTTATAGACTCAAACCATTGTACCTCAACCGTCTTAGGTCGGTCCTTCAACCCAATACTCTCAATTATTGGGACCTCAGACTAATCTGAAAGGACAATATTAGTTTGCTGTGCTAAGTGTTTTTTCAGTGATAAAATATCTGCATACTTGTCTCCATATTTTGCTTAAGTATTGAGGATTTTAACCATGAATTGTAAGTGATTTTAGAGAATTAGAAGCATGAAATAAGAGAAAATAACACTGAACAAAAGTGTATAACAGATAAATAAAACCACACATAACATTTACACAGCAGGCATGATGAAGCAGTTCACCCCTCATGGGCTACATCTGCTGGTCCAGCTCCCAATGGCATGTCTATCTTTCATTATGCTCAAAAATTTTCAAATACATGTCTTTAAAGACCTCTAATGGTTTTTTTATCTACACCAATGGCTCCATAATGCCCCAATTAGTCTAGATAGACTCTTCATTCACTCCATTTGGGAGAAAATTGACCCTCCAAGTCATTTGCCCATTAACTCCTAAAAAGCCTCCACTAATTTTGGTGAACTACACTTAACTGCAGTTACATTTGGAAATTTCCAAAAAATTTGGGGCGCTGCTATTTCTCCACCAGTTCTAGACAGTAACATTAAATTTTAACTGTTAGGGGTAGGGGGTGGCCACATGCCAACCCCAAAATCCCCGTGGTTGTATTTAACGCCGAGCGGAACTCAAGGCCGAAAACTATGGTAAGTTGTTTGAAACTGACGTTAGATCCATGATAACATAACCGCCGGAGTTTAAATAGTGCGAGAATGTAACATGTGACAAGGCGTGCAGGTGTGTTAAATGTTTTCGGGGTCTGCGGATATGATAAACTGTCGGAGTAACCATAGCACAAAACCCGCCATGTGGTAAGGTTAAAACATGAGACGGTTTCAGAATAATGCTGTCGGAGTTTAAGTTTGATGTTGTGGTTTCAATGTAATGTGACCATAAAACTTGGACCGCCGGTGGTCCCAACCCCCAATTTCCGCCTTTCTAAACTTTAAATAGCACCCTTGAACTATAGAAGTTAAGAACCATTGTAGCCCAGTTGGTGGAGAGCTATGCACGCAGGCCGGAGGTCGTGGGGTTGAACCCTGCGAACCTTTGCCTAAATTTTACCATACCGGTCAGGGGACATGTGGTGGCCTCAGGGTTGGCCACGTGTCACCCTCCCATTTTTTCCTCCAATATAATGTACAAACCCTCAACGAACCACACCATGCCACTTGTCATCCTCTGAATGGCTCCGAGAAAAGGAATTTTCTTAGGAATATTCCTTTTTTACTGACTGCGAACCCTTATGTTGACTGGGCATCCCTGTCAAACCTATCATAAAATTTCGCTGTTTGGGAAAACAATCAGAACGCGATATCCCCCTCATATGACATCGGTTTTTCGAACCGTTCATGGTGCCAGAATTAGGAAGACGAGATCTACGCAAAAATTCTAGTTTCAACCCAATCTTGTATCTTTCAATTTTGAGAAAATTTATGAACTCCTGATCACACCTCCCCATTGGGAAGCTTTTAGACCCCAAAAGACTTGATTACCTATTCAGTAGATGATGGTACAACTCCCTCACCTTTCCAACTTCCATCCACTTTACCTTGCTTGGCTTACTGCCTTTGAGCCCAACTCGAAGGTAGTGAACACTACCCCTCTTGCATGTTCTTGTCCTCTTGTTAAGAATTGTATCTTCCTTGAGCTCATCCAAAAATTCTGGTGATAAATTTTCAATAGAAGGAAGTTGAACATAACTTCCTTGATCATCGATCAAAGGTGGCTCATACAAACATAAGTTTTCAACATTAACAATTGAATACATTTGCATATATGAAGGCAAGTCAAGTTGAAATGCATTATTACCAACTTGCTTTATGATCTTGAATGGACCATAGAGAATAGGTTTGAGATTTTTACCTTCTCCTTGCATCCTTTCTTCGCTTATCTATAACAACACCTCATCTCCTTCTCGAAACTGCTGATCAAATCTATGTTAGTCATGCCTCTCCTTGTATTTGCTTTGACTTTTCTCAAGTTGTTCTTGAACTTGTTGATGTATAATCTGAATTTTCTCAATCAAATTTTGAGCCTTTTCAATGTCACTATGCCCATCAATGGTAACATCCTTCTCAAATATGAAGTCTAATGGCGATTTTGGAAAATACCCAAAGCATACCTCAAAAGGTGATGTATTTGTAGAAGAGCGCTTTGTCTGGTTGTTAGCGTGCTAAATGTAATGCAGTTTCTCATCCCACAACCTAGGATGTTTGCTGCAATATCCTCTCAATAGATGCACAATAGTTCTATTAACCACCTCAGTTTGGCCATCAATTTGAGGATGAAAAGAAATACTCATTTTCAACTTTTTGTCCATCATACTCCAAAGATTGGACCAAAAATTCCCAATGAACCTGGAATCCCTGTCACTAACAATAGAAGTTGGCAATCCATAATGAACCCATACACGTTGAAAAGAAATTTCAGCAGTTTGTTCAGCAGTAATGGTTTTCTTACATAGCATAAGTATACACATTTTACTGAATCTATCCACAACTACATAAATATAATCATGATGTTTTCTTGACATAGGTAGACCTCCAACAAAGTCCATGGAGACACTCTCCCATGGCCTTGATGGTACTGGTAGTGGTGTGTACAACCCAGGCTTCCTATTGCTATGCTTTCTTGCTACACACATAGAAAAACCTCTTATAAAACACGACAAACTATCTACCATGTGAGGCAAATAGCAATACCTATGTAGATGCACCACTGTTTTTCTTACCCTAAAGTGTCCAGAAATAAGAGATGAATGAGATTCTCTCATGAAACTTAGCCTCTCTCCTTGTCGTATACACAGTTTTCCCAATTGAAAAAGCAAATTGTTATGCATGTGATAATCATTTTCTTCAACTTGATTCCCTTCACTCAAACTAGGATACATATCTTGAAAACCAACATCATGTGCATATTGTTCTATGTAATTCTCATGTAGGATAGGATCATTTTTTAGTAAAGCAGAAGCACTTATAATTGGTATTGAAAGAATATCAACAAATTTATTGAAAATACCTTTCTTTTCCCTTATAACCAAGTGAAACTATTGAAGAAATCCCATCCACCTGAAATGTCGTGATTGCTGCAATTTTGTTTGCGACTGCAAGTACTATAATGGTTGATGATCGGTATGTATAATTGTCTCTTTACCCATCAAGTAGTGTTTCCACTTCTTGACGCTTTGTACCAATGCATACAGTTCTTTGTCATATGTAGGATAATTAGTTACATCACCATTGAATTTTTCAGAATGAAAAGTGATAGGCTTACCATGCTGCAAAAGAACTGTGGCCATGGCATAATCACTAGCATAAATTTGTATCTCGAATGGTTGTCTCAAATTTGGTAGTGCAAGGACTAGAGCTGAACTAATCTTGTCCTTTAAAGCTTCGAAAGCTTGTTGTTGTTTTCTTCCCCATTGGAAGCATTTATTCACACTTGTCACTGCATGCATAGGAGCTGTGATGGCAGAAAAATTAGAAATAAAATTTCTCCAGTACTGAGCTACACCTAAGAAACTTCTTACCTTGGTTACTGTTGAGCCGCATTTTTGTCCATGATTTTACAAATTTTTATCACATAAATTTATGATTGTACCTAGTTTTTTAATCATTTTTTATATATTATACTGTTAATTAGAGGCATTTAGAATTAAATTATAAATTCTTGTTATTAAATGAATAAGTGTTTTTTTAATATTATCGTTAATAATCTGTTTTCATGATGTCAGGAGGAGAATAAGTCTAGCACCAACAGTGTTGGAATGGTTCTTGAAATACATGTGTATGAAAATAGAGGTTAAAAGCCAGATTAGCAGACTCATAGAATGGATGAAAAGCTTGATATTTCACCTACCAAGAGCTACTGCAACATTTTGTTTGCTTTTGTCCACCTTCCTTTCTATCCTGGTCTACTTATCTTCATGCAACAGAGTTCTTGATTAACAAAGTAATCCCAAGTAAATCTTCAATACGGTCGATGTCAGTTGGATGGGAAAAACCTCTAATCATAGAGGACATATTATTACAAGGCGTAGAAGGTGATGGTTTTACATTCCTAGAAATTATGGGCTCATGCTTGGGGTGAAGGAACCACGCAAAAGCCCCTCTCATGTGACTCATCCTCTATCCTACATACAGGCTATGAATTTTCGGTTTGAGTGTGGTCTACCCTATGTTGCAAAACATGGGTATATGTTGGGAACGGCTGGTGTGCATGACCATGCCATCATTCAAAAAATCGCACATAAAAAAGTCACAAGTGTTGAGGATTTTATATCTATTTTGTCTAGAATTTCTAGAGGGGCAAAGGTTCCGCTGGAATTTGTGACACATATTTCTCATTATCGACGACCTAAATCTATGGTGATCACTAATATCGAAACCAACGAGTGGTTTCTAGAACCTCAAGTCTACACTCGAGATGATGTTGCTAGACTATGGAAAGAAAGCCTTGCCACATTATCATTTACATCTAAATCCACAATCCAATAAATGTGGGATAATTCGATCCAACCACAGGGTCATGATAATTCATCTCAAGTAATTTCCAACAACGTGTCAAATTCTGATGTTGTTTATTCAATTGATTCGATCATTATCTATGTTGAAGGACGTATACCATCATCCGATATGGATATTCTGAAATATCTGGATGATACATCTGCGAGCTCATCATCATGCAAAGAAGAAAAGAGCAGTTGGACTACACCTTCTAGCAACAACAACATCCCACAAAAAGAGGAGCGATTTCTCCAATTTGACATTCTGTTTCAAAACCAATTCTCATTCCGGCAAATTGTAAAACCAATAATCTTCTCTATTTCTTGGTTAAAGCTCCAGGTTACAATTAAAAATGTATATATATCAATTGCCATAGTCGATGAGGAGGAGTCGATCGATTACATAGGAGGTAGTCCGTCCATCAATTGGGAAAGGTGCAGACTCATTGAGTCCAACAATTATATTTCTTAGATGTAAATCAATATCTTCTAAAAATGTAGGGAGGGCGCAGAATTAGAGAGTCGGTCCATTAATTAGACAGGGCACAATTAAATTCCTCAGGTGTAAAAGTCAAGCTTCTCAGGGTCGATTTGCTCAGATATAGATCCGACATCGAATTTCCCAGCACAATAATTGTAATGAAGCAGCAACGATGATGTACTTGTTGATTAATATTTGATTTAATGTTCTGATTTAATTTAATAAATTTTGGCTTTTGCATTTGTTTTTTTATATAAGCATTGTAATTTTTGTTTTTAAATATTTAGTTAGTTTAGGACTTGCTCCAGGGAGTGGCAACGATCCACCGCAACCTAGAATCGAGTCCCTCATTCTTCATAGATTTAGGAATTGTTTAATTTGTAGAATCATATTTCGTTTCAAATTTTCTTTTAAATAGCATCTAATATTTCCTAATTATGCACTTAGATCATTGTTTTGTTTTCTAATTTCCGAGTTTGATTTAGTAGTGAGAATAGATTGTAATGTTTTAATTTGAATAAGTAACACTTCCCTTTAGAGTGTAATTCAAGGTTTGATTTGTTCATGCATAGGTTTGATTTTAAATTAGAATTATCCTTGTTTTCATAGTATAATCACTTCTTTATAAGAGCAGGTTTGAGCATGGATTTAATTGTGCATGTAGTGGTGATTTAAATTTTTCATTATCGAGTCGCATGAGTTTGATTTAGTTTTTATTATGAGATGCATGCTTTTTAAGAGTGAGTTGTTTTTGAATAATTTGTTTCACCTAGATTAAAATCTTTAAATTCAAGGTTATCATAGCTTATTTGTAATGTGATTTTTAATAGGATTTTAGGTGTTATTTTACATGAAGTGAAATGGTTTATTTTAGCAATAGTTAGAATTGTCTTTTGTTAATTTGGAATCTTGAATTTATTAGGAAGAGTAGTTATAGTTAGTTTAATTTGTGAGGTTGTAATTAGAATAACGTGTGTGTCTTTTACTTATCTCCAATTTAGTTTTCAAGTGATAGTTTCAAGTTAATAGATTAAGGTTTTCAAGTTATCATATGAGATTTAAAAGTAGAATGTGAGTGCGAGAATGTTACATGATTGAGGATTGATTTGTATTTTAATTGCAGTATGGAGTTTTCTTGATAAGAATTAGTTTAGTAAGTTTCATTTTCAAGATTTTTTATTTGCAAGCAAATGTGTGTTTCATTCCGGTATCTAGTTTATCATTACAAAGTAATATATTTATACTCTGACCATTAAGCTAAGCCAATATGCATTAAAACTTGTGTTTATGACTCTCGTATTGATAATTAATATTGAGAGGTTTAATCCGACAATTAAGCCGACCAACATTTTGGTGTCGTTGCTGGGGAGATGTATTTTGGCTCAGGTAAAATTTTTCTTATAGAGTTTCAAGGGTATTGCAGGATGTCAGAGGGAAGAGAGTGTATGGTAAGACGTGAGCGAAGAGCCACACATCCACTATTGTGGGGTTTCTCCAAAGTCTGGCCATCTTTCTTATCTCTTGAAATTGTATTTCCTTATGTGTAGAAGTAGAAGCAGGCTTTAGACATTTAATTTCCAAATTGCTTTTCTTTTCATAGATTAAGTAGTACTTTGAGTCGAAATTTTCCTTTCATGCAAGTGTGGTGAGCTTTTTTTAGCAGATAGCTTTTGAATCCATCTTCAGATACAAACGTTATATCATTTTTGGGGTACTGTAAGAACCCTTGCGTACTAATCTATGTGCTGAAAAAATGTACCAGTTGGATTGTTGAAAACAAGAAAATGGTATTTTGAGGAATCATTCTATGAGGAGTTTTTATGCTACTACAGAGACGAACAACTCATCTGATGAAGAACTCACAAGTGTAGAATTTAATACTTTGCTTTAACATAAATTTAATATAATTAAATCTTTACTTTCGGAATTGGATGATTTGCAGGAGAAGGAGAAGGATGAAGAACCACTGCTTATCCTTTGTGCCAACTGTCAAATGCCTTGGAAAGTGTCCACTTATCGCTCTAAAAGTTTGCGAAATTTGCGAGGATGGTCATACAACCGAACATTTCCCATCACTGCCATGATTACAAAAGGTACTTAGGGAATCAAGTAAGGAATAGAATCAACCACCAGGTATAACTCAAAACCCAACACCATTTGATACTTGGAATAATGATTATTTTCCTGAGCAAGTTCCTGTACATGTTTATGATCCTGGAATTTCATGGAAAACTTCTGATCCTCCTCCAATTAAATATCCTACTTCATGGCCGGAGTGGCCCTCGCCTTGGTCCTCATCCTCGAGCGAGATATCTCCATGGCCTCAAGAATCGTTTGGATCTTTCTCTCTAGGGCAATATCCCATGCAAATTAAATCATATGAGCATCAGCAACAACCAAAATTTCTTTTCAATACACCATTAAGTTATCCACCTCCATGGTCCCAGCCGCATGTGCAACCTTACCCTAGCCCTTATCCTTACCCTAGACCTAACCCTAATCCATACCCTAACCTTAATCCATACCCTAACCCTAGTTCATACCCTAGACCTAGACCTAACCCATACCCTAACCCTAGTTCATAGCCTATTCCATACCCTAGACTTAACCCCAATCCAAATCTAAATCATAGGCCAAACCTTAACCAAAACCCTAGCCCAAACCACAACCTAAACCCTAATCTAAACCATAAGGTTGCACAGCAGTTTGAACGACCTATTATTTTGGTTGATTCCCCTATTGAACAAAATGTCACACCCTCCATCTTGGAAAAAGGAATGAATTTGGAAATTTCCCCCATTACTACAAATAATTCACCTTGGGGAGATATAATTCAAGGAACACAAGAGGAGCAATATTTCATTGGAACCTGTTCTAAAAATGTTGTTGAAACTCAAAACCCTAGAATCTCTCTCAACCATTATTTTCAGTTTGAAAAGCAGATATTTGAGCCTGAACTTGAGGGATTTATATTTTCTCTTTCGCCAGATTCTTTGTGCCTCCAGGAGAGTGACTATCAAATTGTGGAAGATTTGCATCAGTTGGAGAATCATAAATATGTGGATTTCATTGAATCCTGGTTTCGAGCAGTCATCAAGCCATCTTATTTCCTCAACATTTGGAAACTCTTGGTACCATATCCATTGAAGCAACTGGTTTCTCATGCTTTTGTATGTCTTAAGTCTATTTCTTAAAACTAAGTGTGAGTGTAATCAACATTTTTTTATGCACATGGCTTCATTGGAAGTACTCCTATACTTAAACAAGAGTCTTTCGCCTCTTAGGGTAAAGTAGGGTAGGAGAATAAATGAATAAAGCTGTTATAATGCTATTAGCATTTTGAATTTTAAATAATTCCTGTTAAAACTACTTTCAATCCACATTAGTTGTTAACACACACATTTGTGACAAATCTTGTTGAGTACAATTCACTCTAATACCTTATGATTTTGCAAAAGTAACCATGATTAATCACTCTAATAAGTTGTCGTCTCGGATATATATTTTCAGTTTCCCTTAGAAGGTACTATTGGAAAACCCCTATGGTGGAACGCTCTTGTAAAGATCATAATGAACTATTCAAGAGAACACTAGCATTCTTAACTCAAAGAATATTTTAGTCATTGTCTGGGATTTCTTTAACAAGTTTTTAGGGTAGAGGAATTAGCCAGCAATGATTAGTCATAAAAAAAATTTCACGACATCCTGTACTCTTAAGGAGTAGATCTGTCTCCCCACTTATTAAAGTAACCTTTAAGGTTAATCATAATCAGAGCTTACAAATATTTAGGGAAGTATAGAAGGTCTCGTGATGGCCAACCTACCACGATCATGGGACCTAGCATGCATGAAATTACTGCTCCTGGTCACCAAGCCAGAGTAATGGCTTTCAGTGAAAAAGATGGAATATAGGAGGTCTCATCGCGAGCCAGCCCATTCATCCATATTAGTTCTTGTGAGTGGCAGTGCCACCAGCTGGTTACCAAGCCAGGATAGTGGCCTTCATCTAAAAAGTCAAATAAGATAACTCTGAATCTATACCTAGTAAGTGGGATATTGACATTTTTCTACATTAAAAGACATCCTTGCCGAGGTTATGGACACCTGCGGGAAGCAGGGCCATGTCTGTGGTATTAAAGTTAACTGCATACTATGATTTGCTTGGTTATCCTTCTCTTTCCCTAAGACTCATCCTTTTTCTTCGACAATGGTCTTAAGATGATTTGAACATGATGCTTTGAGTTATAACTTTCGAAAATTGAATAATATTTAATGATGTGGTACCCTTAGTGAAGGTAATCCTTTGTACTAGATTAAGAGGAAATTTCTTTTTGAATCCGAATAACAACAGAATTTAGAGTGCTCAATAAAGAGGTTGCTGATTGGTATCATAACTCACTTTAATTTTCATGGTATTCAGAGTGATGAATTACTTAATGACGATTACTCACAAGGTGTTGGTTGCCGACAATGCGTATTTATTATAGTTGCCACTAAATATGTGCTGAATGACCTAGGTACGAGATTGTTATATCAGGTGCAAAAATCTTGTGTTATTCCTTTTGAAACTTCACTTTTTCAACAAAATTTGATTTTTATCATAAGAATTTGGGCATAAACAAAACAGGAAATTCATTTGGGAACATGCATGTGTCATACTCTTTTCCTATAATGTCTACTTGTTGTACCAGATCCTGTTACATTCCTGCAATTGATACTTTCATTAGAACTGTAACGTGGTTTTGGTTGGCATTGTAATATTTATGTTACAGGCTAATGAAGGCATTCCAATACATTAGGAATCTTCATATTTACTTGCTAAACTCTTTCCTGACAATTTTCTCTGCCTTATTTCATAATTTTGGATTGCACGAGGACGTGCAAGAATTTCAGCATGGGGGGATGTTGAGCGGCATTTTTTTCCATGATTTTACAAATTTTTATCACATAAATTTATGATTGTACCTAGTATTTTAATCATTTTTTATCTATCATACTGTTAATTAGAGGCATTTAGAATTAAATTATAAATTCTTGTTATTAATTGAATAAGTGTTTGTGTAATAATATCGTTAATAATCGGTTTTCATGATGGCAGGAGGAGAATAAATCTAGCACCAACAGTGTTGGAATGGATCTTGAAATACATGTGTATGAAAACAGAGGTTAACAACCGGATTAGCAGACTCGTAGAATGGATGAAAAGCTTGATATTTCACCTACCAAGAGCTACTGCAATTTTTTTTTCTTTTTTCCACCTTCATTTCTATCCTGGTCTAGTAAGCTTCATGCAGCAGAGTTCTTGATTAAAAAATTAATCCCAAGTAAAGCTTCAATACGGTCGATGTCAGTTGGATGGGAAAAACCTCTAATCATAGAGGACATATTATTACAAGGCGTAGACGGTGATGGTTTTACATTCCTAGAAATTATGGGCTCATGCTTGGGGCGAAGGAACCACGCAAAAGCCCCTCTCACGTGACTCATCCTCTATCCTACATACAGGCTACAAATTTTCGGTTTGAGTGTGGTCTACCCTATGTTGTGAAACCTGGGTATATGTTGGGAACGGCTGGTGTGCATGACCATACCATCATTAAAAAACTCGCACATAACAAATTCACAAGTGTTTAGGATTTTATATCTATTTGTTTAGACTTCCTAGAGGGGCAAAGGTTCCACTGGAATTTGTGACACATATTTCTCATTATCGACGGCTTAAATCTGTGGTGATCACTAATATTGATACCAATGAGTGGTTTCCAGCACCTCAACTCTACACTCGAGACGATGTTACTGGACTATGGAAAACAGGCCTTGCCACATTATCATTTACATCTAAATCCACAATCCAATCAATGTGGGATAATTCGATCCAAGCACACGGGCATGATAATTCATCTCAAGTAATTGCCAAAAACGTGTCAGATTCCGAAGTTGTTTATTCAATTGATTTGAGCATTGTCTACGTTGAAGGATGTATACCATCATCTGATATGGATATTCCGAAATCTCTGGACGATACATATGTGAGCAGATCATCATCATGCAAAGAAGAAAAGAGCAGTTGGACTGCACCTTCTAGCAACAGTAGCATCCCACAAAAAGAGGAGCGATTTCTCCAATTTGACATTTTGTTTCAAGACCAATTCTCATTCCGGCAAATTGTAAAACCAATAATATTCTCTATTTCCTGGTTGAAGCTCCAGTTTGCAATTAAAAATGTATATGTATCAGTTGCCATAGTCGATGAGGAGGAGTTGATCGATTAGATAGGAGGTAGTCCTTCCATCAATTGGGAAAGGTGCAGACTCACTAAGTCCAACAATTATATTTCTCAGATGTAAATCAATCTCTTCTGAAAATGTAGGGAGGGCACAGAATTAGAGATGTCATCCATCAATTAGACAAGGCGCAATTAAATTCCTTAGGTGTAAAATTCAAGCTTCTCAGGGTCGATTTTCTCAGATATAGATCTGGCATCTAATTGCCCAGCACAATAATTGTAATGAAGCAACAACAGATGATGTACTTGTTGATTAATATTTGATTCGATGTTCTGATTTAATTTAATAAATTTTGGCTTCTGCATTTGTTTTTTTATGCAAGCATTGTAATTTTTGTTTTTAAACATTGAGTTAGTTTAGGACTTGCTGCAGGGAGTGGCAAGGATCCACCACAACCTAGAGTCGAGTCCCTCATTATTCATAGATTTAGGAATTGTTTAATTGTAGAATCATATTTTGTTTCGAATTGTCTTTTAAATAGCATCTAATATTTCCTAATTCTGCACTTAGATCATTGTTTTTTTTTCCAATTTATGAGTTTGATTTAGTAGTGAGAACAGATTGTAATGTTTTAATTTTGAATAAGTAACACTGCCGTTTAGAGTGTAATTCAATGTTTGATTTGTTCATGCATAGCGGGATTTCTCTTAAGAATTAAATCTATTTTAAATTAGAATTATCCTTGTTTTCGTAGTATAATCACTTCTTTATAAGAGCAAGTTTGAGCGTGGATTTAATTGTGCATGTAGTGGCGATTTAAATTTTTCATTATCTAGTGGCATGAGTTTGATTTAGTTTTTATTATGAGATGCATGCTTTCGAAGAGTGAGTTGTTTTTGAATAATTTGTTTCACCTAGATTAAAATCTTTAAATTCAAGGTTATCGTAGCTTATTTGTAATGTGATTTTTAATTGGATTTTAGGTGTTATTTTACATGAAGTGAAATGGTTTCTTTTATCAATAGTTAGAATTGTCTTTTGGTAATTTGGAATCTTGAATTTACGAGGAAGAGTAGTTATAGTTAGTTTAATTTGTGAGGTTTTCATTAGAATAATGTGTGTGTCTTTTACTTATCTCCAATTTAGTTTTCAAGTGATAGTTTCAAGTTAGTGAGAGGAGTTAATAGAAAAAGGTTTTCAAGTTATCATAGGAGATTTAAAAGTAGAATGGGAGTGCGAGAATGTTACATGATTGAGGATTGATTTGTAGTTTAATTGCAGTATGCAGTTTTCTTGATAAGAATTAGTTTAGTAAGTTTCATTTTCAAGATTGTTTATTTGCGAGCAAATGTGTGTTTCATTCCGGTATCAAGTTTATCATTACAAAGGAATATATTTATACTTTTACCATTAAGCTGAGCCAATATGCAGTACAACTCGCGTTTACGACTCCCGGATTGATAATTAATATTGAGAGGTTTAATCCAGCAATTAAGCTGACCAACAATTACTGTTTTGGGAGTGGGCCAATTCACAAGGGCTTCCACTTTAGAGGGATCAATTCTCAATTCGCCTCATACAATGTGTCCCAAATAAACCAAATAAGCCTTTCCAAACTCACACTTTGACATCTTAAGGAACAATTTCTCTTTTCTCAAAACATCAAGCACTCTATTCACATGCAAGACATGTTCTTCGATTGTTTTGCTAAAAACCAATATGTCCTCTAAATACACAATCAAAAATTCATCAAGGAATGGTCGCAAAAAACTATCCAAAACACACATGAAAGTTTCCGGTGCATTACATAAACCAAATGGCATAACCAACCACTCAAAGAGTCCTTGTTTGGTTTTGAATGCAGTTTTCCATAAATCATTTTTTGCAATTCTTACTTGATGATATCCACTTCGTAAATATAAATTAGTGAAAAACATTGCTTCTTTGATCTGATCAAGCAAATCATCTATCCTCGGGAGTGGGTATCAATTCTTTACCGTTATATTGTTCAAAGCTCTGAAGTCTACACACATGTGCCAAGTCCCATCTTTCCTCAGAATCAATACTATGGGTGAACCACATGGAGAAGTGCTTGGCCTTATGATTCCTTTGTCCAACATCTCCTTGATTTGCCTCTTTATTTCAGCATTCTCCATTATCGACATGCGATACATGCTGATTTTTGGAAGAGGAAAATATTGATGCAACTGAATCTCATGTTGAATCTCCCTTTTTGGAGGCAATCCTGTTGGCTCCTGAAACATCTCATGATGTGCATCAACTAAATAATATAAATCTGATTTCAACTTAGGATCACAATCCTCGAATGATTCATGATTATCATCAGCTTTAGGCTTAATCATTAGAAGAACAAAATTATTACTTGAATTTACCAGCCTCTTTACCTGTCCAAAATTTTCCATAGCAATGTTTGTCTTCTTGCAATGTGCTCTAACAATGTACCCCTTGCCATATTTGAATAAATGGTATTTTTTCTCATGGCGATGGAAGATCACTTTCTTGTCATACAAGTAAGTACTGCCAAACACAATACCTATTATGTTAAGCGGAGCCACATCTAATTCAACTGTGTCAACAAAATGTGAAGTTATTGCAAATCACAATATACACTTCTTTGAAACCTCTAAATTTGCATCCTTACAAATCCAACCAAGTGGATATGGTTTTGGATGTGGTATGATCTCAAGATTAAGTTTCTTGACCAAGTCTTCAGAGATTAAATTTGCTTGTGACCCACTGTCAAACAATGTGTCAATCTTAGTATGTTTGGATATGACCCTCACATGAAATAGTTCAATTCTCTCTTCTTCATTTGGAGAATGTATGTGATATTTTGATGTACTAGTACTGGGTTTAGTTTCAATTTCTTTCCCCTTCATGTTATTCAATCCCATGGCTATAATTTTAGATTCATCACCTCAATCCTCTCCTAAATCATGTTGAGTTGTAGCTGAAGTTTTCTGTTTTCCTTTGTTGTTGAAATGTTTCGGCCTCTTTTTAGGATGTAATTTCCAACAATGTCTTTCATCATGGCCTTATTTTGAACAATGTTTAAAAACCACTTTTTCTTCCTCTTAACAAATGCATTATTTTTTCTTTTACCTTTTGAGGTCTTCTCTTTGTTTTTCCATTTAAAAGGTTTGTTCCTACCCTCTTCACAAATGTTTTTCCCTCTAGCTTATAGATGTGTGGCCTAAACACATACTTCATCTAGACTTGTGGGGTTAAACATGAGGATAGTATGTTTCAGGTAGCTATGTAAGCCTACTATGTACTTGAGCAAAGTATCTTGGCTCTGCAAATCTACCCCTAATAAGAGAGCTCTTCTCCTAAATTCTTGGGTGTATTCTTGCATATTATGTCATTTCAATTGTATAAAGCTTTTCTAGTTCATTATGGCTTTCTGCATATGAGATAATGGATAAAATTGTCATTTTATTGAAGAAATGAAATCAGTCCATGATAGAATTATCTTACCATGCTTCTTGATCTCCTCCTTTATCTCGGCTTCCCACCAAACAAGTGTTGCACCTTCCATTCTAAATGAAGCTAATTGGATTTTGGTATCATCATCTTGAAGGTTCTGGATTCTCAAATAGACCTCCAATTACCTAATCCAATTATCAAGATTTTCTGCATTGAATTCACCATTAAACATTGGCAATTCAAACTTAACATCAAGTTTTAAAAAATTACTTTTACCAGTGTTCTTTGACTTGTGTGACTGATGTACTGAAAATGAAGTAGAGGATGATGATGATGATGAGGGTGAGGATGGTGACTTTCCACTACCTCCATTTCCTCTATTTCCCTTTGAATTATCTTCATCATTGTGACCTCCTGATGATCCCTGTCCTTCCTTGTGAAGTTTGGTTATCCTTCTCCTTCTAGTTTCTCATTCCTTTCTAGATAAAGGATTCTAACCATCTCAGTCATGTCAAGGAATTATTTCTTGAACACTCTTTCTTCCTCTTTGGGATCCACTTCTTCATGGATTTCTTCTTTCTCTGGAGGCATGCTTAATTTTGATTCGGATTCCTTAGGAGGTGAAATAGGTGGTGGAGATTGTGGAAATCTTGCTCTCCTTTGTTGTGGCTCACTTTGAGACCCTCTTGCTTCCACCAATTTGCCTTCTCCTCTCTTGAGCTTGGGCCTAGTAAGCATGTGAAAAATTGCAAACATTTAAACAAATATTTGCACACAACAACACCAAAGAATAAAATCTAGCTCTGATACCAACCTGATCTGAAAGGACTGTATTAGTTTGTTGTGCTAAGTGTCTTTTCAGTGATAAAATATGTTCATACTTGTCTCCATAGTTTGCTTAAGTATTGAGGATTTTAATTGTTAGCCACCTATAATATTTGTTATAGAAAAAGGTGGCTAAGACTTTTTGAGCCTTCAAAGAACAAATTTCATTTCTAAAAATTGTTGGCTCTTGAAGACTCTTCTAGGCCTCATGCCTCTATCCCAAAATCTTCATTGCTGTTTCCATTTTATACTCAGAATTTCTGCAAAAAACATGAGAAGAAACTGCTACAAAATCATCATTTTTTCCCTTCTCTCACTCAAAAATAACCTTCATTTTCTCCCCTTTTTTCCATAAAACCCTTTTGTTTTCATGATTCCATTTCTTCCCCTCATAAAAAATCATCTTTACAAGGTTAAAAACTCACTTTTTAACCTTACCGAAACCATCAAATTCCATTGAAAACTCCCAAAAATTCATAACAAACAAATTTTTATCACTAAGGACTTAAGCCCCCTTGGGCTAAATCCTAAATCACTTCCCCCACATGCTTGCACCCTGAAACCAGGTGCTAAGCCCCTCACGACGCCTATCGCATCGCACTATTTCAAAGTGCACAAGTCTTTTGCCATAGACTGAAATTCCGATTGTGATTAGTATTTTCATGTTATAAGACCCCCGATTATACTATTTTCATATAAACTATAAATACCCCGTGGGCCCGCTTTCCGTACTTAAAACCTGTAAATATTCCTTCGCGATCCATTTTTCCTTTGTAAATACTAAAAACCCACTTTCCTAAAGTTTGGTCTAAAAAGTGAAAACCACGTGTTGAAATATTTTAATGGGTAGACTGAAAGACCGATCGCGCAATCGCAATCGGAGAAAACATGAATGGGTTGATCAAAAAGACCGCATCGAAAATTTGTGATGCGATTAAGTACCTGTGTTATAATCCTGCCCCACCACTTTTTTTTCATATACTCTATGCCCAAGACCAAGAATTACAGTCCCGGGAGCTTATCCCATCGCAAAAATCCAAAGAACACAAGTCCTTGCCATATTCAAAAAGTTCCGATGTGATTAGCTTTGCGTCATATAAACTCTGATGCGATTGGTTTCGTATTAAAAAGGCCCGATGCGATTAAAACCTTCATTTAAATATCCCGTGGGCCCGCTTTCCATACTTAAAACCTTATAAATAATCCATCCCGATCCATTTTTTCCTTTGTAAAATGCAAAAACCCACTTTTCCAAAGTTTTGGTCTAAAAACCAAAGTCATGTGTTAATATGAATGGGTATATTGAAAAAAGTCGATCGCGCGATCGCATCAGGAAATTTCAAAATGGGTTGATTAAAAATACCACATCAGAACTTCCGATGCGATTAAGTCTTATATATATAATCTCCGCCCCTCCGATTGCGATGGCCCGATCGCATCGGGAACCTTTGTAAGGCTCCTCCGATTATGTTTTTTTGAAACTTCCAATTGCGATGTTCCGATCTCACCATTGCATCAGAGTTTTTAAATCACATCGCGCAGATTTCATCGCGTGCATTTGTTTCTTCCCATGACTGCCTATCCCTCCGATTCGCTTCCCGCCATTGATCTGATCCTCAAATTGAACGGCCATCGCCTAATCGCTTCTGCCCTCCCGATCCCGCAATCGCGTCGGAGATTTTTCATCGCACCCCTTTCCTCCTCCCGCCGATTGCGATTCCCCAATTAGATCTGGACCGTCCATGTGTCCAGATCCAACGGCTAGGTTTTTTCCTTGCCTTCTAAGTATTTTAACCCAAAAATGCAAGATTTCTTAATTGTTTTATGTTTTATGCAGGTTTTAAATGGCTTCCACTGTTATATTGAAGAAAGGCCAGGGGCCGGGAATGACGATTCCCGTGCCTTTCATCCTTAAAAACGAGCCATTCACAGGGTTGGAGTAAATGTTTTATCAATGTTTCATGGGCATTGATACCTTTAAAAGCCCAGCGGCTCTACACATTAACAAGAAACTGTGGTTCAAAACCGTATTTAAAAAGAGTATCAGTTTGAAAGACCGAGTGCAGCAGAGATGAAGATTGAAGACAGATTTAGGGAATTACAGCTTAAAATAATTATCAAAAGCTTTTTCCCTGCATTCAAAAAAAGTCAAAAGAAGTTATAAGTGTTTGACAGGCAGAAAGGACCTCCACCACTGCATTTTGAGGCGACTTGATTCCTCAGCTACCATAAACGCCACCTGTGCCTTAAAAGCATTAAAAACAGAGGCCGAAGTTATTGTTCCAAATCTGATATTTCGCCTCCAGCACAGCCAGGGAATTACTGCTGCAAGGAATTTAAATGCAACAAATATCTGCAGAGTTACTCCCATATTACGCAGAGCCTTAAAATCAACAAAGCTCCCACTGAGATTTGATATTTAATTGTAAAACATTAATACAACCGTCCACCTGTAAACTTCTCCATCGAGCCCCTCAAAGGCCGAGAGAAGTCTCTGATTTGTATTAATTGTCCTAAAGAGATATTTTGTTAGATCTCACCTCCTCATCTTCCTATAAATAGTTCAGTAGGAGATGAGCAACTGTTGTTGATTAGGTTGCTGAGCATTGTTATGTAATTGAGCTTGAAACTTCTGATTGTAAATATTATTCACTAGCCCTTGAAGCTCTGTTTGTGCTAGATAAGTTAGCCTGAATAGTGAAGATGATTGCTGAACTGAAACTTTGGACTTGATGACTGTAACTGGTTTGACATCAATAAACAAGCTTTTTCTTGGGATCCTGGTCTATATTACTGGTAAAGTGCCCTTTCTTTGTTATTGTTTTTCCTTCTATGTATGCCATATTGTTTGTGATTCTCTTATAAAGAAAAACATTTACAAAGTTAGGATCTACTGTTTATCAGTTCCCTTCTCTAAATTAAAAATCTTTATCTCAATGTTTTCCTCCAAATTGTTTATTCAAGAATGATTCAATATAGTTTAAGCAGTTAGGAATGCTGGAATTCCCTCATCCTACTGTTGGATTTAAACATTGTTCTTGAAAGTTATTTTCCTTATTTTCTTATTAAAGTTAGACTATAAAATGATGGTTTGCCCTGTTTCTAGCCTCTATTCTCCAAAAGCAGATTCTGAAAGTTTCCCTTGGTGTTGGCTGAAAGAAGACTAGGTTTAAAAGTACTTTATCTGATCTTAAGTTACACTTTGTTTCCTCTTGTTAGTGTCAGTCTTGTGCAGCCTTCCTCCAGTGATCAGACATGCTCTTACAAAGTGATTTTAAGGTGTCGAGGTCAAATTTTGTCATTTCAGTGCGTCTTTAAGTAAAATTTGGTCACTAGGTACTAGGTCTAAGGTTTTCTCTTACTCCTGTCAAAGTTGTCCAAATGTCGGTCCATGTCACCATTCAGCTGAGTGTACCATCATTCAGAGGGTTTTCATCATCATGCCAAGTTCCACTGAGTCATTTTACATCTTGTTCATGCTTCAGTTGTGCCTAGGTAAGGTTCATTTCCCTCTCCTAGGGTTTTGGAAGTAATTTCTCTTGGATGGTCAAATCATCAGCAAAAATTGTATCCTGATGTTCATACACCTTCCGCTATCCTTAATTTACCTTATTAAACACTTCCCATCATTGAGATCCCCCAAATTCCCCATTTTCACACAAACCCTAGTTTCTTGCTACAACTTGGCAATTTTCTAGGCTAGGCCTGTGTTTTTCCCTTTTGAACCCCTTCCCCTCACTCAATCTCTGAAATTCCACTTTCCCCTTCTTCCTAAAATCCCTCCCTACTTCCCAAAATTTTCTCAAGAATTTATAAGCCCCTTATCCCCTTCATTTCGCTTCATTTCGACAAATCCCTTGTTCCACACATCGGGATAGATTTCACTCAAATGATGTTTATGAGCAATAAAAGATGGATTTTGGAAACTTGAGAGAGGTTTTTGTCCAGAAAATTCCCAAGAAGAAAAACCTCCTTCAAGTTTTACACAGGTATCATGGTTTTATAGAAATGTCAAAAATATCGTTGCCTCAAGAGAATTGAATGCACCTCTGAAGTGACCTTTGGAAAATCAAGATTTCTCCCAGCTTGGTTGGCCAAATGACTTGCTTGATGAGTCAAATGATAACTAGACACAAATATATTTCCAATGAGCTATCATGTGCTCAATTTGGAGTTGAGGAAGACCTTCAACAGTTGACTGCAACAGCACTCTGCCTTGAGGCAACCTCATTTTGCACATTTTGACCAGTCTTGGGAGATTGCAGTTTTGGAGGGGCAAATGAACTCCAAATTGAAAAATTCCACTTCATTTGGATAGCAGATAGATAGGGATTTCCCACGAGCTATCATAAGCTCAAGTGGGACTTCAGGAAGTGCCCCAAAAACAGGCTCAAAGTGGCGCGGCGCATCGAGTTTTCTGGTGCGGCGCATAGAGGATTTTGGTCCAATTTTTACTTTTCAGCTCAGAAATTCGGCCAGTTTGAATAGTTTCACTTTGTGATGTAATTATTAATCTATATTGATGTAATTTAATGAATATGATGTAAATTTGGCTCATTTTTACTTGTTCTAGAGGATTCATTCACTAAAACGTGAAAATTTAGTGAATGGATCAGTTTCCTAGCATATAGAGGCAAGTTGTTTGACTGCCTAGATTTCAGTTCCATGTTTAGAATTGGTTGAAACAGCTCCTAGAAGGATGATATCGACCCATAGAAGCATGGGAAGGGGTTATGATGGTCTATATCATGTATTTTCTGAGACATTTTCAGGGTTGGACTCTTGGGAAAAGTTTGGCACCTCATTGTATATTCATTTCAGCTTTTTGGCAAAGGAAAGACCAGAGTTTTGCAGCACTTGTTGCGATCCTTGTGGCTCTGAGTTTTGATGATGTTTTTCTCTATGTATCTGTAAGTTTCATTAATGTTATATGTATTCCATTTCCCTTCTCTTTTCTTCTGAATTAAACAAATGAGTAACTAAGGTAGAATTCATTAGTTTGTTGGTGCTTTGCCTTAAACTTTTGTTTAGTTTTATATGTTTTCCTTCGTTTGAAGAGGGTCCTTGCACCTTCTTTCCCTCTTCAGCTCCTCGGTAGTCTTTTCTATCCATTCATTGAATCTAAAACATCAAAGCCATTGTCTTCCCTGCCCCAACTTGAACTCTGCAAGAATTTGGCCTCATCCCCAAGCCCAAAATTGCCTTTCCCTTTTTTCCGACAAAAACCCCCCAAAATCATTTCAAACTCCTTGATTCATATACCTAGCCTAAAATTAGCACTCATTTCAGTCATCTAAAGCCCTATTGATACATTTTCCTAAGATTGAACCGAAGAGAGCCCTCTCCTGTTCTGGTAGGGCTAGCTACCAGACTGAGCGTGGTTTGGTGTTACCATGAATCCCGCCTTCCTTCAGCCTAAGGTGGATTTAGGCAATAACATAGTGGCGACCATATTGGGGACCAAAATGGTTTTCTTGTTAGTGTTATTCATTTTATAAGCTACAGACGAAGCCTGAAGTTATGCCAGGTAGCCTTCGAAACGCTCTTGCTATGCATCAGCGAATGTAGATAAACGCTGCTTCAGTCAATCTCCGGTCTAGTTTGTAAACGTAACATCTAACTTGTAAATTTCCCCAGTACATGTATCAAGTTAGATCTGATGGTTGATGGTGGAAAACTATCAGACATAAGAAGGCTGAAATCATTCACCTGGTGAATCCAACTCAATGTAGAGACTCCACTGGAGGACTAACTCTTTCTTTGAGAAAATGGAAGGATCTTACACAAAGTTCAGGTATCCAAAGTGGAATGGTATTCAGGACCTAGTCTACTTTCTTGTCAATTACTTCTTTGCTGTTCTTGAAGCTGTCCTTAGAGTTTTTCAGAATTTGTTGTATGATAAAGGTGATCAAAATATTCACTTGATCGTTTCAAAAAGTGTAAATACTGAGTTTCCCTTTGATCCTGGCCTCCTTACTTTTCCCACATCTTATGATGACTTTCTTCAGAGTGATGAGCTTAAAGAAAACCAAACTGATCCCGTAGCTCTTGTATATACTCCTACACCTTTTAAAGTCCCAGATAGGTATAAACCTCTTGTTTTACCTTCTTTTCTCCATGCTTTCCCTAAAAATTATGACCTATATCTACCAAGATTTGACGGTGAATGTAACAATGTCAACACTGAGCAACATGTGCAGAATTTTGAGACTTTTCTAGACCTTTTTGAAGTTGATGATGAAGATGTTAGTATTAGGCTTTTTTCTCTTTCTTTGCAAGCCAAAGTCAAGAGTTGGTTCAAAACCCTGCCTGATGCGAGCATCTCAGATTTCCAGTAGTTCGTCGAAGTTTTCCTCGACAGGTGGGTGATCCGACAGAACATTTTCTTGATTATAGAAGAGTATAATCAGCTGAAAAGACTGCCAGGGGAGACAGTACAACAATTTTCTACCAGATTTAACCAAGTATATTTTTCGATGCCAGCTGATATAAGTCCTTCTCCTAGATCTGCTCTCTTGCACTAGCCGGGTGCCTTTGATCCGGAAATGGAGTTTCAGTTGAGAGAAAAGAATATTGCAACACTTATAGAGATACAAAACAGTGCAGTAAATGTAGAGGCTCATTTGTTGACCCGAAGGGCAAGGTTGAAGGAAGAAGAGATGAAAAACATAGATTCAGAGAAATCGACATCTCTAGAGGTAAAGCTTGACAAGTTGGTAAGTACAGAGAGATGATGCAAAAGAACACCACAAGGAATGAGTATAATGTTCAAGCTCATGGCTCGCTGATTGAATAAGAACAAGTGGCTGATACAAAACATTTTGTTTCTTATCCCAGTTGTCATAGTGATTGTTTTATAGATCATTTTGGAGAAGAGAGAGCTGTTGATATGACATGTATATTTGATGATGTGTTGTATACTGATGATTTGCCTCAGTTTGATCAGTATGATGATGATTATGTTCTCCAAACCGAAGCTAATCTTGCAGACAAATCAACAACTAGTTTGTGGAAGGAGGAAGTTCAGTTTGATCAACTGATGCATATCAGCCATGACAATGATGAGGAAAGTGCAGCAAATTTTGAAGTAAGTGAAGGATCTTTGCCTTTTTTTTTTTATTCATTTCAGTTCATCAGAGACAAATTCCATGATATCAGAAATCAACTGTCAACAAGTCTTGATTTGGACCATCTTGAGGGCAATGAAAACCTTGTTCAAGATTTCTCATATTCAGATTTGCAGCACCTGCCATTGATTGTCAAGTTGCAGATGAAGACATGGAAGTTGGCACATCTGATCAAATGATACAAGGTGACTCCGTACCATTTTGTTTTGAATCATTTCATTTTTTGAGAGGAAAATTGCATAGTAAATCTTCAAATGAGCATCCTATAGGAAATCAAAAATCTCTCAGTGTTAATGTTGAGGATGAGACAGATAGCGGAATTCTTGAGCAAGTTGTTAATGAGAAATCTTCCCCTGAAATGACTGATGAAATCATTTTGGATACAAAACCCTCCATAGCTCCAGATTTGTAGCCACCAAACAAAATTGAAGGTCAAATTGCAGATGAAGGTGTGGAAGATGAACTACATGATTTAATGATGCAAGAGGATTATGTACCTTTTTGTTTCGAAGCATTTCAGTTTATAAGGTAGAATCTTCATAATATCTCTAAAGAAAAAGATGAACAGCCAGTAGGATATCATACAGTTTCAATGGATACATCGCAACAGTCTTCTCAAGTTTTTGATGATCCTATTGCTCGTGTGTTGGATGATGTTTGTTGTAAAAGTTTTTCTTCATTGGCTAACCATGTGCTAGAAAAGAATGTTGATAATAATCTTATTCAAAAGTCACCTTCATTGTCTTGTTTAACAGATTTTTCATTACAAACCCCATATCAAGGTTTGCAGTCATATGAGGAGATTGATAAAGGAGACTTTTGTTCTATTTTGAATCAGCAACAGAGTTTGGTTGTTCACGAAATTCAGGATCCTTTTGACAGCTTGCTGCAGTCACCAAAGAAAGATAGCACAGATGTGAGGACAATCTTAATATCCAGCTATGAATATTACTTGGACCAGAGCAGTGATGCGTTAATGGAAATCAATAGCTATGTTTATGAAGATCCTTTCGTAGTATTCTTGAAGTCATCTAGTCAATTAATGCTTTGCAAGTTTATCAGCAGTCACCTTGATTCCAAGTTTCCATGGGAGTTGCCTTTCGATTCTTCTCTTTTCTTGCGCATCATAAAGCATTCGGGAAGAAATCAAGTAGCATCCATGATGCTTACATGGTTGCATTGTTTGTTCCATTTCACTTGATCGGGTGGTGAAAAGAACAATTAGAGTAGGTTTGTGAATAAGCTCAATTGTGAGCATCTTTTCAGTTTGTTAGTTATGTTTCACTCATGTTTGATTTTATTATGGTTTTCAATTTTAGCCTTAAGTCATTTGCGAGTCAGTTTTCAGTATTTTTATTAAGTTAGTTTGTGTCGATTTTCAGTCATGCAATTTATCTTGAGTTTTGATTCCATTGCCCAATGGATAAGGCACTGGTTTGCTTTCCAAAGATCTGCAGTTCTTGGCACCTCTAGGGAGCTACCATCCCCATTGGAGCCAATGTTAGTGTCAATCTTATGCAGCCTTCCTCCAGTGATCAAACATGCTCTTACAAAGTGATTTTAAGGTGTCGAGGTCAAATTTTGTCATTTCAGTGAGTCTTCAAGTAAAATTTGGTCACTAGGTACTAGGTCTAAGGTTTGCTCTTACTCCTGTCAAAGATGTCCAAATGTCGGTCTATGTCACCATTCAGTTGAGTGTACCATCATTCAAAGGGTTTTCATCATCATTCCAAGTTCCACTAAGTCATTTTACACCTTGTTCATGCTTCAGTTGTGCCTAGGTAAGGTTCATTTCCCTCTCCTAGGGTTTTGGAGGTAATTTATCTTGGATGGTACAATCATCAGTAAAACTTGTATCCTGATGTTAATACACCTTCCGCTATCCTTAATTTACCTTATTAAACACTTCCCATCACTGATATCCCCCAAATTCCCCATTTTCACACAAACCCTAGTTTCTTGCTACAACTTGGAAATTTTCTAGGCTAGTCCTGTGTTTTTCCCTTTTGAACCCCTTCCCCTCACTCAATCTCTGAAATTCCACTTTCCCCTGCTTCCTAACATCCCTCCCTAATTCCAAAAATTTTCTCAAGAATTTATAAGCCCCTTATCCCCTTCATTTCGCTTCATTTCAACAAATCCCTTGTTCCACACATCAGGGTAGATTTCACTCAAATGATGTTTCTGAGCAATAAAAGATGAGTTTTGGAAAAATGAGAGAGTTTTTTGTCAAAAATATGCCAAATAAGAAAAAAATGCTTCAATTTTTACACAGGTATCATGGTTTTAGAGAAATGTCAAAAATACCGTTGCCTCTGGAGAATTGAATGCACCTCTGAAGTGACCTTGGGAAAATCAAGGTTTCTCCTAGCTTGGTTGGCCAAATGACTTTCTTGATGAGTCAAATAATAAATAGACACAAATATATTTCCAATGAGCTATCATGAGCTCAATTTTTAGTTGAGGAAGACCTTCAAAAGTTAACTGCAATAGCACTCTGCCTTGAGGCAGCCTCATTTTGCACATTTTGACCAGTCTTGGGAGATTGCAGTTTTGGAGGGGAAAATGAACTCCAAATTGAACAATTCCACTTGGGTTGGATATCAGACAGATAGGGCTTTCCAACGAGCTATCATGAGCTCAGTTTGGACTTCAGTAAGTGCCCCAAAAACAATATCAAAGTGGTACGGCGCATTGAGTTTTCTCGCGCGACACATAGAGGATTTTGGTCCAATTTTTACTTTTCAGCTCAGAAATTCGGCCAGTTTGACTAGTTTCAATTTGTGATGTAATTATTAATATATATTGATGTAATTTAATGAATATGATATAAATTTGGCTCATTTTTACTTGTTCTAGAGGATTCATTAACTAAAAGGTGAAAATTAAGTGAATGGATCAGTTTCCTAGCATATAGAGGCAAGTTATTTGGCTGCCTAGATTTCAGTTCCATGTTTAGAATTGGTTGAAAAAACTCCTAGAAGGATGAGCTCGACCCCTAGAGGCATGGGAAGGGGTTAGAATGGTCTATATCATGTATTTTTTGAGACATTTTTAGGGTTGGACTCTTGGGAAAAGTTTGGCACCTCATTGTATATTCATTTCAGCTTTTTGGCAAAGGAAAGACCAGAGTTTTGCAGCACTTGTTGGGATCCTTGTGGCTCTGAGTTTTGATGATGTTTTTCTCTATGTATATGTAAGTTTAATTAATGTTATATGTATGCCATTTCCCTTCTCTTTTCTTCTGAATTAAACAAATGAGTAACTAAGGTAGAATTCATTAGTTTGTTGGTGCTCTGCCTTAAACTTTTGTTTAGTTTTATATGTTTTCCTCCGTTTGAAGAGGATCCTTGCACCTTCTTGCCCTCTTCAGCTCATCAAAAATATTTTCTATCCATTCATTGAATCTAAAACATCAAATCCATTTCCTTCCCTGCCCCAACTTGAACTCTGCAAGAATTTGGCCTCATCCCCAAACCCAAAATTGCCTTTCCCTTTTTTCCGACAAAAATCCCCCAAAATCATTCCAAAATCCTTGATTCATATACCTAGCCTAAAATTAGCACTCATTTCAGTCATCTCAAGCCCTATTGATACATTTTCCTGAGATTGACCCGGAGAGAGCCCTCTCCTGTTCTGGTAGGGCTAGCTACCAGACTAAGCGTGGTTTGGTGTTACCCTGAATCCCGCCTTCCTTCAGCCTAAGGTGGATTTAGGCAATAACACCTCTTATATTATTTCATACTTTTTGAAGGTAATTAAGTGGATTACTGGATTGTTTGTAAATTAAGCTACTTTAATACAAACTTGCCGAAGAAGTCAATGGTTAGCCCTGCACTTGGTTGGTTTTAAATGGTTACTTAAGATGATTTTTCTTGTTTGGACTGACTATAAATCCCTTGTGAAATTATTATCAGTTTCCACCCCTCCAACACTTTATTGTTCCCATTCCATCATTTAAATGTTTATAATCTTATGGTGTAGATGACTTGCCCCTTGGATCATTCTTGATGTTGTTGTTCAATTAAAGCCCTGTTATGACTCCATAGCGCAATGGATTAAAAACCAGCGTTATATCTATCTTTTTAGCCAAAACTGTTCTACTTGCTTGCAACTTCTCACCTTTGAAACTCTTTGCACTTAGAACTTTCCCCTCAAACAATATTCATGCTCAACCATCCAAAAACAAACAAAACCCTTGGCCCTCATAACTAGCCTAATATCATTACCCAAACTTCAAAGAAAAATCCATCTTTGCACTTATTGGAGAGATCCCTCTCCGGATTTAGGAGGGCTAGATCCTAGAATCCCAAATTTGGTTGAAACGATGTTGTTTCTATGATCGGACCTTGCCAATCATGCTGATTACATAATCCTAACATTTCTGGTGACTCCACTAGGGAATACAACCCTTAAACACTTCATAAAACCTTGAGAGTAAAAAGCAGCCTTTTCAAGCACTACCAAGTCATGGTAATCATGGTAAAACTTGTTTGAATCAGTGACAAACTAGGTAAGACCTAGGATTCTCTTAAGACTTTATCTAACCTTTAAAAATCAGTTGGCTTAGCCATAAGAGTAAACTGTCTTTGTCTCATAACCTTAGCTAAGTTTTGAAACAAAGTTAGGATATTCTTAAAAACCATACAACTGAAAAATAACTCGGAAAAAACCTAAAAATATTTCGGATCGATATCCAATAAACATGGTGGTGGACCATAAAACATTTTACCTCCTTAGGGGCTAAAAAATTCCACTTAGCGACTCCATGATCCTGAATAGACCTAAAGACTCCACTGGGAAGAACCCTTATCATTATATTATCTTTCAAACTCAGTCAGAAGACTATAGGATTAAAACTTGTGTAAACAGATTGGTTGACCTTTCAAAGATTGTCATACCTGGTTGAACCTTCCTTGTTTTATTTGGGCCTGAAAAACACAACATAGTGGCTCCTAGAAAGATTCACACTAGAGCCTATCCTAACCCTGATCCACCTGAGATAGTTGATAACCCAGAAAATATCCTTAGGAAGTCTCCTAAGACTAAATTATCAACTATTTTCAGATCACCCTTGAGAGCTAATTCAGTTCCTGAAAATCTTTCAGCTCTACAACAATCTCAATTTGACTTAGTAAATCCATTTAGAACTAGTTCTCTTGGTGATTTAGATCAGTTAGATTCTGAGTCTTCACTACCATCTTCTGAAACAAGTGAACCTCTTGGTAGCAGAGAAACAACACCCCCTGATTTACATTTCCTTCACAACTTAGGTGTCTCTCATCCAAGATCAGCTCAACAGTCTATCCTTGGTCCATCCACTTCTGCTCACCCTACATCCACTGTTCAAGCCACTCCACTTCAGCCCACTGTTCATGTTGTTAATCCACTCCTTGTAAATCCTCCCCCACCACCTATCATGGCAGCATGGTATGCTCCCCTAGTCCTTCCTGTACCATTAGTCAATCTTCCACAGGACTATCAATCCAAAATTCCATGATATGATGCTAACAATGCTACAAATGCATCATAACATGTGGATAAGATGAATGACTACTTTGACAGAAATGAAATTGATGATAATTCTGTCAAGCTTAGGTTATTTTCTTAGAGCTTAGGGGGAGAAGCAAGAAAATGGTTCAAAGGCTTAGCCCCCCATAGTATTAATGATCTCCAAGCCTTCCATCAAACATTCTTAAACAAATGGGAAGTAAATAAAAACCCTCTTCAAGTCCTTTCTGACTACAAGAACCTCCATAGAAACCCTGGCGAAAGCGTGCAAGCTTACTGCACTAGATTCAATAGTGTGTATAATGCACTTTCACTAGAACTAAAACCTCCACAGGGCTCAGCTTTAAACAAATTCCCTGAAGGGTTTGACTCTGACATGACCTATCAGCTAAGAGAGAGAGATTTTGCAACTCTTGAAGATATGCAAAAAGGTGCTCTTTCTGTAGAATTCAACTTAATGGAGAAGAGAGAAAGAATGAAAACTGAAAAGAGAGTTTCCTTTAGAGAAGAATCCACACCTTCTACTTCCAAATCAAATATGGAGAGAATGATGGAATAAACGAGGAAAGATATGAGCATAATTAAGAGAGAAAAAGCAAGCCAAACCCAAACTGCTCCTCAAAATAGAAATCAGAACCAGAATCAGAATTTGAGAAGGAACCAACCTCCAAACAGATCTAGGGAAGATGATCAGCAGATCACTCCTCCCTTTCATCAAAACTATGTAAGTGAGGTTGAGGAAACTGATGAGATAATAGAGGAAGATGGTATCAACATGCTAGGAGTAGAAAATGATGACTTTGAGATTCACTATGATAAAAAACAAGGTCTATATACACCTTATGATGAAAGAAGAGATGATGATGAAAATTGTTATCAAGACGTGGAAAATGTCATCATAGAGTCTCAAAGAGAATATGACCTTAGAAGAAAAACTAGTCAACAAACTCCCAACACCAAAACCTCTGAAAAATCTTCACAAAATAACACTACAACCAAGCCTAAAATTATCAAACAAAAGGATAAAATAGTGGCTGTAAATTCTGATAAAGGTAAAGAGAAAAGCACTCTAAACAGTGAAAACAGAGTGCAGAACTTAGTAGTACTAACACTTCAGCTAGTACTCCTGTGAAGACAACTGTGTCAAGTGTAAATAAAACAAATTAGCAATCTGATATTGCTGATAAAGTGACAACTAATAAGGCTGAAAACAACACTTCAAAGAACCATTTTCTTTTTAGCCTAGAGCAGGAAATTTCAAAGATCAAAATCTCTGTTCCCTTGACTGAGTTAGCTGCCCAACATGTATATAGGACCCAAATTTTGAAGGCTTTAAATATAGAAGAGAATGGGGATACAGTATGTTGTACAACTCAACCCCCCCCATTTAAAATTTGGCCAAAGTCTCTTCTTTCCCCTTTATCGTTGCCCTTTCCCGAGCCGGAATACATTAAAAAAGGCTAAAATCTGCTCTGTAAAGTCATATAAGGCCTAGCTCCTTTCTCCCCTAGCTCCGCGCCTCCTTTCATCCATGTAACCAAGCGTTACCCCTTTGAGCATTTATCGCACGATCGAAATTCCCCTCCATCGCATTCTTCCCCCCATCGCAAGCGCAAAGCGCAGTTTCCCGTTAGCGCTACCCCCCCGTCATCACACTTTTCGTTTTTGCGATCCGCGCTCGACTGACCACGCCCATCGCATAGCGCAGAGCGTGGAATTTTTTTATTCCATCTTCCCCTCCATCGCATTTTCTCCTCTTGCGATTTTGCGATATGCGCTTCGGGTCCCACCTCCAAAGCCTTTGCTCCGTTGCTTTGTTATGTCTTCCCTTTGTAACGTCCCCCCAAAAGTTAATCTTCAAAGTTTTTGTACCATCAGCGTTCTTCCGCCATTTTTCGTTGTTTTCCCACATGTCATTCACTTTTCCTCCATTTTTCACATATTCCGATTATGTGTCACACCTCAGCGTTTTTGTTTGAAGTCTCCACCCCGCGTCATTCCATCATCCTCCCATATCTATGCCACCGCTTCCATTAGCCTCACTTTTTCCTCTATCTCTGTGATTAGTTTTATTCAACAGGCTTTTGTTTTTGTAGGAGGTTGTGGTGGGAGAAAAATTGGTGGAAAGGATCCGGAAGTCACTATGATGTGACCTCCATTAAAGAAGGGTACTTCGATCTATGAAACTCTCCAGAGAAAATCAAAAGGGGCGCATTTGGGCGGATGGAAACATTAATATAGCAACAGATTATTAATGAAGAAACAATGAACTTAGAGTCCAGCTCGAAAAAGGTTTCAAATTTAAATCCAAGAAATGAAGATCGAAAGTACCATGTACAGAAACAGGCGCCTCAAGGTTTTATTGCCGCAGATCTTCCTCCTCCAGAAAAGAACCGAATGTTAACATATTTTATTATTTATGTCTTGTATATAAGCAGATTTTCATTTTCAGCATTCATTTCCAGAAATAAATTGTAAAGTACAGTCATTTATGTTCAGTCGTTTCACAGCGTGGGCACGAATGTTTTCCACCATTTGATTCGAAATAAGTTATTAAATGCTTTCTATCTACCTCCTCCTCTAGAATTCTCTATCTCATCTATAAAATCTAGAAGGAAAGGCATTATAAGGGTTCCAGATTTCTATCAGCAAAATGTGCAGTGAAAAGGCTTTTGTATACATTTTGTAATATTTCTGTATGAAGGTTCAAAGCCCGTAGGGTCTCAGTGACGAGGAGTTATAACTGTAATGAGGATTCTGGCCTTTGATATCTCACAGTATGTAATTTCTCTTATGTGTTAATACAATATCTCTTTTCATGCTATTTATCTTCTTGTATCATGTTCTAGAATGCGAGTGGCTCACTAGTTTGCAGTAAGGATTCATCTTGGCTGATGCCCTTTCTGGAATTAGTCAAGCGCTTTAAATAGGCCTAGTCATGATATACTGTTCCATGTTTACCTCGTCCATGTTTTCTGCTATATTAGTTGCTTGAGGAGGGTGCTTTTAAAACGCCATTGTCATATAAGGATTCATAAATTAATATGCCCTTATGTGATTCTGTTGTGTATCTGGGTATCAGTCTCATGTTAACTAATATCTTCTCTATGTTTCTTCACTGCATTCACTCCTGATATTTGATTTCTGTGATATATTACTTGAACTGGCCCTCTTTATAGTAAGCTGTCTCTTAACTGTCTGATGCTTTTGTATTGGAGTTTTACATGATGTTCCTACATTATTCTTATCTTTGTGTCAGCTTATGAGAGAGTTTGGTCTCATTCAAAACTTATTTCCTTGTTTACAAGAGATAGTAAGAGAGCTTTTGGACTGACAACCCAAGCTATGTGAAGAGCTCCTTGCTATATTAAGATGTCTTAGGCACTGGTCTATGGCAACTCTAGACTGTCTCTAGGGGGTGACAAAATCATCTACAACACAGTCAATCTTAATGATTACCAGCCAGAGATTATCTTCGGTCCAAATATTGAAGGAAAATATCAAGAGGGACCTGTTCCTCCCTTTTATGTGAGTTTAAACGTTCATGACAAAATTCTGCACAACGCTATGCATGATTCCGGGGCTTCTCATAATTTAATGCCTAAAGCTGTGATGGAGAGCCTTGGTTTGGAAATTACCAGACTGTATAAAGACCTGTATTACTTTGATTCCAGCAGAGTAAGGTGTTTAGGATTAATCAAATACCTCTGTGTTAACTTAGCCCATATTCCAGCCAAATGCCTAGTTATGGATATTGTTGTGGCCGATGTCCCCCCCAAGTATGGAATGTTATTATCAAGGTCTTGGGGGGCTAAGTTACAGGGGACTATGCAAATGGATATGACCTATGCGACTATCCTTGTTTTCAATCAGAATAGAATACTTTACAAGGAGTCTCATATGCAATACACGGTTACAAGTCAAGACAGACCGCAAAACTCCCCTTTATACTCTGTAGATACTGGCCTTGATTCATTTATCCTTTTTAACGAATAAACATTAGATGAACAAGTAACTTTAACAAAGTTAATGGCCGATAGAGAGGAGGAGGAAAATACCACAAAACGGAAAAAATAGTTTGCTTCGTTGGAAGACGTTAGCGAACTGGAAAAAAGTCTTGAACTACAGGTCATACGTCCTTCGTTTTTGAACCTGGACACTAAAGAAAACGAACCTCAAATGAACGCAAATCCTGGGGAGTCAAAATAGGTACGACTAAGTGCTGACATTCCACAACTGTCGAGCACGTTAGTTGAAGAGGACAGTAACCAGAATGAAACCAAGAACAGTCCTCTATGGAGTATGTTTTTTTATGGATCCTGCACTAAAACTACCGCAGGCACAAGTGTTTGGATTACTAACACTGAAAACAATCACGTAGAAAACATTTCCTGCAAACTAAACTTTCAATGTTCCAATAACATAGCGGAATATGAGTCCCTTCTCCTAGGTTTACGTTTGTGGAAAAATATAGGAGCCAAAAGAATTAAAGTTCACGGGGATTCAGAGTTAGTCATTGGGCAGGTCAATGGGGAATATAACGCTCATCATCCTAGACTTCGGGCCTACTAAAAAAATGTTGTGGAACTTTTGGAAACTTTTGAAGAATCCCAATTGATTTTTGTCCCAAGAAAGAAAAACATTGCGGCCCATAGCCTAGCCTACGCAGTGAGAACATGCTTGACACCGTATATCACCAAAGAATGTACAACTCAGATAAAATTCAGACCAGCTATGCCAGATAATGAGAAGTATTGGCAGGTGTTTGAAAATGACAAACAAATAGAAGACTTCATGCAATTCAGAAATGAATTCGAAATAAACAGATCGGACTCAGACTATGAAACAGATTGCAAGGAAGAAAATTTTCTTGATGAAGAAGAACCATCTCCTAAACTTGCTAATATAAATCTGTTGTCAAGAAAACTTAAAAGCGAAACAGAAATGAAGGCAGAATCCAAAACAGAGGAGTTAGAAACTCTGCATTCTAAAGATGAAAGTTTTCCTAAAGGTCTAACTCCTTTAGAAGAGTTGTTCGATTTTAATGATGTGGCAAATAAACCAAAACTGGAACCTGTAGAGACCGAGGTAGAAGAGTGCAATATAGGCAGTGAACTTAAGCCTATGATGATTAAACTTTCCAAGACTTTACCAGCTCACATTAAACTGAAATACATTGAGATGTTTAAAGATTTTTTTGATGTTTTTGCCTGGAGTTACGAAGATCTTAAATCCTACGACACTAAAATAATACAGCACAAAATTCCCATCAAAGAGAACCAAAAACCATTCAAACAGAAGCTGCGCAGAATAAACCCTCTTCAGTTACCACTGGTTTAGAAGGAGATCATGAAAATGAATGATGCTGGTATTATTGTCCCTATTAGATATTCTGAATGGGTATCTAATCTGGTGTCTGTTAGGAAGAAAACTGGAGAGATCAGACTTTGTATAGACTTTAGAGACTTAAACAAAGCTTCATTAAAGGACAACTACCCTTTGCCCAAGATGGATCATACTTTTCAAAGGGTGGTAGGGTCTAAAAGAATTTCTTTGCTGGATGGCTATTCAGGGTACAATCAGATCTTAGTTCACCCTGCTGATCAATTAAAGACAACCTTTAATACACCATGGGGCACTTTCATGTATGTGAAAATTCCTTTTGGTCTAATGAATGCTGGAGCAAATTTTCAGAGAGCCATGGACATAGCTTTCTCGGAAGAACTGGGTTACTTCATCATTATCTATCTTGATGATGTTACTGTGTTTTCAAAAACAGATGAAGAACACTTAGAACATTTAAGAAAAGTTTTCGAGAAATTCAGAAAGTTTGGGATATCCTTAAACCCTAAGAAGACACTATTTGGTCTCCAAGAAGGTAAACTTCTTGGGCACATTATTTCTGAAGAGGGTATAAAGATAGATCCAAAGAGGATTGAGGCTATATTGCAAATCTCTCATCCTCGAAACATCAAAGAGTTGCAATCGTTCATTGGAAAGATCAACTTTTTGAGAAGTTTCATCCCCAACTTGGCTGAGCTCCTTAGGAATATCACAAACATGTTGAAGAAGGAGCAAGGGTTGAAATGGACCTTGGAAGCAAAGAAGTCCTTTGAGCTGGTGAAACAAGCCTTAACCAAAACACCGGTTCTTATAAGTCCTGATTTCTTAAAAGATTTTTATATCTTTTCATTTGCATCGGAACATACCATAGCTGCTGTCCTTTTACAGAAAAATCCACAAGGACAAGAGCAGCCTATTTCATTCTTTAGCAAGGCATTGAGGGATGCCCCTTTGAAGTATAACATTATGGAAAAGAAAGATTTTGCTTTGGTTAAAGCATTGAAAGACTTCATAGTATACATCCTTCACTCACACATCATTTCCTTTGTCCCAAATTCATTTGTTAAAGACATTTTAACATAGGACCCAGCTGGTAAGAGAGGTAAGTGGATTGTTGTTATTCTTGAGTATGATTTAGAGATAAAACCCACTAAACTCATCAAAGGCCAAGGTCTAGCTAGATTAATGGCTGAATCCAATTTTGAAGTTCTTGATATTAATATGATTAATGTTTTGGATTACCAAGAAGAAATATCAACTCCTATTGTTGAAAACCATTTTATGAATTCTCCTTGGTATGCTGATATTATTTATGTTTTGCTTAATTTGAATACACCTCCTGGTTTGACAAAGACAAAGGCAATATTCCTTAAATTGAAAGCTGTAAACTATTGCATTATTGATCAATGTCTTTATTGGAAAAATGCAAGTGGTCTATTGCTTAAATGTTTGCCTGAGTTTGATGCAGAGAAGGTGAAGCACGAGTTCCATGAAGGAGAGTGTGGAGATCATTTACACTGGAAGACAACAGGAAATTTTTTTTTGAGGGTTGGTTTCTATTAGCCTACTCTTTTTCCTGATATCCACAAGATGATCATAGCCTGTCATAAATGTCAAATTTTTGAAGGAAAAATAAAACTCTTGCCCCTGCCTCTGCATCCAATCACTGTTGAAGCCCAATTTCAACAGTGGGGACTTGACTTCATAGGAGAAATCCATCCCCCATCTTCTGCACAGCATAGATGGATTCTCACTGCCACAGACTATTTCACTAAGTGGATAGAAGCCATACCTTGTAGACACACCAATGATTCAATTATCATAAAATTCATGGAGACTAACATTCTCTCCAGATTTGGCTGTCCTACCAAGATCATCACTGATAATGCAGCGATATTTGGATCAAAGAAGATGGTTGAGTTCTATCATAGATATCAGATAACATTGGGGCATTCTACGACTTATTACCCTTAGGGTAATGGACTTGCAGAATCTTCAAACAAAAGTTTAGTGAATATAATCAAGAAATTGTTGGAGGATAACAAAAATTCTTGGCACACAACGCTGGTTCATGCACTTTGGGCTGACCGATTGACTTTGAAGAAATCTATTGGCATGTCTCATTTCAGCTTGTGTATGGTACTGATGCAATTTTTCCAAACAGCCTTGGTGTACCAGTTATGCATTTGATTCAAGAATTGTAAACTGAAGATAATGACATGATCAGAAGAATAAATCAGACCATTCATCTTCAGCAAACCAGAGAGGAAGTTTATAACAAAGCATTGCAGAAACAGGACAACAATAAAAGGCTTTTTGACAGAAGAAAAAAGGCCAACAATTTCAAGATTGGAGAAAAAGTTTTAAAATGGGACTCAAGGAGGGAAGACAAGGGAAAGCATGGAAAATTTGATAACTTATGGCTTGGCCCTTACTCTATTCATTCAGATGCTGGTAACAATGCATTTTTCTTGCAAGAGTTGAATGGAGAAGAATTGTTTGGAGGTCCTGTCAACGGCAAGATGCTTAAACATTACTTCTCTTGTTCCTTGACATGTTTTGAAGCCTTTTTTATCTTTTTTCCATTATAAATATCTCATCCACCATTGCATTCAAAGTTAGAAAAATAAAAAATACAAAAACAATGAAAGAAAGAAAAGAGGGCAGATTGATAAAACAATAAAGGTACAACCCCATACCAAAAAGAGAAACAAATCTGAAAGTGTGAAAGCTTAAATGCCACTCCTAAAAAAATAAACACACTTCTATTTATTCAAACAGTTTAATCTTGACTAATTATCTTTTTAATTTACTGCTAATAGGATAGTGAATTTGATTTGCAAAATTGTTTAATCTTGGCTTATCAGTAGATAGATTAGGAAAGAAATGAAAGGTTCAAACATGTTCAAAACTTGAACCTAAATTTCCAAGCAAAAGAATGGCTCAAATCTGTTCTATTTTCTGAGTCAAGAGATGAAAAAATATGGTTCTAATCAGCTCAAAATCTGAACCAGAAAACAAGGAAGAAACAGCTCAAGAAAAGAGTCAAAACAGAGCTGTAAAAAGATGAAGGAAGTGCTTTAAATTTTCAGATCTTAAGCCTTCCATTTTGATTTAATTTTCTGCAAAAATAAATGTTTGTGTGCATCTTGTTTTATGCCATAAACCAGCTTCAAGTTAGACTGTTTAATCTTGACTTGAATGCTTTTAAATTTCTGTTGTAGAAATTAGAGAATAAAGTCTGTTGGACAGTTTAATCCCAACAGATAGTAGATTAGGTAGAGAATTATATGGATTCCATTGTTTAATCTGAATCCATGGAGAAATAAGGAGTAGAAATAGATTAAATTTTTCCGATCAAAAAGAATAAAATGTTGTAAGAGATTTTTCCAATCCAAGTGCACTCTAAGAAGAAAAAATGTTAGATCTGTAGGATTGGGTAGGTAGAAAGCTTGTAGATGAAAGTCCATTGTTATTATAGCTGCTAATATGTTTTCAGAGCAAAATCATCCTAGAAAAGTAAGATCAGCCCAATGGATCAAGCACAGGTCAGCCTCCCAGAAAAAATAATGGATGTGGCATAGGTCAGCCTCCCAGAGAAAGAAAATCTGAAGTTCTTGATGCCTTCAAGAAGGCACCATCCCCAAGTGGAGCCACTGTTAGCCACCTATAATATTTGTTATAGCAAAAGGTGGCTAAGACTTTTTGAGCCTTCAAAGAACAACTTTCATTTCTAAAAATTGTTGGCTCTTGAAGACTCTTCTAGGCCTCATGCCTCTATCCCAAAATCTTCATTGTTGTTTCCATTTTATACTCAGAATTTCTGCTAAAAACATGAGAAGAAACTACTGCAAAATCATCATTTTTTCCCTTCTCTCACTCAAAAATAACCTTCATTTGCTTGCCTTTTTTCCATAAAACCCTTTTGTTTTCATGATTCCATTTCTTCCCCTCATGAAAATCATCTTTACAAGGTTAAAAACTCACTTTTTAACCTTACTGAAACCATAAAATTCCATTGAAAACTCCCAAAAATTCATAACAAACAAATTTTTATCACTAAGGACTTAAGCCCCCTTGGGCTAAATCCTAAACCACTTCCCCCCACATGCCTGCACCCTGAAACCAGGTGCTAAGCCCCTCACGTCACCTATCGCATTGCACAATTTCAAAGTGCACAAGTCTTTTTCCATAGACCGAAATTTCGATTTCGATTAGTCTTTTTGTGTTATAAGACCCCCGATTATACTATTTTTCATATAAACTATAAATATCCCGTGGGCCCGCTTTCCATACTTAAAACCTGTAAATATTCCTTCCCGATCCATTTTTCCTTTGTAAATACCAAAAACCAACTTTCCCAAAGTTTGGTCTAAAAATTGAAAACCACGTGTTGAAATATTTTAATGGGTAGACTGAAAGACCAATTGCGCAATTGCAATCGGAGAAAACATGAATGGGTTGATCAAAAAGACTGCATCGAAAATTTGCGATGCGATTAAGTCCCTGTGTTATAATCCCGCCCCACCACTTTTTGTTTCATATACTCTATGCCCAAGAGCAAGAGTTATAGTCCCGGGCGCTTATCGCATCGCAAAAATCCAATGAACGCAAGTCCTTGCCATATTCAAAAAGTTCCGATGCGATTAGCTTTGCATCATATAAACTCCGATGCGATTGGTTTTGTATTAAAAAGGCCCGATGCAATTAAAACCTTTGTATAAATATCCCGTGGGCCCACTTTCCGTACTTAAAACCTTATAAATAATCCATCCCGATCCATTTTTTCCTTTGTAAAATGCAAAAACCCACTTTTCCAAAGTTTTGGTCTAAAAACCAAAGTCACGTGTTAATATGAATGGGTAGATTTAAAAAAGTCGATTGCACAATCGCATTGGGAAATTTCAAAATGGGTTGATTAAAAAGACCACATCGAAACTTTCGATGTGATTAAGTCTTATATATATAATCTCCACCCCTCCAATTGCGATGGCTCGATCGCATCAGGAACCTTTGTAAGGCTCCTCGATTATGTTTTTTTGAAACTTCCGATTGAGATGTTCGGATCGCACCATCGCATCGGAGTTTTTAAATCGCATCGCGCAGATTTCATCGCGTGCATTTGTTTCTTCCCCCGACCGCCTATCCCTCCGATTCGCTCCCCGCCATTGATCTGATCCTCAGATCGAACAACCATCGCCTAATCGCTTCTGCCCTCCCGATTGCGCAATCACGTCGAAGATTTTTCATCGCGCCCCTTTCCTCCTCCCGCCGATTGCGATTCCCTGATTAGATCTGAACTGTCCACGTGTCCAGATCCAACGGCTACATTTTTTCCCCGCCTTCTAAGCAGTTTAACCCAAAAATGCAGGATTTATTAATTGTTTTATGTTTTATACAGGTTTTAAATGGCTTCCGCTGTTATATTGAAGAAAGGCCAGAGGCCGGGAATGACGATTCCCGTGCCTTTAATCCTTAAAAATGAGCCATTCACAGGGTTGGAGTAAATTTTTTATCAATGTTTCATGGGCATTGATACCTTTAAAAGCCCAGCAGCTCTACACATTGACAAGACACTGTGGTTCAAAACCGCAATTAAATAGAGTATCAGTTTGAAAGACAGAGCGCAGCAGAGATGAAGATTGAAGGCAGATTTAGGGAATTACAGCTTAAAATAATTATCAAAAGCTTGTTCCCTGCATTTAAACACAGTCAAAATAATTTATAAGTGTTTGAAAGGCAAAAAGGACCCCCACCACTACATTTTGAGGTGAATTGATTCCTCAGCTACCATAAATGCCACCTCTGCCTTAAAATCATTGAAAACAGAGGCCGAAGTTATTGTTCCAAATCTGATATTTCGCCTCCAGCACAGCCATGGAATTACTGCTGCAAGGAATTTAAATGCAAAAATATCTGCAGAGTTACTCCCATATTACGCAGAGCCTCAAAGTCAACAAATCTCCCACCAAGCTTTGATATTCAATTGTAAAACATTAATATAGCCGTCCACCTGTAAAATTCTCCATCGAGCCCCTCAAAGGCCGAGAGAAGTCTCTGATCTGTATTAATTGTCCTAAAGAGATATTTTGTTAGATCTCACCTCCTCATCTTCCTATAAATACTCCAGAAGAAGATGAGCAACTATTGGTTGATTAGGTTGTTGAACATTGTTATGTAATTGAGCTTGAAACTTCTGATTGTAAATATTATTCACTAGCCCTTGAAGCTTTGTTTGTGCTAGATAAGTTAGGCTGAATAGTGAAGATGATTGCTGAACTGAAACTTTGGACTTGATGACTGTAACTGGTTTGACATCAATAAACAAGCCTTTTCTTGGGATCCTGGTCTATATTACTGGTGAAGTGCCCTTTCTTTGTTATTGTTTTTCCTTCTATGTATGCCATATTTTTCATGATTCTCTTATAAAGAACAACATTTATAGAGTTAGGATCTACTGTTTATCAGTTCCCTTCTCTAACTGAAAAATATTTATCTCAATGTTTTCCTCCAAATTGTTTATTTAAGAATGATTCAATACAGTTTAAGCAGTTAGGAATGCTGGAATTCCCTCATCCTACTGCTGGCTTTAAAATTTGTTCTTGAAAGTTATTTTCCTTATTTTCTTATTAAACTTAGACTAGAAAATGATGGTTTGCCATGTTTCTAGATTCTATTCTCCAAAAGCAGATTCTGAAATTTTCCCTTGGTGTTGGCTGAAAGCAGACTAGGTTTAAAAGTACTTTATCTCATCTTAAGTTACACTTTGTTTCCTCTTATATGATTTCATACTTTCTGAAGGTAATTATGCGGATTACTGGATTGTTTGTCAATTAAGATTCTTTAATACAAACTTTCCCAAGAAGTCAATGGTTAGCCCTGCACTTGGTTGGTTTTAAACAATTACATAAGAGGATTTTTCTTGTTTGGACTGACTATAAATCCCTTGTGGTGTACATGACTTGCCCCTTCGATAATTCTTGATGTTGTTGTTCAATTAAAGCCCTGTTATGACTCCATAGCCCAATGGATTAAAAACCAGCGTTATATCTATCTTTTTAGCCAAAATTGTTCTACTTGCTTGCAACTTCTCACCTTTGAAACTCTTTGCACTCAGAACTTCCCCTCAAACAATATTCATGCTCAACCATCCAAAAAAAAGAAAAACCCTTGGCCCTCATAACTAGCCTAATATCATTACCCAAACTTCAAAGGCAAATCCATCTTTGCAGTTATTGGAGAGATCCCTCTCCGGATTCAGGAGGGCTAGATCCTAAAATCCAAAAGTTGGTTGAAACGATGTTGTTTCTATGATTGGACCTTGCCAATCCTGCTAATTATAGAATCCTAACATTAACCATGAATTGTAAGTGATATTAGTGAATTAGAAGCATGAAATAAGAGCAAATACCACTGAAAAATAGTGTATAATAGATAAATAAAACCACACAACATTTACACAGCAGGCATCATGTAACAGTTCACCCCTCCTGGGCAACATCTACTGGTGTAGCTCCCAATCGCATGTCCATCTTTCATTATGCTCAAAATTTTGCAAATATATGTGTTTACAGGCCTCTAATGGTTGTTTTCTCTACACCAATGGCTCCAGGATGCTCCAATTAGTCTAGATAGATTCTTCATTCACTCCATTTGGGTGAAAATTGACCCTCCAATTCATTTCCTCAATAGCTCATAAAAAGCCTCCACTAATTTTGGTGAACTGCACTTAACTGCAGTTACATTTGGAAATTTCCGAAAATTTTGGGGCGCTACTATTTCTCTACCAGTTCTAGACTGTAACATTAAAGTTTAACTATTAGGGGTAGGGGGTGGCCAGATGCCAACACCTGAATCCCTGTGGTTGTATTTAATGCTGAGCATAACTCGAGGCTGAAAACTATGGTAAGTTGTTTGAACCCGAAGTTCGATCCATGGTAACGTAACCACCGAAGTTTAAACCACACAGGAATGTCGCATGTGACAAGGCATGCAGGTGTGTTAAATGTTTGTGCAGTCTGTGGATACGATAAACCGTCAAATTAACCATAGCACAAAACCCGCCATATGATAAGGCTAAAACATGAAACGGTTTCAAAATAATGTTGTTGGAGTTTAAGCTTGATGTTGCGGTTTCAATGTAATGTGACCATAAAACTTGGACCACTGGCGGTCCCAACCACCAATTGATGCCTTTCTAAACTTTAAAAATCATCATTGAACTATAGAAGTTAAGAACCATTGTAGCCTAGTTGGTGGAGAGTTATGCACGTAGGCCGGAGGTTGTGGGGTCGAACCCTGCGGACCTCTGCATAAATTTTACCATACCGCTCAGGGGTCACATGGCGGCCTCAGGGCTGGCCACATGTCACCCTCCCATTGGTTCCTCCAATATAACGTACAACTTCTGATCGTAAGGATGCAATCGCGAAATATGGTAGGCCAAAAGTAATCGGCACAGAGTATCTTCTGCATTGTAGCATATCTAGACAAGTGTCCACCACAAACCCCAACATGACAATAATTTAAAAAAAATTTATCCTCCTCATGAGTGTGGCACCTTCTTAAAATTGTATTGGCACCACGACGATAAAGTGTATTTCCGACGATCAGATAATCTTTGGCTTGGTATTGAATAAGTCGTTGGTCAAAGCGAGAGGTATCAGGCCGAAAATCCTGGGTCTGGAAATAAGCGATAAAATCTCCATACCAAGGATCTGACAATCCGATCATAAACATAGACTCATCAGGAATAGATGGTTCCGATGTAGTACTAGTACTATCAGAGGGAAGGTCACAGAGAATCTCAGCCAAAACTAAATTCTTTTCTGACTTGGATTTGATGAATTCCAAATCAAATTCCTACAAAATGAAAATCCATTTTGACCACTCGCCCCCCAGAAATTGACGTGATAATATGTCAGTCATGGTGTTGCAATCCGAAATGACAATGGTCTTCCTGAATAGGATATAGTGGTAAAATAATTGGATAGTTTGAATAGCTGCCAATGCAATCTTTTATACATATGAATACTTTAGTTCCGTATCATTGAGATTACGACTCAAATAATAGATCAGATGCTCTATCCCATTTTCTACTTGGACCAATACCATAGATATGGTCATATCAGTCGCGCTGATATATAAGAAATAATCACTCTAATAATTTTGGGGATACATTAATGACGCCAAGAAAAGTGTATCCTTGATAGCATCAAAAGAAGCTTGCGCAACCTTATCCCAATGTAAGGGAATCCCATTTTTCAAGAGTCGAGTAAATCCTTTAGCCATTTCGACCTAGTTGGGTATGAACCTCCTTAGGAAGTTAGCCTTTCCCTAGAGTTTTTGTAACTGAAGAAAATTTGATGGCGCAAGAAAATCAAGAATGGCCTGGACCTTCAGTAGGTCTATTCGAATTCCTTATTTCTAGATGACAAATCCTATCAAATGACCAGAACCAACACAAAACACACATTTATGTGGATTGAGGCATATTTTGTAGTGTCGAAAGCGTAAAAAAATAGCTCTCAAATGCATTGGGTGATCAATCCAGTTTCGTGATTGTGCGAGTAAATCGTCTAGATAAGGTTGAACAATGTGCTTGATGTCACTGAAAGCATAATCAATTTCTCTATAAAAAGTTACCCCAGTTTTCTTTAAAACAAACGGGAGTTTTCGATATGAAAATTTTCCCCAGGGACAGATGAATGTTGCCTTAAATTGGTCCTCTAGGTGGATATTGATTAGATTGTAGCCAAAAAATCCATCCATCAGCGAAAATATTTTGCATCCAGTACAATCGTCAATAATCTGGTTGATAAAGGGAATAGGATAGTTGTCTTTTGGACAAGCAAGATCGACACATACTCTGATGGTCCCTTGTATTTTCATAACAGGAAAAATGTTGGAAACCTACTAAGTTAGTGGAACACGGTAAATGAAACCAACACGCAAAAGTTTTTCAACTTATTCTTTAATGGCAGTGGCCATCTTTGGATGAACAGGATGAAGGCGTTGACATACTAGTTTGACATCAGGATACATATTATTAGTGTGCTCAATGATACAAGTATCGATTCTTGGAATTTCCTTGTAAGACCAAGCAAATACATCATGAAATTCATGAAAGAGAGAGCGATATGTTTCAAGTTCTAATGGAGAACAAGACATGCCGACATGAATGTTTTCTACAATGCCGGGTTTGGTCGAAATATCGATAGAAATGGTTTCTTCAATATTTGATAAGTTTCTCTCGGATTCGATTGCATTAATAGGAAAATAATTTAAAATTAATGTTGTGATCGATGGGTGATATAGTTCAATAATATTATCTTCTTCGTAATCCTGAAGATGGGAGTGATGATGATGATCTTCCCATGGTTCTCCTTCTGGAATCATGGATTCCACAATATTCTCATCTGTCAAGAAAGTTGAGGAAAAAGGATCAGAAGGAGTACCAAAATCTAATGAACAATCAACCCAAATGACCGGCGATGATGATTTCGGATTCGTCGCCCAAACCATGTAGATTGACTTTTATGATAGCTCAATTGGGCTGGGTAGCAAGAATTAATCCAACGTAACATCTTCAGAATCACCCATAATCTTCCTTAAGCCATATGGAGTGGAAGATATCATGTAGCAGGTCTCTATGCTTGTAATTTTTGCCGACGTCGCAGGCGGCGGTAATGCAAAGGTTCCCATGATAGTGGAATCCTTCAAGAGTCTGACACCAATGTTCTGAAGTGCAATTTGGGGTGCGTGAACTAATGAAATTAAGGAGATTTGATTGATGAGTGTGATAACACCTTTATGTCGAAAGGCGATCATTCTAAAATATGTAGAGACGATCGCAGTCATAGCATACACCCATGGCCTTCCGGGTAAAATTTTGTAATCAAGGGGTCCGTCAACGAACTCAAATTCAACATTCACTATTTTTCCCCCTAGTTCAACATGCAGGTTATTGATAATACCGCAAGGTTTATATGTACGTCCGTCGAAAGATTTCAACGTCGTAGGTGATTGAGATAGGTGCAGCGAGCCAAGTGACTTCTAGAATTTTAGAGACATAATTCATGTAGATCCTCCCTCATCAATAAATCAATAATAGTACGATGAATGAGGTGACTGAGAACATTTACTTGGATGGATAATGCCAATTCTATTGGTAATTACAGCACATAGCCCATATGATTAAAGATGAAAAAATTGGAATATGTCCGATCAATTCCACCAATTCCCCACACAAAGGCCTGCTTCTGGGAGAAAAAATTTTGAAGCACCTCAAGCGTTGACATAGTTGAAGGGGTTTGAGAAAAATCTTCAACTATATTATAATTTTGAGCATGTCGTGCTCGAGGATTAAATGTCGATTTATGAACGACTCCCTTTGGTGGCTTTATTTCCAATTCAGGAAGAGCAATTGGCGATATCAATTCCGTAGATGGATTCGTGGTCAAGGTAGTAGGTTGATCAGTAGCCTGAATACCGTAATATTTATTACACATTGACACCAAAACATCAGTCGATGGCATCGTGACATACATCATAAGCACTTGGGACTAGAAGCTGGATCCGTAGCAACCAAATTTGTGTCCGGATTTGGAAATGGATTTGTTAACAGTATGGATGCATGCGAGGTCTTAACCAATTTTGCGACTTTGGTGCAGTGAGGAAAATCTTGAAAAAAGTTCTCCTCATTACATATTATGCAAGAGTAATGAGGTTTCTGATTTCTAGACAATTGATCATATAATATTTTCTGCGAGGTAGAAGTTTGTTTTTTCTTTTATTTTCCTTTTTGCTTACTTCTGGGTTGCTTGTCACTTTTTCCCTTGTCAGATGACATGGCATGGATTTTGGAAAAAGGTGCAAGATCATATGCAATAGAGTGATGTGTGCTTGCAGTAGGAACAGTCAAATTAATCGCTGCACGTTGGGAATTTTCTCTTAGAGCATGCCATACTGAGTATAAATCAAGTCTAAATATTGGGCACGAGCAATGACCTACTCTTCAGTGACGATGCCACCCTTAGCCACATCCTCAGTTATAGATAGTAATAGGGACTTAATGAACCACTCAGCAAGGAGTTGATCAGGAAGAAATGTCTTAACCATTCTACGATGACAACGCCACTCAGGAATATGATCAGAAATGTGAGTAGCATTAGTCTATTTAAAATTAGTCAAGAGTTTCGTTCCAGTTTCATATCGCTTGGGTAACTAGAAGTGGGTCAAAAAAAGAGTAGCTAGGTTAGTGAATTATCAAAATAATCTATTGGTAACTCATTGTACCATTTTGTGGTCGGATCAATGATTTTATGCTAGAAAAGACGTAGTCGAACATATTCATCATTTAGGGCATTAGATGAATACCACCAATGATAAGTCATGACATGCATCGATGGGTCTTCCACAGGGTTACCATTTAACTTAGGAATATCTGATAGTAATTTATTTGGTATCACCGACCACTAAGGAGCGTAATTGATTAGATCATTGGTGAGCCGGTTTAAATCCAGTAACTCTAAAGTTACAACAAAAGGAAACTGTCGATTTAAATTAGGCTAAGCATATCCAGGGTATGATGGAATTTCTTGGGAAACAAACCTTTGAGAACCAGCATAAGGAATATTTTGTTGGTAACCCAAATAGGTGTTGTTTTGAAAAGAAAACACTTGAGGATTCTGTTGACCAAAACCTGGGTCCGCTACTTGTTGAAATGAAGGTTGTGGCATTTGCGCTTGTGGCTGCCAAGGGGTTTGTCCACCAATATTATAATCCAAACTAGGATATCTTGGATTCATTTGCAGATAGGTATAACCTGGTTATGGTTGCGACATCCCATAATATGGTAATCCATCTTGTGAATAAATAATTCCGGATACATGTGGTTGTTGTAAACCAGCCGATGGAGTTGAAGTCTGTGATCAGGAGTTCATAAATATTGCTCAAAATTGAAAGTTACATGATTGTGTTGAAACTAGGATGGTTTCATATATCTCGTCTTCCTAATTCCGGAGCCACGAACGGGTCGAAAAACCGATGTCGTATGAGGGAGATATTGCATTCTTATCAATTTCCCAAACAACTAATTTTTACGACAGGTTTGGCTGGGATGCCTAGTCAGCGTCATGGTGCACAGTTAGCAAAAAAGGAATATTCTAAAGAATATTCCTTTTCTCGGAGCCAGTGAGAGGATGAAAAGTGGCATGTTCTGGTTCGTTGAGGGGCGTGTAAGATATTTGATCATAAAATCCACAAATCACCAGCGCCAATGCATCTTGTTGTCTCTGTGGGGCCATTTTCAAAATGAGGCATTGACTTCATGACCTGTAAGCCTTTTTCATCTGGGGGTCATGGTTATATTATTGTCGTAGTAGACTACTTTATAAAGTGGGCGGAAGTGATGCTTACATTCAACAACACAGGACAACCAACTGTATTTTTTTTACTTAATCATGTCATTTCACGGTTTGGTGTTCCACAAGCTATAATCACATATTATTGTTCACATTTTCGCAATCATATGATGAATGAGTTCACTGCAAAATTAGGACTCTCACATGATATTTCTACTCCTTATTATCCACAATAAAATGGACAAGTTGAGGCTATTAACAATATTATTAAACGAATGCTTCAATGAATGATAGGAGTTCATTAAATAAGTTGGCATTTGATCCTGTACTCGATTTTGTGGGCATACCGAACCTTGGTGAGAAACACAACTAGATTTATCCCCTTTCAATTGGTGTATGGTATGGAAGCTATCTTTCCATTCCAATGTGAAATACCATCATTAAAACTCGCAATCGACTTGTTACCTAACACCTCTACTGAAGAAGCGCATCTTTTTAACCTCATCCATCTTGATGAAACACGCCGTGAAGCCGCATTGGCCAATAAATTGCATAAGAGACATATAAGGGTGTAATATGAAAATCATGTCCAGCCTCACATCTTCTCAAAGGGTGACCTGGTCATTCTTTATGATCAGGAAGATGGTGTAATAGGTATAGGGAAATTTGAGCCGTTATGGCATGGCCCCTATATTTTCAAAAGAGTTCTTGCTAAGGGCGCCTATAAGTTGGTAGATTACGTTGGAGTTTCAATGGCACAGCCTCAAAATGGGTTGCATCTGAAACTTTATTATGCTTAAACATGAGCGTAGTGAATTGTTGTATTATATTGTATATATGTTGTTGATTTTCATTTACTTTCTTAGTTTGTTTTTTCTAGAGTTTTCTTGAAGTTAGTAATCCACTTTACATTTCATCGCAGATGTCTAAATCTTTGGAACCATTTGTTGGGTATGTTGATGGTGCTAGTCGTAGAACACATAATCCATCCTCTGCATTGTGGGCCATTTTCGCTCCGAACAACTAGTTAGTGAGTTTTCAAGAGATTTGTATCAGTCAATATAAAAACAAAATATCACTTAGTATAGCACGTTGATCAAACTTCTCTCTGATGCCATTTCATTTGGTATTAACTACATCATTATTAGGCTAGACTCAAAACTTGTGGTACTGCAACTTACTAGTGTTTATACTTTCAGAAATCCAACACTGCATCGTATGTTCCTAAGAGTTTGACTTTTGGAAAGACATTTGATTTCATTCAATATCAACACATTTCCAGAAACTTGAACACATTAACTGATTCTTTAGTGAATTATATTATAAACAGACATTTGCAACACATGTAAACATACATTCACATAATTGAATAGGATTGCGCAATAAACATAGGAAAAAACTAAAAACAAATAGATAGATAGTTATAGGTTTTTAAAAAAATTGCTCCCAATACACGGTTGTCATATGACCTAAAAATACATGTAGCATGTCAAAAGTAAACTAGTGGTGCTCATGATAACATGCTACTGATATAGCTATCCTGCGCAGTAACCACATCCAATAGTTAGGAATGCCAATAGTATGGTGCTGCAGATGCATGGGTAAATATTCGATCCGGAAATCCGGAATCCTGATGGTCAACCCTTGTATGTGCTGCTGAAGCTCAGCAAGAGTCTCAACAATATCTAAATCCTGAAGGACTAGTCTCCCGACAACCCTCTCTGTTGGCTTGTCCACTTCTTGATTTGGCTGTCCCACTGGTTGAACTCGAGCTACATCTGCATACATAAAAACTTTAGTTTACTATTGGGAAAAAATAAAAATACAAAAACATGTATAAAACTTAGAAAAATAAAAAAACATGGTCAAAACATTCTTACCAATTGCACCCCATTGAGTGCCTTCTGGTAAAGCTAAATCTGGATCTTCTCCGAAGTTGACGCCTGTATATGCACAATCATCAATGGTGATCATATGTCTCCTAAACCAGGCGAAGAATGCAGTTGAGAACACGATGGTCGATTGACTAGCATGTCTAGCCATCAGTTCTACCCATATCTACATCCTTGGATCTCTAGGGTTAGATATACCCAGCGTCACATGCCGAGGCTGCATCAGTGGAATCTTCTTTAAGGAAAAATAAATGAGGATTGAACCATATTTGAAAATTTTCTTCCTTCATCCCTTTGCCTTGCTTAGTTTTTCTTTCATTTGAGAGAGTACAGCTTCAACCCAGTTAAAAATTATTGGTTCCAAGCACTCTAGTGCATACTGCATGTAATATTTGTTTGCTACGTGTAGTGCAGTGGTACCAGCAAGATTTGAAATTGTGAATAAGATGGTTCTCAATGGAAAATCACAAACATTGTGGATTTTTATTTTCCTATTCTTGCTAGGTTGTTCCCTTGGATTGTAATACTACAATATATAATCTCTCACCGTCTCTCCTCTGAGAGCAGACCCTGAAAGAGAAATGGGTAGGCCTCTCCTTGACAATCCTATGAGAAAATAGATATCCTCCACTAAATTGGGACCACTTTGTCCTTAATATGAAATGCCTCAATCGGTGGATCCCATGAACGAACAAGCAACTCCAATAGTTCCATTTGTTGCCTCATACCCACTAGTCAGAAGCACTTCAGCAACCCACAACCTCTGAGGGCTCTTACAGTACCCAGATCATTTAGGGCTATCATGTTTTGTTCCTCATGTTCTCTTTCCCTCCATATAATTGTCATTTTGGTCCATTGAATCCCTGAAACACAACCATAAGACTCATAAGGACCCATTTCATGCAAAAAATTATGCAAAATTTGGGTACGCTGGAAAGAAAAAAAATGTGAATTGCGCCCAACGCACCCCTGGTCAAGGGACACTATGTTGCAAGTGCACCTGGCCTTCAATTCCAGTGCACTGCAACACAAATTCCGACATTCAAGGGTGTGTTGCCCTTTTTGAAAAATAAACTTACCCTAAGGGGCCCAAATCCCTAAAAATTGCAATGAAATGAAATAAAAAGACTATTGAAGGAAAGAGGAGGTTTATAGCTCCAACCTAGATCTAACGGCGAGGAAAAATGTCCACAGAATTGATTGCAATCAATAGCTGAAGTTCGAGGGAAAAAGCAGGTTTAGAGCTCCAAAATGAAAATGGTCACATTCAAATGGTAAATATGAACAATAAAACTCTTTTAATTATTCATTTGATTATTTGCAAACCATATTGATTATTGTGACTATGGTTTTTATTCATTTTTTTATCATGAAACAAGTATTTTTAATCCATTTGATGTTGTTATGAACAGGCTTAAAGCTGACATAGCATATTAGTCGTGCACACTTATCCAAGAATGATTTGACCACAAAGCATACTTTTATCCTTATTTTTTGAGCTTTGATAGAAACTAAAAAGGACTTGAAGCGCACTTTTATCTTTTTTTCAAGCTTCAATAATGGCAAAAAAGGAACCCCTGGAGTCTTCTTTTAGCTCTTTTCAGACTCCGATGATGTGAAAACATTGCCGAGCACTTGTATTTTCGAGCTTGTAAAAGTAAATGAAACAAAATATACTCAGTAGAAGTTTAAACCTATTCAAGACTGAGATATATTATTTACGAAAAATTAAAACCTTAGTCGAACATGGCTAGGAGGTTCTCTCTGATATTATTTTACACTTTTTCAGATCTTGTTGGAAATACTGAGAGGGGGGGTGAATCAGTATTCCTTTCAATTAGAGCATTAGTTAATCTTCAATTATTATCAGTGTTTGTACAATGATAGCAGTAAACAAGAGGAACAAAAATGTACACAGTTTTTAAGGTGGAAACCCACTCTGGGACAAAAACCACCTAATGCTTTTCTAATAATTCTTTAATATTCAACTCCAATTGAAAATAAAGCTCCAACTTCCCAGAATCTAGAAAAGCATTCTTCTCCAGCTCCCACTGGATGGATTACCCACGCCCGAAATTTCTTCGCAGGGGTCAATCAAATTGTGATGCCCCAACACCCAATGAGCTACAACTCACCCTAGCACCACCCTACCACCCTTTAGAAGAATAAAAGAAGAATGGACTCCCGTACCAGGGAAAATGGTCCACTTTACAATGATATAGAATGATGTAGAAGAAGAATATATACTAGACCATAACCCCAACTTTGATACAACTACCTAATGATGATCCTAGACCTCCCAACAGTTCCTCCTCAACCCTTGGCAGATAGACACTAGTACAATTTGTACAATAATGTATTTACAATGACTAAGTACAATGATACCTTTACAATGATTGTATGCAGTGCTCCCCACTTGAAGACTGAATATGGTGAAATTATTTCTGCTGTTATGCACCTTGGTTGCTGCTCTTGCCATGCTACCCTCTGCTGCACCTTTCTTTGATTTTCTGCCATAGAAATTCTGGTCCTTTGCAACCCTTGACAACACATGATCTAGCTTTTTCTTGCCTTCTAGGAGCTCGATATTGAATATGGTGTATATCTGTCATTTCAGATCATAAATATTTGATTTTCAGTCTTGTAGTATTCCTCTGAGTCATATTTCCAATTCCACAGGTCTGACCCAATTTGGATTCTTGAAGAGAGAGTTATACCCAATCTCTCACAATGCCCTAATTATGAACTGTTTCAGCAGAGCGCACTTGTACGGCATGTCACGTGTCACTGTTTCTTCATTTGTTTCTGAAATTGATAGAGAGAAAATTATAGAATGTGCACTATCTGTCACATTTTATGGAATTCCCATCTGATACTCAGAGAGAGATTTATGACGAATTTACCAAGGTCACTTCTTTGAGATGAATTTCAGGAGCCTGCAAAAACCTTCACTTACAAAGATCATATCTCCAAAAATTTTGCGTACCTTGATCTGAAATTTTTACTGCAGCTTCCTCAGGATTTTGGCTTCACCTCATAAAAATTTCAGCTTCTGAACCTTCGTAGAAAAAACGGTAGAGTAAAACTTCCAAGATGACCTGTTTCAGATGGTCGAATCCCTTGCATAAGGAGAAAATGAAGATCACAATTTATATGAATGCTTAAGTTGAGAGGGGCTTCAAAAAGTGAACGTGGGAGGGATTTAAGGAGCATTAAAAATATAAATTATGACTTTTCAATGACCCATGCCCCAACCCCATGGGGTTTTAGCCTACTAACTAGGGGTACAAACTTCAAACATGAGTATCTCTCAAACCGTGAAGAATTACATGGCGTGCCATATATCAACGGAAACATCTCGACAAGTACAAACCATAAAATCATTATTGACCTAGAATATATTAATTTGGTAGGTCAAAATTTCCATGCAATATTGGGTTAGCCCCTGGTGCTGCTTGGGTTGACATCAATGACAACCGCTGATCAACAATCTCCCCCTTTGGCATTGATGGCAACACAAGTACTCCCCCTGCGATCATGACACCTATTCCTACAACATTCTCTCCCCCTTTGACATCAATGGCAAAGGGTAACTCCCCCTGAAACACAACCATCCTGCGGACCTGTACACACTTCCACTCCCGCTGACACACACAATCAACTGGCATCTGCACATACCCCCCCCCACTCGCTTATATTTCAGTGGGGATCTAATGAGAACTTGGGAGAATCCCAAGCTTTTGACGAAGATATTCAAATGCTTCACGAGGTAAAGGTTTAGTGAAGATATCGGCAATTTTTTCTTTTGTACAAACATACTCAAGTTTGATATTATTTTCAGCGACTTGTTCTCTAACAAAATGATATTTGATCGGAATGTGTTTTGTTTTTGAATGCATGATAGGATTCTTAGAGATGCTGATGGCAGTAGTGTTGTCACATAATATGGGAATAGGCTCACTAAATTGTACTTGAAGATCTTGCAAAGTTTGTTTCATCCAAAGAACTTGAGTACAACATGATGCTGCTGCAATGTATTTTGCTTCCACTGTAGATAACGAGATTGAAGTTTGTTTTCTGCTCAACCATGATACGAGACAACCTCTTAGATAGAATTTTGCTCCACTAGTACTCTTACCATCATCAACGCTTCCTGCCCAATCTGCATCTATAAAGGCTTGAATAATGAGATTGTTACCCTTGGGATACCACAAGCCATATTCTTCTGTGCCCTTTAGATATCGAAGAATTATTTTGAAGGAAATAATATGTGATTCTTTTGGTGCTGCTTGGAATCTTGCTACTTGTCCAACTCCTTGCATAACATCTGGCCGAGAGGCTGTTACATATAGAAGACTAGCAATCATAGATCTGTATAACTTCTGATCCACATCCTTAGATGAGTTGTCTATGCTCAATTTGCAACTTGTTACCATTGGAGTAAGGAGGGGTTTGCAATCTTCCATTTTGAATTTCTTGAGCATTTCCTTGATGTACTTGGCTTGACATATAAATATTCCTTTCTCTTGCTGAGATATTTGAAGCCCTAAAAAGTATGTCAGCTCACCAAGTAAAGACATCTCAAACTCACTTTGCATCTTTGTAGAAAATTTCTTACTTAGTTGATCATCATTGCTACCAAATATTATATCATCCACATATACCTCAATGATTGTTAAATTATCTTTATCTATTTGTACATAAAGATTTCTATCAACAGTACCTTTCTTGAACCCTTGTTGACGTAGATATCCATCAAGACGAGCATACCATGCTCTGGGAGCCTACTTGAGACCATATAGAGCCTTCTTTAACCTGCAGACATAGTCTTATTTTTGTGATAGTAGAAAACCTTTAGGTTGTTCGATGTAAACTTCTTCTTCTAATTCTCCATTCAGAAATGTTGACTTAACATCCATTTGGTATACTTTGATTTTTCTTGAACATGCATAGGCGAGAAACATTCGGATGGCTTCCATTCTGGCAACTAGTGCAAATGTTTCGTCGAAATCAATTCCTTCCACTTGTGCATAGCCTTTGCAAACCAATCTTGCTTTGTTTTTGGTAACCTGCCCATCTTCATTCAATTTGTTCCTGAACACCCATTTAGTCCCAATGACATTTTTATCTTTTGGTCGTGGAACTAATTCCTAGGTGTTATTCTTCTCAATTTGATCCAATTCTTCATTCATAGCTGCTACCCAATGTTCATTTTGGCTAGCTTCCTCAAAACTACTAGGCTCAAAGGTTGCTAGAAAAGCAATGTGAGCTTGTTGTGATGAACGAAGCTGTCGACTTTCATTTATGTCACCAATGATTTGATTTGATGGATGGTTCTTTTGAATCCACTCTTTTGTTCTCCTTGGAGGAGCTTCTTGTTGTTGTTCTGGTATATCTTGATGATCATTGTTTACTTCTTCCTTGTTGATAGTTGCTTCTTGTTCTAAAATTTTATGTGTGTCTTTTTCAGCCTCTGTCTCAAGTTTCAAAGATCCTATATCTTCATCATTACTCACTATAATACCATCTTCGTCAAATGTAACATTTATGCTCTCCACTATCTGTTTTTTTCTTAGATTATAGCATTTATAGGCCTTTCTTTTGCGTGAGTAACCAACAAAGATACCTTCATCAACACGTGATTCAAACTTACCCAAATTTTGATCTTCTCTTTTGATATAACATTTTCTTTCGAAGATTCTGAAATATTTTACATTAGCTGGTTTTCCTTTCCATAATTCATATGGAGTCTTGTTGCAATTATTTCTGAGAAGACTCGGTTGATAATGAAGACTGTCGTATCAATTGCTTGAACCCAGAATTTTTCATCCAATTTTGAGTCCTTCAACATTGATCTACCCATTTCCTGTAAATTTCTATACTTTCTTTCAGCAACTCCATTTTGCTGAGGTGTTCGTGCTGTTGAAAATTTCCTTTTTATTCCATTTTCGTCACAGTATTGCTGAAATAATTTGGAAGTGAATTCTCCACCATTATCTGATCTTAAACACTTTATTTTCAAATTAGTTTCATTTTCAACCAACTCCTTATAGATCTTAAAGCACTCAAATGCTTCAGATTTCTTCTTCAGGAAACTGACGGCTGTCATTCTGGTATAGTCATCTATCTTCAACATGAAATATAATTCTCCGTCTAAGCCTTTTGTTCTCACAGGACCACATAGATCAGTATGTATCAATTCCAATGGATGTGATGAAAAGTGTTCTTTTGTTTTAAATTGGACTTTTGTCTGCTTGCCATGTCGACATGCCTCACATAGTGTGTTGGAAGGTTTTGAGATTTTCGACATTTCTCGTATTGCTTCCTTTTTGCTTATCCTGACAATATTGTCAAAGTTTATGTGACCCATTCGTTTGTGCCATAACCAACTTTCATCTTCTTTAGCTAGTAGACATGCTTTAGTTGCTTCATCCAGAACATATATGTCGTTTGGAGCTCGACTTGCTGTAGCCACAATTTTACCATACCTGCCTTTCCTGATTTCACATTTTATGGAGTTGAATAGCATTGTGTGTCCTTGATCACACATTTGTCCAACACTGAGCAGATTGTGATTCATGTTTTCGACCAATAGAACATTCTTGGCTATAACATCTTTGCTTCCGAGAGTGACGGCACCTGATCCTATAACATTTGAAGATCCATCATTTCCAAAGGATATGGTTCCATCCTTCTTCTCTTTCAGAGATACAAATTTCCTTCTATCTCCAGTCATATGCGTTGAGCAACCGCTGTCAACATACCACACATATTTCTTTTTTTGAGCCTTGAGAGCAAGAGCACAATTATCAGTCTTCTTCTTCTTCCATGTTCGTTCATTCTATGGCTTCAAAGATTCTTCTGGAGGATTTTCAAGTCTGCAGTCTCTAGCTATGTGTCCAAAGTTCTGACATTTGTAACATTCCATATTATTTCTTAAATTTTCAAATCTATTGATGTTTCGTTGAGCCCTGGGAGGTTCATATTTGAAGAATATCTTGGAATTGTATTGGTTCATAGGGTATGTGCGACATTCTACAGCTTTATGACCAAATTTTCCACATGAATAACAATAGCCATGAAAAATATGTTGGTACCTGGATGAAAATCTTCGTCGAGGAATCGTCTTCCAAGGATGTGCTTGCGAATCTTGTCCAATGAAGTCTTCATGTATGTCATATCTCATAGGTTCATTGTATTTTGTTGTAGAAGGTCCTGCTTCTTCTTCTTTGTAACCGAGGCCAGTTCTGTCATTGTAAGATCGTTGATTGTTGATGAGTTCTTCCAATGTCCTTGAGCTATTGGCATAGTTTTGGACAGTTTTTCCCTTCTTCACTTCCTTACGCAGCGAAACTACTTCGGCTTATAATGCTTCCCTTTCTTGGTTGCTTTCTTCCAACCTCTTTTGAGGTGACTCTTCAATACATTTTTGTTCTTCAACCTCAATTTTGAGACCTTGAAATTGTTCTTCAAGAGTGTTGGAATGGATCTTCTCAGCATTGAGATCTTTTATAAGATTGATTGCCTCCTCATAAAATTCTTCTATGGTCAACCCTTCTTCTTCATTTTTTGATACTTCTTGTTTATTGTGCTTGGCCATAAACAATACTTTCTCATTGGCTTCTTCTTTTCTGTCACTTTCTTCATCGAATGAGAAGCTATCTTCTTTAGAGAGAAAGTTCCTTTTGGATCCTTTATTTTTTCCTTGCTTGTTGAATTTCTTAAAGCCTTTCTTTCCTTTTGAGTTTCCATCACTTTTGTTCGGACATTTTGCTATGAAATTCCCAACCTCACCACAACCGAAACATATCAATGGAAGTTTACCTTTGAATTTCCCCTTACCAAGTTTTAGTTTTCTCGTAAAGTAAGCATATTCTTCATCTGAAAGACCTTCTCCATCATCTCCCTTTTCCTCACACTTGCAGGTGCATGTCATTTCAATTGAAGGTTGCCTGTCCTTATTGGTTTGCTTAGATGCAACGAATGCAGTTTCTAGATTTGAAGTACCCTTTTCTTCATCAAGTCTCATTTCATATGCTATGAGAACTCCATGTAATTCTTCCTTGCTGATTTTGTCCAGATTTGCACTGTATTCTAAGACCGATACCTTTGGGTTGAATCTCCCTGTTAACGTTCTAAGAATCTTCCGTATAATAGTCTTCTCATCAACTGGCTCTCCCAATCCTTCCAGAGTATTGGTTATTTCATCAACGTATTGGAAGTATGCAACAATGTTGAAATCTTCTTTCATTCTGAGTTGGTCAAATTTTGCTCTATAGATTTGAAGCTTTGCTTCTTTGACATTTGAGTCACCTGCATATATATTCTCAAGCTTGTACCATACATTTTTGGTAGTTTTACAACCCAAAAACTTATGATAAGTAGATTCAATAATTCCACTGAGAATAATATTCTTTGCTTTTGCATCATTTACCAAATTCTTCTTACCTTGTTCATCCGCGGTTGATGTAAATCCATTTTGAACAGTGTCCCATACTTCATAACCTTGCACCAAGAGATAGACCTCCATTCTTCCTTTCCAGAGTGCATAATTATTTTCATTGAATAAAGGTACACCATTCTTGGTATGCTCCAGGACCTCCTTCCAGCTATTAAACTGCTATTGAAGGAACCAAGCTCTGATACCAATTGTTGGAAATACTGAGAGGGGGGGGTGAATCAGTATTCCTTTCAACTAGAGCATTAGTTAATCTTCAATTATTATCAGTGTTTGTACAATGATAGTAGTAAACAAAAGGAAGACAAATGTACACAGTTTTTAAGGTGGAAACCCACTCCGGGACAAAAACCACCTAATGCTTTTCTAATAATTCTTTAATATTCAACTCCAATTGAAAATAAAGCTCCAACTTCCTAGAACCTAGAAAAGCATTCTTCTCCAGCTCCCACTGGATGGACGATCCAATGCCCGAGATTCTTTAGTAGTCAACTGAACGGATGCCCCAACACCCAATGAGCTACAACTCACCCTAGCACCACCCTACCACCCTTTAGAAGAATAAAAGAAGAATGGACTCCCGTACCAGGGAAAATGGGCCACTTTACAATGATATAGAATGATGTAGAAGAAGAATATATACTAGACCATAACCCCAACTTTGATACAACTACCTAATGATGATCCTAGACCTCCCAACAGTGCCTCTTCAATCCTTGGCAGATAGACACTATTACAATTTGTACAATAATGTATTTACAATGACTAAGTACAATGATACCTTTACAATGATTGTACACAGTGCTGCCCACTTGAAGACTTCATATGATGAACTTCTTGCTGCTGTTATGCACCTTGATTGCTTCTCTTGTCATGCTACCCTCTGCTGCACCTTGCTTTGCTTTTCTGCCGTAGAAATTCTGGTCCTTTGCAACCCTTGACAACACATGATCTAGTTTTTTCTTGCCTTCTAGGAGCTCGATATTGAATCTGGTGTATCTCTATCATTTCAGATCCTCAATAACTGATTTTTGGTCTTGTAGTATTCCTCTGAGTCATATTTCCAATGCCACAGGTCCGACCCAATTTGGATTCTTGAAGAGAGAGTTATACCCAATCTCTCACAATGCCCTAATTATGGACTGTTTCAGAAAAGAGCACTTGTATGGCGTGCCACATGTCAATGTTTCTTCATTTGTCTTTGAAATTGATAGAGAGAAATTCGAAGAATGTGAAATATCTGTCACTTTTTACAGAATTCCAATCCAATACTCAGAGAGAGAGTTATGACGAATTTACCAAGGTCACTTCTTTGAGATGAATTTCAGGAGCCTGCAAAAACCTTCACTTAAACAGATCATATCTCCAAAAATATTGCACACCTTGATCTGAAATTTTTATTGCAGCTTCCTCAGGATTTCAGCTTCGCCTCATAAAAATTTCAGCTTCTGAACCTTCGTAGAAAAAAAGGTAGAGCGAAAATGCAAAGATGACTTGTTTCAGATGGCCGAATCCCTTGCATAAGGAGGAAATGAAGATCACAATTAATATGAATGCTTAAGTTGAGAGGGGCTTCAACAAGTGAACGTGGGAGGGATTTTAGGAGCATAAAAAATATTAATTATGACTTTTCAATGACCCATGCCCCAACCCCATGGGGTTTTATCCCACTAACTCGGGGTACAAACTTCAAACATGAGTATCTCTCAAACCGTGAAGAATTACATGGCGTGCCATATATCAAAGGAAACATCTCGACAAGTAGAAACCATAAAAAGCATTATTGACCCAAAATATTTTAATTTGGTAGGTCAAAATTCCCATGCAATATTGGGTTAGCCCCTGGTGCTGCTTGGGTTGACATCAATGACAACCGCTGATCAACAGATCTAAGTGAAAAATTTGCAAAAAAGGACTTATGGAGTTTTCTTTTTTCCTCTTTTTCAAACTCTCTAAATATGAAAAAGGACCAGGTTGTCACTATCGTTAGGCTCGTTAAAACATAAAATAACGATGGGCTTGTCGATCATGGTAAGAATCGAGTTTCATTTATCGCTAAAATCGTTAAATTATTAAATAGGGATGCATATTCGCCCGAAGGGTTGAATTATAGATCAATCATATATTATCCTCCTCAAGCTTGTTAAAAAATAAAGAGGTACTGGTCGACAAATGACCAGGGAAAATTTAGGAAAGTGAACAAAAATTTTACGGTAGTAGGTCACTCTTGAACATGACACTTCACCCCATCATCGTGGCTTTTTGGGTTGGGTAATCTTCTTGATGGTTCATTCATACCTATGGTTATCATACCTTTACTTCGGATTTGGGTCAATGTTGGCAACTCATCTCAGTGTCGCCGATATGTTCAAGAGAAGTCATCTAGTTAATACTTATCCTTATGCAATACTCATAAACCTTCATTTTCATGACAGACATCCCTGAACATTGCTATATCAAGTCACATTTTTTCTCTAAAATCAGTAACTCTCGTTTCGCGATAAAGTGGCTTCTTGTCGACATCAAATCATCATCTAGGAAGTTTACTTAGAAACATCATCTTCCAGTACCATGAGGTTTGTTACAACATCGACAAGCTCCTGGACCTTGACCAAAAGATTTTGTTTGGCGTTCGACATCAAATCATCGATTCACGTATTACAAAATGTACTGTAGTACCTTGAGAGCCATTGACATCAATGGTGGTTCTCTCACGTTTGTTAACAACTCACACCATTGGCTGGTAATCAAACGATGTCTTACGATGTTCGACTACAAATCATATATTCACATGGCTAGACTTGTACCCGAACAATCGAGTGAAATAGATAACAAGACCCCAGATCTAGTTTCAACCATCCGGGCTACAATTTTAGGATTGTTGTACAGATCATTTGTATGGTGACCTCACATACAAATCATCATCCGAACATGGGCATATATCTATAGCATGTCTGTATTGGGAAACATTCCAATGTAGACGAATTTCTACACTATGTACATGTTATTAGATAGTTTATGTGCTGAGCATGGGAATGCCTCCCTCAACAATTCATGATCAAGATAAAAATATCATGATGTAATGTACTGTAAGATTGATGTAGGTCTCCACTCTACTTCAGGTCCAGCTCATCACATCGTAAAGCATCTCATTCAAATATATTATTATTATTTTGACTTCATGCTTTAGGGGACAACGGTTATCGGTGAATTTGGGCATCATCCCCCATGACCTGGTCAAACTAGACATCATCCACAAGCCTAATGAAATAGGGTCTATCATCGCCTTACATTTCAATTGCTATATGACTTAAGAGAACAAAAGTTCATTCATGGCTTCTACTGTGATATTTCCAAGGTTTGAAGTATATTTTATATCACTTATGAGCTCACAAACGCTTCCTCTAAAGGGACTAACAACATTGCATAAGCAACATCCTTCATTCAAGGGTGCACTGCAAAGCACTTCCCAACATTCAAGAGTGCGTTGGTCACCTGGGAGCAGAATTATCATTTTTTAGGGAATATCCACATGGCCAGTGCCTTCTAGAAGAGTCCATATGTGTCAAACTTGAAATCCAAGTGTCCATCTAACACCTATGAACTTGGGAACATGTCTTGCCTATTATTAGAAAATTCATTCATTGAGAAAATACCATTAGTTTCCCTATAAATTGAGCATAGATCCTAGTGCTAGGGAAGTAAGAATTTTGGTAAAGAAATGTTGTTGGATTCTCATTTAAGAGAGTGAAAGTAATGATATGTTGCTGGTGTGATGTTGGATGTGATGAGGCTAGGATGAAGCTGGAGCTGGTGGCATCAAATCGATCATTGGTTGTAACCTCCCCCTTCTACTCTTTAATAAAGATTGTTGTTCATTTTCCCATATATGTATCTCTTTATGTTTCTATTTCTCATGCAATGGATTCTTCAATGATATATATGTTTCACATCTAATCGATTTGAGTGATTAAGATAGGTAGATATATGTATATGAATGTTGTTTGTTGTTCTATGTTTTTGTTTGCAGGAATTGATCCAGTGATCTGAGTTGGATTGAGCGCGACAGCAACAACGACAGAAGGAGAAGAAGAAGCGCTTCGATCACAAGTAGGTTCTTCTATCATTCTCTGTATTTTCTTATTTTAGAGAAAGTGTTAACAAAGTATTTCATCTGTTGTTCTAAGTTCCTAGCACCACAATTAGGGAATTTTATTTATCCGTAGATCACAATTATGCATGAGAGTGAGTGTGAGCGTGAGTGTGAGCATTAGATGTGATATGTGTACTGAGATTTATTATGGGTGAATGTGAGTGTGAGCGTGAGCGTTAGATGTGATATGTAATATGTGAAATGTGAGATATATTTTAAATTCAATATTTTTTATATTGTAACTTTATTTTTCATTAATAAAATTATGAACAATGTTTTAGATAAAAAAAAATTATAATATACATATCACATTAAAATATATAACATATAAACAATACTTAGAAATTAACATCTATTTTACCATATAAATTAAAATAATGATCTTTAAATTTAATTAATAAGCAGATACATTTAATATTTATAATATAACAAGATTTTTAATCATGAATATTTACCATGGATATTAATAACTTCTAAATAGGTTCTTTTACAATACCATGGTCCAATACCTAGAATAGAAAGAGAGAGGGAGAGAGAGACAGAGGAGGGAAGAAAATCATAATACCATGGGCTAATACCATGGTTTATCAATATTGTGGGCCATCTATGCTTTTGATTATTATGTTATGGATATAGGATTTTAATTATTTTATTACAATACCATTGGCCAATATCATGACTTATTTCAAAATAAAAATATTTTATAAATACTTTATTTTAATTTTATTTTATAGCATTTTTAATTAAATATAAAACCAAAAAGGTTATAATTACTTTTGAGGTATATCTAAACCCTCCATCCTCGCGACTACTAAAATTATTCCCATAGAGATTAAATCCAGGTTTTAATAAATTAAAAATGAGAATACTGTTATATATAGATATGTGAAATTTATATAATATAAATAATATTATAAAGAACCACGATAAATGGATTTTAACCAAGGATCCAAGAAAAGAGAGAAAACAAAGTGACTAACAATGATAGAGGAAATATAGTGCATGATTCTTTTAAGTTTTTTATTATTGTATTTTCTTTGAAATGATTGATCCAAAATATAGGTTTAATATTTCACAACAAATTATGTTTTTTTTTTCTTTAATTTATATAGACTAATAATGGTAGAGGAAATATAGTGCATGATTCTTTTAAGGTTTTTATTATTGTATTTTCTTTGATATGATTGATCCAAAATATAGGTTTAATATTTCACAACAAATTATGTTTTTTTTTTTCTTTAATTTAGATACTTTCTTAAATACAATACAATGTGATAGTATTTAATAGAGAGAGTGAGATGGAGGGGGAATAGAGTAGGGGAGAGACACGTAGAAGTGGGAGAGACATGGAGAGAGAGGAAGGAATAAAGAGAGGAGGGGGGAGAGAGGAGGAGAGAGGGAGGGAGGGAGAGATGGATTTGGATGGGGAAAGAGAGGGAGGGAAGAACAAAGACTATGAGAAATAGAGGCAGAGAGAGAGAGGGAGAGATAAGGGAGAGATGAATATGGAATTAGGTAGATAGGAGATGAGGGAAGGGAGAGAAAAGAAGATGATAAAGATATGGAAAGAAGGGGAAGAGAGAGATATGGAGGGGGAGGGGGGGGGGAGAGAGGGGGAGAGCGAGAAGGGGATAGAAAGGAATATAGTGATTGAGTTGGAGGGTGGAAAGAGAGAGTGTGTGTGTGATGGGGGGGATAGAAAGAGGGAGGTGGGATAGAAATACAGAGAGAGGAAGGAATATAGAGGGGAATTTAGAGAGAGGAGAGAGAGAGGGGGGAGAGAGATGGATTTGGAAGGGGGAAAGAGAGCGAGGGAAGAAAAAAGACATTGAGAGATAGAGGTGTCGAGAGGGAGGGAGTGATAAGGGAGAGATGAAGATGGAATGAGGGAGTGACGAGATGAGGGAGTCTAGATAAAAGGAGAGGATATAGATAGGGAAATAAGGGGAAGAGAAAGACTAGGAGACATATATATGGAGGGGGGAGAGAGGGGGAGAGCAAGAAGGAGAGAGAGGGAGATAGTGACAATGTTGGAGGGTGGAGAGAGAGAGAGAATTTGTGTGATGGGGGGGGGGAGAGATAAACGAAGATGGGAGAGAAAGGAATAGAAAGAGGAAGGAAGAGAGAGAGGACTTCAGAGACAACAGAGAGGTATGGAGTTGGAAGGGGAAGAAAGGCATAAATATAGAAATGTGGAGAGGGATAGTGAGTGACAAGGGAGAGAGAGAGAGAGAGAGAGAGAGAGAGAGAGAGAGAGAGAAGGGGAAGAGAGATAGATAGATATGGAGAGAGAGAGTGTGTATTTTTTGGGGGTGAGAAGGAGAGAGAAGGGGAGATAGAGATATATATGGAGGGGGTAGAGGGGGAAATAGAGAAAGGAAAATAAAGGGGGAGAGAGAGAGAGAGAGAGAGAGAGAGAGAGCTAGATAGATATGGAGAGAGAGTGTGTATACAGGCTAATATAGAGAGATAAAGAAGGTGAAATAGAGGGATATAGAGATATAAATGGAGGGGGCAAGAGGGAAGGAGAGAGAGACAAATAAAGGGAGGGAGATATATCTATATATATATATATATATAAGAGAGAGAGAGAGAGAGAGAGAGAGAGAGAGAGAGAGAGAGTTGTGTTTAGGTGGTCGAGATAGAGAGAAAAATAAGGATATATAGAGGGAGGTATTAATATAAATGGAAAGCGGGGGAGGGCAGAACAAAAATATAGAGAAAGGGAGGGAGAGGTGGAGAGAGAGGTGTTAGGACACCCGTAGTTTGCAAGATTGGCAAGAACAAACGCTGCAGGGCCTACATCAGAACCACTTTGGAATCCTAGGATCTAGCCCTCCTAGATTCAGAGAGGGATCTCTTTATATAAGTGTTTTCAAAGATATTTCTTTAAGGCTTATGATATTATATTAGGCTAGTTATGAAGTACAAGGGGTTTGTTTGTTTTGGTTGGGTAGGATATCATCAAAATGAAGGAAGTCTTTTCAAGGGTAAAGATGCGAGTGAGTTGGAAGAATGGTTCAACTGATAGGATAGGTTAGAGATAGTATCAATCCATTGGGATATGGAGTCACAAAAGGATTTAATTGCACAACAAGTTTCAAGAGTGGTCCATGGGGCAAGTCATGTATATCAAAGCATCTCTTTAAGTTGATTTGTGATATGGAACATTAAAAGTGTTCTGAAAGAAGCAAACATACATGAAGACAAAGGGCAACCTAAGATTAGGTAAGGACTTTGAGCCTATCCTGCTTTCAACATACTCTCAAAGGAAAACATTTAAGGCAAAAAAAGAATAGCCTAAGGTCAAGTGAGGACTTTTAGCCTAGCCTGCTTTCGGCATATTATCCAAGGAAAACATTTAAGATGAACATAAAAAGTAGCCAAAGATCAGGTAAGGACTTTGAACCTAGCCTGATTTTGGCATACTCTTAAGGGATCTTTTCAAAGCAATTGTTGGAGATAAATTAGAGGACAGGGCTAACCATAAACTTCTCTAGTTCAACTTTACTTAGCAAACTTTTCAAGAACTTTGAAAGACAATATCTCAAGTTGTACTCAGGAAACATGGGCTCACCAACACTTCACTGGTTATACTCTATTGAATTATCCTCAAAACACAATTAGAAGAAAACATAAAGATAAAGCTTATCAGTGATATTTAGGGTACTTTACAGTAAATCCTAATATATATTTGCTGTTCTTTATCAAAGAAAGTGGATAGTATGGAAAACATGAGAAAAACAATAATTACAGTAAGAAAAAAATCACGATTGACATAGACCAGGATCCCATAAATCAGCTTGTATATTTGATGTTCAAACCAGTTATAATCTTCAAGTCCAGTAGGTCTTTACAGCTTCAAAATTTTCTTCTCATCCTATCTTTATTCAATTAAGAACAGAGCTTTAGCAGCCTCAACAACTATTTAAATTCAACAAGTATTCAACCAACAATAACAATGTCTCCTCATGAAGTATTTATAGAAGAATGAGGAGGTGAAGTGAAAGAAAGGGTTATTTATTCAATTAATACAAAGTAAATGCTCCTCGGCCTTTGGAAGGCCTAATGGACAAGATTTCTAATGTCGTAACTCTGTTAATTTATTTTCTCATTAAGTTTCATTAACTTGAGTCACTTTTGTTGAATTTTGAGGCTTTTGGTAGGCTGGAAATTAATTTTTGAGCTGTATTTGGAAATATATCTGACTGTGCATTGAATTTGTATTCTTTTGAGGCAAAAAAAATTGGTAGGTGGAATTTTGAGGATTAATTTCCTCACTGATGTGGCTTTTGGAGGCTTTCCTTACTGATCTTTCTGTTTAACACTTTAATCACTGATATTAATCTTTAATTTGTGCTTTAAGGCTTCTTCTGATCATCTTTATTCTTCAAACTGTGTCTTTAACCTTTATCCTTTGATCTTCTGTCTTCACTGTTTGTTCGTTGATCTTCATTATTTTCCTTTGTGTACAGGTGGCTTTCTTTTGCTGTGCTGGAGGGTTTACTGTGTAACTGGTGTCCATGAAACATTGATTAAACCTTGAATTGCAAACATTTTTGTCCCTTTTCTTCTCTTTTGGGCCTTTTTGGATCGTCATCCAAGGCCATATCAATGCAACTTGACTGTGGGACAACTTTTATAGCTTATCTGCCATTAAACTTGCAACAAACCATGAAAATATTATAAAAACCTGCGAATGAGGCTATAAATACTTCAAAGGGCTTGGCGGAGGGCGAAAGGGCAGTGCAACGGAAAGGGATCATGCGGAAGGAGTTTCTATGGTCGAAACCATAAGAAACGGGGTTTAAATATGCTTGTGGCGCGAAAATATGGATAGGCGATTTTGTAGAAAATCGCGAGTGGTTTTCGCGCAAGGGATAGGCGGTAAATGGTTTTGCCCCAGGGGAATGTGATACAGGTCTCTGGGTGACATGTGTACAGGCAGAAACTGCCTATTTCGTGTTGAAAACTGGCGATCAATTTTATTTGTGAAATGAATGCGAAAATGGTTTTAGAGTGTCTGATCTGGAGGGGGCCAGATCTACGGCTGTAAGCGAGTGCAACAAATAGAAAATATGTGCAAAGGAAATATATGGTGGGGTCAAGCTAATGTGGGATCTTTTGTCGTGAGGTGAAAAGGTTCTTCGGGCGGGGTTAAATGGTGAGAGTGGGAGATGGTGCGAGGATCCTTGATCGGGAAATATCAACGACCCAGATTTGATGTTGGACTTGACAGATATGGAGGGGAAATACAAAGAAAAATGCCTTTTTGCAAGGAGTGCGGGGGTAAAACTTGGTTAGGGAAGAAAATTTGGGAGATGCAATGATAGTTGTTGGATCAATTTCGATCAACGGTTGAGATATGCTCGCAGGGTGAAAGGATAGGAGATGGGAGGGCCCAACTTTATACAAAGGGCAGAAAGGTTTTTTACTTAGGAAAAGGGTTTTATAAGAGCAACGGATGGGATTAATGGGAACCGTTGGATCGGGAGGATCAACGGCTCAGATATCATCGCCATATCATGCAAATGACAAATTTTGCGGGCGAAGGGAAGGATCTGCGAAACAATACTAGCCATCTGATCAGGAGGATCGATGGTTGAGATCTGATTTCGGCAGATCGACAATTAGCGGAGCAGAGTTTAGGAAGAAGGATTTTTGAAATTGCGATGTGTCGATGGGCCGATGGGAGAAGTAGGGGCAATGGAAGGAGGATCATTTGATCAGGATCGAGATCGACGGTGGAGATGCGATCGGGGCTTCGCATATTGGAAAAGAAAAGGGTTAAGGGAGAAGGAAAATCGAAGGTGCGATGCGATGAAGCGCTGGCCATCTGATCTAGATTAGATCAACCGCGGAGATTTCATCGGTGAGGAAAAGAAAGTGATAAGGAAAGGTGATGCGCTGATGCGATGAAGCGCTGGAATGAAGCACTGGCCATCTGATCTCGGGGAATGGACGGTCACAATCTCATTGGAAGATCGGCCATCGGCGAAAAAAGAAAGTGGGAGCGGGAAATTTGGAATTGTCGAAGTGCGACCGTCGAAGGGCTTAGCGCTCAGTTTTGGAGCCAAGTCACTTGGTGAAAAAGGGGCTTGGGATTTAAGCGAAAGGGGCTTAATGGGTTAGTATAAAAAGGTCAGAAAATAGGCTAAAAAGTGAGTTTTCAAGCCTTTTTTGAGATTCCGATAAGGGGAAAAAAGTTCTTTAAACATGTACAAAGGGATTTTATCAGGTTTAAAGGGGATTTTGAGGGAAAATAAAGGGTAAAAATGGGAAAAATGGATGAAATGAAAGGGTTTATAGAGGGTTTTTTTTTAAGGAAAAAATAATGGAAAATGGATCTAAAAACAATATTTTTTTATGATAATAGCAGGGTTTTTGAAGGATTTTTGATGAAGATATGAGTGGAGAGGATCTTTGGCCAAGGTACACAGCAAGGCTTCAAGAACTCACAAATTTTTGCATGAAATTTGTTTCTTGAAGACTAAAGAGTTGTTTTAGCCATCATCAGTTATGACAAAATTTCAATGATGGCTAACAAGAGGGAAGAAGAAAGAGACACATAGAGAAAAATACAAACATATAAGTTAGATCTATAAATTTGTGAATATTTTAGTTTTTCACTAAAATAGATGTATTGATTTTAGTGTAGTTTTTTATTTCTAATCCTATTTTATTGATTGCACTAGATGCATTGATTTCAGTGTAGATACCAATTTCTAATCCTATTTAATACCTTACACTAGATACATTTATTTCAGTGTAGATGTTGATTTCTACTCCTATTTGATTGTTTTCACTAGATGCATTGGTTTCAATGTAGATATTGATTTCTAATCGTATTTGATCGCTTGCACTAGATGCATTGATTTTAATGTAGATTTCGATTTCTAATCCTATTTAATACATTATAATAGATGCATTGATTTCAATGTAGATTTTGATTTCTACTCCTATTTGATTGCTTGCACTGGATGCATTAGTTTTAGTGTAGATATTGATTTATAATCCTATATGATCGCTTGCACTAGATGCATTGATTTCAATGTAGATGCCGATATCTAATCCTATTTAATACCTTACACTAGATGCATTGATTTCAGTGTAGATGTTGATTTCTACTCCTATTTGATTGCTTGCACTGGATGCATTGGTTTCAGTGTAGATATTGATTTCTAATCATATTTAATACCTTATACTAGATGCATTGATTTCAATGTAGATGTTGATTTATACTCCTATTTGATTGCTTGCACTAGATGCATTGGTTTTACTGTAGATATTTATTTATAATCCTATATGATCGCTTGCACTAGATGCATTTATTTCAGTGTAGATGTTGATTTCTAATTGTATTTAATACCTTACACCAGATGGATTGATTTCAATGTAGATGTTGATTTCTACTCCTATTCGATTGTTTTCATTGTATGCATTTGCTTCAGTGTAGATACTGATTTCTAATTATATTTTATCGCTTGCACTAGATGCATTGATTTTAGTGTAGATGTCGATTTCTAATCATATTTAATACATTATACTAGATGCATTGATTTCACTGTAGACGTTGATTTCTGCTCCTATTTGATTTCTTGCATTGGATGCATTGGTTTTAGTGTAGATATTGATTTATAATTCTATATGATCGCTTGCACTAGATGGATTGATTTCAATGTAGATGCTGATTTTTAATCCTATTTAATACCTTAAACTAGATGCATTGATTTTAGTGTAGATGTTGATTTCGACTCCTATTTTATTTCTTACACTAGATGCATTGGATTCAGTGTATATATTGATTTATAATCATATTTAATACCTTATACTAGATGCATTGATTTCAAGTATATGTTGATTTCTACTCCTATTTGATTTCTTGCACTGGATGCATTGGTTTTAATGTAGATATTGATTTATAATCCTATGTGATCACTTGCACTATATGCATTTATTCTGGTGTAGATGTTGATTTCTAATCCTATTTAATAACTTACACTAGATGCATTGATTTCAATGTAGATGTTGATTTCTACTCCTATTTGATTGTTTGCACTATATGCACTGCTTTCAGTGTAGATATTTATTTCTAATCCTATTTTATTGCTTTCACTAGATGCATTGATTTTAGTGTAGATTTTGATTTCTAATCCTATTTGATTTCTTGCATTAGATGCATTAATTTTAGTGTAGGTGTTGATCTCTAATCATATTTGATTGTTTGCGCTAGATGCATTGATTTCAGTGTAGATGTTTATTTATGATTTGATGCAACTAGATGTATGATATGTTAGAGAATAGAAAAGGTAGAAAGATTACCTTGTTATTGATTATTTACTTGTGATCTTCTTTAGTTCTTATTATGTTATTCTTATTAGTTCATCAAGAAAATATCAAAGAAAATACACATAGATCAGGGACACCAGATGTAGGCCAACAGACAGGGGAAAACCCCCCTCAAGGGGAAAACCCAGTCAGTAATTCTTCCTTCAATAGTGATTGTTGAGATTATAGACCTTGACTCGGACTTCCTCCACACAAAGTCAACCTTCCTTGTGATCCTTCCTGAATCTGGTAGCAACAACAATACTAGTAGCACTATGATGACCTAGAACTTTGACCTTCCTTCTTGAGACTTTGGTATTGAGGTAGACACTTTGACCTAGCTTCAAATAATTTTTTTAGGTCCAACACAACTTCTCCAAGCAGTGGAATTAAACAAAACAAACTTCGAATTCCTATTCTCTTGGTGGCAACTAGTGCAGCAACTGTTGTAGCAAAAAATTGAGAACTTCAATCTCCCAACCTACAACTTGAAATGTAGAGAGAGTAGCGCCAAAATTTAGTTTTTCTTCAACTCTAAGTGTGCCCAAAACCGAATCCAGAAAGTCCTTCTCCAAAGAGTAATGAGGTTTTTGTTTCTCTTTAGAAGACTCATTGTTTTCTTTATCCCGGGAAGTGGAATATTTCTTCCTTTTACCTTTTCCTTTCTTCTTACTTCCTAGTTGATGCTTAGATTTTATTTTATTGTATTTAACTAAAATAATCTCGGAAGTATAAGCTGTAGGAGGAGAGGAGGGAGTATATTGGGAAGTCACTATAAGAGTTGAACCAAATGGTTTACTCACCGACAACGAATTGGAAAAACCAATCACGCCATCAGGAACATGTGATTCTTTTCCAGGAGGTTTAGGAACAATATGAGAAGGTTGTGGAGAATTTGGTATCTTATCATAAAACATGCCATATTGGGTGTAAAAAAGGTTAAAATACTAGGTATGAGAAATTACTTTCTCTTCAGTCACAACTACACCCTTAGCGAAATATTTTGTTATGGATGGTAACAAAGACTTACCAAACCATTCCGCTAATAATTGATCAGGAACAAATGTTTTAACCAAACAATGATGACATCGCCACTCATGAATATGATTAGAAATGTGAGTGGAATCATTTTTCTTGAAATTGGTTAAAAGTTTTGTTCCAGTCTCATATCTAATGGTTAACTAGAAATGTGTTAATAATGTAGTCGCTAAAGCACTTAAGTTATTGAATGAAGCTCGTGGTAGTTCAATATACCATTTTTTCATCATACTGGTGAGAATCTGCTAGAAAAGACGTAAACAAATAGATTCGTCATTGAGGGAGTTTAGAGAAAACCACAAATGATAAGTCATGACATGTGTAGATGAGTCTTCTCTAGGATTTCCATTGAATTTTGTGATATCACTAGGAAATTTAGTCGAAATAATCGAACACCAAGGAGAATGTGACGTAGGATCATTAGTAAGCCGAGTTAAATATGGAAGCTGAATAGTTTCTACGAATTGAAACTTCCTATTGAAGTCCGACGAAGGATACCCTAGATAGGAAGGGATAACTTGAGCAATGAGTATCTACACTCCGAGCTAAGAAGAGTTTAGATAAAAATGTATCTGTATTTGAGAATAGGGAGGATTATGGTAACCATAATATAGATAACCTTGTTTCCTAGCTCCAGGATAACCCTGCAAATGTTGAAGTGGATGAGTTTGGACATGTTGGCCTTGATGAGGAGCTTTAGGGATACCTTGATAAGGATGATAGTATTTCCCTATGGGATTTTGCATCATCCAAAAATAATGTGGATTCAATTGTGTTTGTTCCATACCATACACATTTTAACATATTTGAATTTTAGGAATACCACGTTTGACTGACTGAGAGTGTATTTTGAAGAGGTTGGGTAAGTAGGGCTTGAAGGGCACTAGATATTGGATGAATAACTAAGTCAAAGGAACATCCCATTAAGGTTGAATTTCATTCGTTTGATCCTAAAAAGGTTTGGGTATAGATTGATAAATAGGAATTTGAGAAACAGATGGAATAGGTTTAGAAATTAAAGATGGATCCACAACCAAACTAGGTTGCACGGGCAACGTGGGTTTCTAAACATTGGTAGCGATTCCCAGATATGGAACACTCAAATAAGGCTAAGCACTTGATCCAAGTTGATATTGGTAGCCACCCACCTATTCCACCTAGACCTCTAGTCAATTTCATTAGTTTCCTTATTTATAGCAGCATTTACTATTTTTAGCAGTTTTCGGGTCCTGAACTTTTGGAGCAGTTTTGACCCCCTAAACAACATTTTTTTGAGGTCCACAAAAATATTTTGTCTATAATAATAGTAATTGGAGATATATTTCCAACGAGGTATAGTGCGCACCATGCAGAGATAATATGACCTATTTACAACCTAGGGAAGTTGGTTTCCCAACTAACCCCAACGGGTCCCACAAACTCTTGGTTCCATCTCTTGGGGTGAGGGTTTTTGTTGTATAGAGTTTGATCCTATTATGTAATAATAAAAAGGCCCTTGAGCCTTATTATAACATATATAAGAGGAATTTATCCCGCCACATCTATTCTAATAGATAAGCTACCATCGTCCGAGCTAGTTTATTTTCATTATATATGTAAACATATTTCTGTTCTTTGATATTAATGAAATGAAGTGTTATTTCTACTGAATTTCTGTATTTATGGTTATATATGTATTCTATTGCATTTATTTTTAAGTTCATATCAGTGGTATCAAAGCAGTATACTCTTTCTTTGTTTTCCTTTGCATGTCCCCAAGGAGTTCAAGGTATAAGGAGTTAGGGCTCGAACTTCTTGAGCCTTTGCAAGACTAGCCTCACAAACCTAAACAACATCCCATGGCAGAAGAAAATAAAGATGAGGGGGAATGATATACTTTAAAAATATTTCTCAAAGAAGCCCTCAAATCACAGAGGAATGTGATGATGGACAACTCTATCTATATCCTTCAGCAGATGCCCACAGGCGATGCATATTCATACAACAGTCACTCTAGAGGCACCACTCCATTCAAGGTATAAGTCAACTTTTACATACCCATATTTGAAGGAAATATAGATACAGATGACATAGATAGATGGTTAAATCTATTGGAAAGATATTTTTCAGTTCATCATATTTCCAATAGGGAAAATATTACTTTTGTGCTCTTCAAATTTTCCCCCCATGTCAAGAACTGGTGGGAAACCTACATCGAACAGAGGAATGAGAGAGAAATATCACCATTTTCATTGACACCCACTTCGAATTATTTCTAAGATGCCATAAAGTAACAATATTACCTCGTGGGGAGTTATGAGGACAAGTACATACAATGGACAAGGTTGCAGCAACAAAGGGATCAAGATGTGCATGAGTTGACGAATATTTTCCATACCCTGTGCAAAAATTTGGGTATCAAAGATTCAAAGAAACATCCAGTGCTTAAGTACCACAGTTTCTTACACAAATACATTCAGGAGGAGATGGAGTGCCTCAAAATTTCCTCGCTTGGTGCAACATAATGATATGCAGCCAAGATCGAGCATAAATTTAAATAGAAGAATCGAGACTCTGGATCTACGAATCCGAAGCAAGGAAAAGGCACCCCCAAACTGAAAAACAAAGGAAAAAGCCAAGCCTTGGTGACGAAGGAAACCCCGTCGAAGCCGCAATAAAATAACAATACCACGAAGAAAAATAAGTACATAGGAAAGTGGTGTGAGTTCCATAAGAGCCCCACTCACAACGGAAGTGAATGTCAGGCCAAGCAGTCGCTAGTGGCCAAGATGAAGACTTCTTAATCAGATGCAAGTTATGAATCTGAGTCAGAACCCAACAAGGGGAATGATAAAGGGAAAAAAATTATTGAAGTGGATTCTAGTGCCACCATTTCCACCACCAAGATCTAGAAGGATTAGCTCAAAGATCCAGAGGAGGGGGAGTGCCTCTTCCATTCCCAGATGTGGGTGAAGGGTTCTCTGCTACAGTTCATTATCGACAATGGGAGCCAAAAGAATCTCATTTTAGTAGAGGTCGTGAAGTAGATGGGCCTACTAACCACAACACACCCATAACCGTACACCATCAAGTGGCTTCACCAACGAAGAGATATTCATGTCAGGAAGGAGTGTCGCCTTCTATACAACATCAAACCCTTCAAAGATGAGCTACTTTGTGATTTTTATCCTCTTAAATTTTGTGATGTATTATTATGCCAACCATACTTGTGAAGGCGACATGTTGTGTATGATTATAGGCCTCACACTGTTATTATTACTTTGGGAAATAATTTGTACAGGATACCAGAGGTAGCAACACCTACCACCATCTCTTTGATCACTGCGAATAAATATAGTATGATCATTTCCCAGACCAGGAAAATTTTTTCGTAATGATTTTGTCTCAAGGAAAGAATAATATTGTGGCCACAACTTCCGTACAAGGCTCCCCCCTATGACAATAATAGATGGATAACATCGTGGAGTAGTACATGAACATATTTTAATAACCCACAGGGGTACTTATACACTTTGAGGTCAAGCACTCAATTGATCTGACCCTGGTCACGTTGCTACCCAATGGACCGATCTATCAATGATCTATTTTGGAGAACAATGAAATCAAGAGGCAGATTCAAGAGTTTTTGCAGAAAGGGCACATTATGCCAAGTTCTTCACCTTGTGGGAGACCAATTGTGTTGGTACAAAAAATGGACGACACTTGGAGACTATGTATTTACTATCGAGTGCTAAACAAGATCATTGTCTGGAATAGGTACCAATCCCACAGATCGATGACCTTATGGAACAACTCAAGGTGTAAAAATATTTCAACAAAATTGACTTAAATTTTAGCTATCACCGGGTACCATTCGAACACTCTAATGTGTGGAATACTACCTTCAAATCCAAGGAGGGCCTTTTCAAATGGTTGGTCATGCCTTTCGAGTTGACGAGTTTCCCCGCAACCTTCATGACGATATCTTGTGACCCTTCACCAACTCATTCGTAGTGGTGTATTTGGATGACATCTTGATATTCAACCAAAATTGGGAAGAGCACCTCCACCATATTCGATAGGTCCTCCAAACCCTACGAAAAAACAAGTTGTGTCCCAATTTTGAGAAATGCGTTTTTGGTATGACCCAGGTTCAATATCAGGGGTACATCATTAATGAGCAGGGTGTGCATGTCGACCCATCCAAGATACAAGTCATTCGGGATTGGCCAGCCCCAACCATTCTAATGGATCTCCACATCTTTCTGGGTCTTGTAAACTTCTACCATAGGTTTGTGTTGGGTTTCCTACATATCACTTAGACTTTGAGTCAAGTCACCAAGGGAGGAGTGAAAGAAAATTTATTTTGGTATGAATCCCAACAGAAGGCATTTGCCGATTTAAAGCATCGCCTCTACTCTGCACCAGTCACATTACCAGACTTGCAAAAACCATTTGAGATTTAGAGATATGCCTTTGAATATGCAATTGGTGCATTTCTTACTCAACAGGGGCATCCAGTGGCATATCACATTGATACAATTACCATCGTAGAAAAACCACCATAATAATTGGCCCACATACTTGCAAAAATTCCATTTGAAGATTAAGTACAAGAAGGGTAGCACCAACAATGTTGAATATTTCCTGAGCCGACAGCCGGTCATGGTGCTGACCATTGTCCTTGAATCTTGTGAGCACGAGACTTTGTGGTGGACAACTCCTTACAAGAGTGATCCAAAATTTAGCAACACATACCAGACGCAACTGGAAGGAAAGAAATTACCAAATTATCACCTCCAAGATGCACTATTATGCCACCTAGGACACCTATGTGTTCCTTCAAGTCCACTAAGTCCATGCTTTTCTAGCCCCAAACTGATGGCCAAACAGATGTTGTCAACAGGATGACCGTACACATTATGCACATGTACAACTCGAAATATCCATGCACATGGGATGTAATCCTCCCCTATGTCTAGTACAACTACAACAGAGATGGATCCAAATTTATGCAGGAACATAACTGAATACACATATAACCATAAATAGAAATATGTAACGGAAATAACACTTCATTCCATTAATATAAAGTAAATGAAATTTGTTTACAGACAAAATGGAAATAAACTAGCTATGGTGCTGGTAGCTTATCTTTGAGAAGAGATGTGGCAGCTACAGGTCTCTGAACTCTATGTTACAATGAGGCTTGAAGTCCTATATATTATTTAGAAACAATGGAGAACCCTAAACATCCAAAAACCTAACCCTAGGAGGTGAAACACCAGAATATGGGCCCCGTTGGGGTAAATTGGTACATCAATTTCCTAGGGTCGTAAGTTTGGCATACTATCCCCGTTTGATGCACATGATACATCATTAGAAAGATTTATCCAAGGAATATAAGTGCTAAGAGAAAAAATAAAGTCTAAAATTGATTCATTTGCGGTGAAGGTTTGATGCCCAAAAAATGCATTTAAGGCATCAAAATGGCTTCGGAAGTTCAGGACCTGAAAAAATGCCAAAAATAGTAAATTGTGCTACAATTAAGGAAACTGAAAAACTAAAAGAAAAAATGGTCGGGGTCCAATTGGAGTAGGCATATGGCCACCAATATCCACCTAGATCATTCATCCCCCCTTAGGAAGCAATTTTCCTCATTGCGTTGAGTTCCTCCATCAGACGAGGAAACTTTACCTGAACTTGGTCCCTGGTGAGCCACTTGCCCTGGTGAAGGAATTGGCCTACTTTGACCACTAGATATAGCTGGATCCTCTGCTGGTGGGAATTCTTGATCTGTGTGTCCATAATCTGATTATTTGTGGCTTGTTCCATAAAGTTTAGGTTTAACTCTGTTGGTGTGAGTTGTTCTACCTTGTCAGATGTGTCTAGTAGAGGTGGAAAGTAGGGACAAAGGCAATCACAATTGAACACTGGGTGCAAACCAAGGAATGGTGGAATACTGAGCTCTAAGGCATTGTCCCCTGCAGCCTTGGTGATGGTGTATGGCTAATATCGGAGTGGGTGAAGCTTGCAATGGGGTCCAATGAGGCACTACTTTTGCAAATGTAGCCACACTTTTTCGCCCACCTAGAAGTTGTGTTGCACCTGATGTTGATCATGCCGCTGCTTGTAATTAGCATTGGATTTTTCCATTATGTCATTAACCTATTGGAGAATGTGTTGAATGAGCTCAATGAAGGTGTTCACCTTGGTAGCTTCAGACTTGTCATGAGCCGAATCAGCCTGAGTAGCTGCAAATGTCATTGCTACATCAATGGGACATAGTGGCCTGAATCCCAAGCCCACCTAAAAGGGGATGTAGTCGGTTGAGTTTTGGAGGACCCAATTATAGCTATGTTGTACATAGGGGAGGCTCTCATCCCATGTGTGTGGATGATTTGAGTTGTACATGCGTAGAATGTGTACGATCATCCTATTAATGACCTTTGTCTGGCCATCAGTTTGGGGATGGAAAGATGTGGACTTGGTGAGATTGGTGTCCAACATTGACCAAAGGCTAGACCAAAATGTACTAAGGAAACTATTGTCCCGATCTGAGATGATATAATTTTGGATCCCAAAGTGTACCCACACTCGTTCAAAGAAGAGTTTAGCAATGGCTTCTGTTGTGATATTCTTCTTGCAGGCCGCCATAATGGCCATCTTCGAGAATCTGTCGATGACCATGAAAAAATAGTCATTGCCATGCTTATTAGAAGGAAGGCCTAACATGTAATCCATGGATATGGATTCCCAAGGTCGGCTAGGGGTAGGCAGTGGAGTATATAGGCCTTACTTCTTGATGGTCAGTTTCGCAATGGTTCAGGTAGTGCAGGATCTGATGTACTCCCCGAAATCCTGTCGAAGGTTTGGCCAATAGAAATACTTTTGCAATACTGCCACTATTTTATCGACCCCAAAATTTCCAGTGACCTGACTATATTGCGCTTCCGAAATCATCTTGGAACACTCGCTTGAAGGAACACAAAAGTGTCCCAGGTGACATAACAGTGCATCCTAGAGGTCAAAATTTGGAACTCGGTTACCCTCGAAGAGCATCTTGTTTGTATGGTCGAATTTTTGATCGCTCTTGTAGAGAAGCAGCCAATCAGAAGTCTCGTGCCCACAAAATTTGAGCACGGTGGTTATCGCCACAATCGGTGGACATCTAAAAAATTCTGCAACATTATTGGTGTTGCCTTTCTTTTACTTGATGTTCAAATGAAACTGTTGTAGATATGTGGACCGCTTCTGATGGAGACCGTTCTGCAACTTCCCTTGTGTTTGTATGAACTCCAGCGGTCAGTGTTCTGTGTGGATGATCGCTTCCTTCCCCAAAATGTAATGCTTCCATTGTCAACAACCCTTCACAATGGAATACATCTCTTTGTCATAAGTGGGATACTTTCGGACTGTGTCGGATAGTGTCTCACTATGATATACCACTGGGTGCCCCTGTTGAGTAAGAAATTCCCCAATAGCATAGTGAGAGGCATCTGTCTTGATCTCAAATGGTTGTTACAAGTATGGTAATGTGAGCACTAGGGAACATTAGAGGTGATGTTTTAATTCTACGAATGCCTTATATTGAGATTTAGACCAAAAGAATTTTGGTTTCGCTCCTCTCTTGGTGACTTGAATCAAAGGCTAACTAATATGAGAGAATCCCAACATGAAATTACAGTAGAAATTAGCAAGACCCAGAAAGCTACGAAGCTCTGTTAGAGTGGTTGGGGCTGGCCAATCCCGAATGACTTAGATCTTGGTTGGATCCCCATGCACCCCCCACTCATCAATAACGTATCTAAGATACTGAAATTGGGTCATGCCAAAAGTGCACTTCTCCAAGTTGGCACACAACATGTGTTTCCGTAGTGTTTTGAGGACTTGTCAGATGTGGTGGAGGTGCTTTTTCTAAGTCTAGCTGAAGATCAGGATGTCATCCAAGTACACTACTACAAAGGAGTTGGTGAATGGCTACAATATGTTTTCCATCATCATCATGAAAGTTGTGGAAGAATTCTTCAACCCGAAAGGCATGACCATCCATTCTTAAAGGCCCTCCTTGGCTTTGAAGGCAATATTCCATACATCGGATGGTTTGATTGGTACCCGGTGATACCCAGACTTCAAGTCGATCTTACTGAAATATTTTTCCCCTTTGAGATGGTACAGAAGGTCATAAATCCATGGGATTAGGTACCTATTCTAGAAAGTAATCTTGTTCAACACCCGATAGTCAATACAAAGTCTCCAAGTCCCATCCTTCTTCTGCACCAACACGATCGGGCTCCCACAGGGCGATGAACTTGGTCGGATGTGACATTTCTGCAATAGCTCTTGAATCTGCCTCTTGATTTTATCATTCTCCAGAATAGAGCGATGATAGATCGGTCCATTGAGCAGCAACGCAACTGGGGTCAGATCGATGGGGTGCTTGACCTGACGGTGTAGAGGCACCCCTGCAGGTGAGGTGAAGATGTCCCGGTACTCCTACATGAATTTTTCCATTTTTTTTTGTCGTGCGGAGGAGCCCTATCTGGAAGTCATGGCCATGGTATTCTTCTTGCCCTGAGGGCGGATAATCAAGAAAACAAATTTCCTAGTTTTGGAAATGAGCTTACTGCATTTTTTTGTAGAAACCAAAGATATAGCGGCAGGAGGTGGTACCTCTACGATACTGTAAAACTTATTTCCCAAAGTAACAATAACAACACAAGGCTAAGACTCATACACAACATGTCACTTCCACAAGTATGGTTGGCCTAATAATACATCACAAACATCAAGAGGAGCAATGTCACATAATACCTCATCGGTGAAGGGCTTGATTCCATAAGGAAGGCGGCATTGATGTCCAACGCAGAGATCTCGTCCTTGGTGAAGCCACCCGATGGTGTATGACTGTGGGTGTGCTATGGTCGACAAGCCCAACCGCTTCATGACCTCTACTGAAATGAGATTCTTTTGGCTCCCACTATTGACAATGAACTATAGTGGGGAACCCTTTACCCACATCTGGGATTTGAAGAGATGCTCCTCTTCCTCTAGATTTTCCAATTCTTCTTTTTGGATCTTCGTGGTGGCAACGGTGGCATTGGGATCCACATCAATAATTTTCTTCCATTTGTTATTCCCCTTCTCGTGTTATGATTCAGTGTCAGAGCATGCATCTGATTTAGAAGCCTTCATCTCGGTCACCAATGACTGCTTGGCCTGACACTCACTTGTGTTGTGAGCGAAGCTCTTATGGAACTCACACCACTTTCTCGTGTCCTTCTTTAGCTTCGCGGTGTTGTTATTTTCTTGCATATTTGGCAGGTTGTCTTGGGCCTCCATGCATTGGATTTTTCCTTTGTTCTGCTGTTTGGGGGCACCTTTCTCTTTCTTTTGATTCGTATATCCAAAGTCTCGCTTCTTCTGTTTGAATTTCTGCTCAATCTTGGCAGCATACCAGTATGTTGTACCAAGTGAGGAGATGTCGAGGAACTCCATTTCCTCCTGAATGTATATGTGTATACAACTGTGGTACTTAAGCACCAAATGTTTCTCTGAATATTTGATACCCAACTTTGTGCGCAAGGTATGGAACAGATTCTTCATCTCATGCACATCTTGATCCCTTTGCTGCCACAACGTAGTCCATTGTATCTACTTGTCGTCATAGCTCTCCACGAGATAATATTGTTCCTTGATGGCATCTAAAAAATAATTCCAAGTGGGTACGACCGAGAACAGAGAGGGTTCCCCCTCGTCATTTTTTTCAAATTAGGTTTCCCACCAGTCCTTGACATGGGGGGTGGCTTTGAGCAGTGAAAAAATATTCTTCTCTTGGTTGGAAAATTTATGAACCGAGAAATATCCTTCTAATAGATTCAACCATCTATCTGAGGCATCTACATCTATTTGGCCATCAAATATGGGAATGTAAAATTTTAATTTTACCTTAAAAGGGGTTGTGTCTCCAGAGTGGCTGCTGGATGCAGATGTGCCGCTAGTGGGCATTCGTTGAAGGATCTGAGCGAAGTTATCCATCATTGCGTTCCTTTTTTTTCAAGGGAATCCTCAAGAAATATTTTGATAGGATCTCCTACTCCATAATATTTCTTTTCATCCCCCATGAACAGTCACCACAGTTTGCGAGGCTAATCTTGCAAAGGTTCAACCAGATCGAGCCCTAACTCCTTATAGCCCTACCTCGTTGTGGACATGCAAAGAAGGATCGAGAAATAATAGACCGCTCTAATACCACTGATCCGAATTTATGTAGGAACGTAATAGAATACACATATAACAATAAATACAAATATGTAGTGGAAATAACACTTCATTTCATTAATATCAAATAACTAAAAAAAATTTACAGAGAAAATGGAAATAAACTAGCTAGGGTGACGCTAGCTTATCTCTAAGAAGAGTTATGGCAGCTACAGGCCTCTAAACTCCCTGTCAAAATGAGGCTCGAAGGCCTATATATTATTGAGAAATAATGGAAAACCCTAAACATCCAAAAACCTAACCCTAGGAGATGAAATACCAGAATAAGGGCCCCGTTGGGGTAAATTGGTACATCAATTTCCCGGGTCGTAACTTTGGCATACTACCTCCATTTGGCGCACATGATACATCATTAGAAAGATCTATCTGAGGAATAAAAGTGTTGATAAAAAATATCAAGTTTGGAATGGACTCATATTCAGTAAAGGTTTGATTCCCAAAAAATGTCATTTAGGGCCTCAAAATGGCTTCGGAAGTTCAAGACCCGAAAAAATGCCAAAAATAGTAAGTTGTGCTACAATTAAGGAAACTAAAAAAATTGAAAGAAAAAATGGTGGGGGTCCAAGTGGAATCAGCAAGTGGCCACCAATATCCACCTGGATGAGATCTCTCCATAACTCAACTCGCCAAAGCCCTTTTCAGGTGGGGTTGGGATTCCAATCACTATGTCCCACTAATGTGGCCATGCCATTTGTAGTTACTCAGGCAGATTCGGCTCATGTCCAACCCGAAGTTGACAGGGCTAGCAAATTCATTGAGCGTATCCAACATATTTTCCAATAGGTCCATGATGTATTAGATAGAGCCAATGCTAAGTACAAGAAATGACCTGATAAGCTCAGGTGCCACTCAAGTTCCATGTGGACGACAAAGTTCTCGCTGGACCCCAATGCAAGATTCTCCCACTCTAATATGGGTCATACACCATCAACAAGGCTATAGGGACAATTCCTTCGAGCTCAAAATTCCACCATTGCTTTACTTTCACCAAGTATTCAATGTGGACCGCCTTCGGCCGTGCTTTCCACCATTATTGGACACATACGATATTGCAGAACAACTCCCACCAAGAGAGCTAAACCCAAATAGTATGGAATAGGCCACAACTGATTGTATCACGGAAATGAAATTCAAGAACACTCACCATTATAGGATCCAACTATATTGAGTTGTCAAAGTAGGCCAACTCCTTCACCAAGGCAAGTGGTTCACCAGAGACCAGGTTTGATAGAAATTTCTTCACCCCATGGAGGCTATGAACACAATGGGGACCATTTCTTCCTAAGGAGGTAGGACTGATATAGGTGGATAATGGTAGCCACCCACCTATTCCACCTAGAAGTCTAGTTAGTTTCATCAATTTCCTTGTTTATAGTAGCATTTACTATTTTTAGCAGTTTTTTGGGTCCCTGATTTTGGAGCAGTTTTGACCCCCTAAGCGACATTTTTTGAGGTTTTCAATGGTTTTTGGCCGATAAAAAATCCAATATTACTTAGAGATATCTTTCCAAATAGGTATAATAGGCACCAAACAGAGATAATATGACCAAGTTATGGCCGTAAGAATTTTTTTGCCCATCTAACCCCAACAGGGCCCAGAAATTGTTGTCGTTCCATCTCCTGGGGTTAGGATTTTATCTTGTTGTGCGATAATAAAAAGGCCTTTGATACTCATTGTAAAATATTTCATAGGCATGTATCCACCACATTTTTTCTCAGAGATAAGCTACCATCACCTGCGCTAGTTTATTTCCATTATGTCTGTAAGCATATTTAAGTTCTTTGATATTAATGAAATGAAGTAATATTTTTGTTGCATATTTTTATTTATGGTTTTATTTATATTCTTTTATGTTCTTGTTTAATTTTGAATAGGTGGTATCAGAGCGATATTCTCTTTCTCTGTTTATTTTTTCATATCCACAATGAGGTCAGGGTATAAGGAGTTAGGGCTCAAACTGGTTGAACCTTTGCAAGACCATCCTCGCAAACCCTAACGACCTCCCACAGTGGAAGAAAAGAAAGATGAGGGAGAAGGATTCATTTCTAAATATTTCTCGAAGAATCCCTTGAGCGATAGAGGAAGGCGATGATGAAAAAATATTCCTAGATCCTTTGGTGGATGCCCACATATGACACATCTTCATCCGACAGTCACTCTCGAGGCACCAATCTCTTCAAAGTACAAGTAACTTTGACATTCCCATATTTCAAGGCCATATAGATGCAGACATAGTAGATAGATGGTTAAATATGTTGGAAGGATATTTTTTAGTTCATGATTTTTCCAATAGGGACAATATTACTTTTTCACTCCTCAAAGTTGTGCCCAATGTCAAGGATTGGTGGGAAACCTACTACGAATAGAGGGACGAGAGAGAACCCTCATTTTTTTCAGCTACACTCACTTGGAATTATTTCTAAGATGCCATCAAGAAAAAATATTACCTTGTGGGGAGCTATGAGGACAAGTACATAAAATGGATCACGCTGCAGTAGCCAAGGCATCAATATGTGCATGAGCAGAAAAATATATTCCATGGCATACGGACAAAGTTGGGTATCAAAGATTCGGATAAACATTTGGTGCTCAACTACCGCAGTTTTTTGCACAAATACATTTAGGGTGAAACGGAGTTCCTCGACATCTCCTTCCTTGGTGCAACATACCGATATGATGCCAAGATAAAGCAGAAATTTAAACAAAAGAGGAAAAAATTTGGATCTGTGAATCTAAAGCAAGGGAAAGGTGCCCCAAAACTGCAAAACAAAGGAAAAAACCAAGGTGAGGCGACCTAGGATAACCCATCAAAGCCGCTAGCAAGGAAAATACCTTGAAGGCAAATAAGGACATGAGAAAGTGGTGTGAGTTCCATAAGGGCCCCACTCACAACACGAGTGAGTGTCGGGCTAAGTAGTCACTGGTGGGCAAGCTGAAGGCTTTCGAATTAGATGCATGTTCCGACTCTGATTCAAAACCCAACAAGGGGAATGACAAAGGGAAACTGATTATTGATGTGGATGCTAGTGCCACCATTGCCACCACCAAGATCTATAAGGATGAGCCTGAATATCTAGTGGAGGGTGAGGGCCTCTTCCATTCCGAGATGTGGGTGAAGGGTTCTCCGTTGACGTTCATTTTCGACAATAGGAGCCAAAAGAACCTCATTTTAGTGGAGTTGGTGAAGAAAATGGTCCTATATTTGACCAAAGTACACCCACATTTGTACACCATCAGGTGGATTCACTAAGGAGAATATCTCCACGTCAGCCAGCAGTGGCGCCTTCCCTACAACATCAAGCCCTTCACAGATGATGTACTGTGTGATGTTTCTCCTCTTGATGTTTGTGATGTATTATTAGGCCAACCATACTTGTGGAAGTGACATGTTGTGTATGAGTCTAGGCCTTGCACTATTATTATTACTTTGGGCAATAAGTTGTACAGGATACCAGAGATAGCACAACCTACCTGTGCCATTTCCAAACCAAATATAAAAAATCAAGGCCTATATATTCCTCTACCTACTCGTAGTCAACCTTGGGAATCCATATCCATGGATTACATGTCAGGTCTTCCTTCTACTAAGCATGGAAACGACTGTGTTTTCATGGTCGTCAACATATTCTCTAAGATGGCCATTTTGGCAGCCTGCAAGAAGAGTATCATGATAGAAGCCACTGCTAATCTCTTCTGTGAATGAGTGTGGGTACACTTAAGGATCCCCAATCCATTATCTCATATCAGGACAAAAAATTCCTAAATACATTTTGGTCGAGTCTCTGGTCAATGCTAGATACCAAGCTCACTAAGTCCACGAAATTCCACCCCAAAACTGATGGAAAAATAAAGGTTGTCAATAGGATGATCGTACACATTATACGCATGTAAAACTCAAAGAATCCATGCATGTGGGATGAAATCCTACCTTATGTCCAACACAGATACAACAAAGCTCTCCATAGATCAACTAGCCACAACCCCTATAAGGTGGGGTTGGGATTCTAGCTACTGTGCCCCATTGATGTGGCCATACCATTTGTAGCTACTCATGTAGATTCATCTCATGTCTATTCTGAAGCTAACAGGGCTAACAACTTAAATGAGCGCATTCAGGCATTGAAGAAAACCTACACCAACATCACAATGAAGGGTCAAGGTGCACCAACTGAGTGACTTTAGACGAGTCAAATGTGAGTGTTGGGGGCCTATTGGGCAAGGCCCAACTTGGTCCATTTTGGGTAAAAGGCTCCGCGACTCAAGGAGCAAAGTGTGCGGTCTAGCAAAGAGAAATAATCACGCGGAGTTTTAAGGAGTTTAGGGCTTTGGGGCGGGTCAAAGCCCCTATTTTTGTAAAGGGATTAGGTTACTTTGTTAGTTTTGAGTCCACACATGTTATGTGGACCATGGTATTGTAATATGTAAAGGCTATATAAGGCAATGTCATATTGAGTCAAAGTTATAGATCCATCATAGTATGAGCGCAAATTGTGAAATTTATGTGTTTTAGTTTGGTTTTGGGTCTTAGGGGAAGGCTCTGCATCTGTGTGCTTGGAGGCCTTGAAGAGTATGTAGCTATGTACCCAAACCACACACAGCTGTGTGCGTGGGTTAGAGAAGTATTGTACTGAAAAAGACATATATTTAATAAAGAAAAAGGATTTTGAAAGATATATGTGCGTATCTGTGTATTTTTCTTATTATCTATAATTTAAGTGTTTTTGTGCATTTTGAAGTCTGTTATATTGTCTATATGTGTTATATTGTATTGAATATCACATAAGATTGATAAAATCACATTGCGCAATAGTGTTAAGTGATGAATAGGGCATAAAATGTGGGAATATATAATTTCATCCACACAGTTCAGGAAAGCATAAGAAATAATTTTAGCACTAGATCTACATACTATTATCCCTCTCGATGCATAAACCTAGTACTGACATCCCCCAATATTTCCTCTGGTGAGATTACGATCTGCGCTCAAGGTCATTTCTGGAAGGGCTGGTGATAGAGGGTTTTATTGGTAGCATGACTACTCTGAACTTGGGTCTTGACCCCTTCAATCCAACTAGTACATGTGATAAGGAGGTGCATTATCATCTCACAATAGATGGTTTGGTCAGATTTAGGGATAAGATATATGTGTTAGACAACAATGAGCTCAAGAAGCTTATCTTGAGTGTATTTCATGCTAAGTTGTATTCACGTCACTCGAGATATCATAAGAAATTGATATCAGAGAAGAAGTTCTACTATTGGCCAAATTTGAAGAGAGAATGACCAGAATCAGGATTAGGGGCAAAAATTTTCCAAAAATTCAAACTCTTCATAATTGCACCAAACCAGAACGACCGGGTCTGGCACGTCACCAGGAATCTGACACAATTCGTTTCACTCAAAACTAAGTCTGTATGACGAAGTTAGAACTCGCTGACCACCGTTTATAACAGAAAAAATTTAAAAAAATGGGGTCAAATGAGTCAAGAGATGTCAACCATTGTCAAAAGCCCTCCAAGCCAATGACACTGTGACAAGTGTGACTGCAAGATTCGTCGGTCAATGTTTGAAGGTGAAATTTTTTTATGATTTGGCTCCTAATGTTGAATTCAATTTTTTTTTATATGGATGGATAGCCCAACCAAAGGCTGACATGTGGTGCAGACAGGGGCCGCCACGTGCCCCCTCTAGTGGACCCTATCCGAAGTATGAAATTCGAATTACAATTATGCCAAGGTCGAATTCATTTGTTATATGGTTGAATGTCAATCTTTAAATATCATTTGACATTGTGTTGACCTATATATATATATATATATATATATATATATATATATATATATATATATATATGGTGCATTTTACCTATCCTAAGGTCTGAAGATCTAAGTCCAAACTACATGGTGGATTAAACATTTTATTGAAACCTAAAGGTTTTGGACCAGGCACATATTTATTTTAAATGCCTAAGTCTGAAGGTTGGCGGATTGATTTAATTCAAAGGTTCAAACCATATGGTATGGTGGCACATATATTGCAACCATATATTATAAATTTTGGGCACGCATATAGTGGAGAAAAAATTATATGCACTAGAAGGGTCAAGGTCGGGGCTTGACCCCATGACCTCCCCCGCACCAGTGCATGCCCTTACCAAATATCCACCACCATGTTTCTTAAGAGTATTGGTCGTGAGTTTTATTTGTTATCAAGCGGCATGATAGGCAGGGGAATCGAGGGGGCCAGCCCCCTCACCATAGGACCTCGGGCGAAGACCAAGAGCGAAGGCGTATGCTAATGCACGTATTAAATCTTAAAACATGTTTAATAACCCGTAACCAATGTTAAAAAAGCTAATTTAGATTATATTAATCCACTCCATTAGCGCATTTAATCCGCGCTTACCACCAAGACTAAACTCATTTTAAATTAATTAATCCATAGTTTAAAACAACATATTTTTTGGCTGTTTCCCCAATTTTGGCACTTTCCCCAAATTTGGCAGGCTTAACTAGAGTCTTCTCCAGTTTTAGAGGCAATTTACTAGGAAAAATTGAATGAGGCCTATCTAGAGAAAGTTTCAACCAATTTTGGCTCAGGAAGAGCCATTCATATTAGATTGGCATGCTATGAATCCACTAGTATAGGTTGTAGAGGCAGAGGAGCTATTCTAAAGGTGTTTTTGTCACTTTGAAGAAAAGATAGGCCTAGAGCCACCAGGAGGGAACACCATGCCTAGATCAACTGAAGAGAAAATATAGAGAAAGAAGAGTCATTCTTAGATTATTTTGATGCTCTAAACACAATGGAACATATTTCAGAGGCATTGGAGCACTTCTGGAAGTGTTTTTTTCCAATTTTAAGTTTAAATAAGCTTAGGTCCACCAAGATGGGAGGTTAAGCATAGATCAGCTGGAACCCATTTTCAAAGATTGAATAGTCATTTCTGGGGTTTTTGGGTCTTCTGAAGCCAATGGAGCAGGTTGAAAATCCATTGGAGCACTGTACATGCATCTGGCCATACATTTTACCATTAATCCCAAGAGGGCCTATCCAGTTCAATCAAGTCCATGGAGATGTTGCTCGGGAGGGGTGAACTCTATTATCAACTATTGTATTATGTGTATTCTTTGTGTTATTTATTTGCATTTCATTCGTTGTACTTGAGTTTTTAAAATCTAATTAACTCATAATTTTCTCACAAAAGACACATAAATCTTGACAAATAAACCCCTTCACAATTGGTTAACTTGAGACGATCCTAAACACATTTTTATTTAACTGATGAGGGAGCTAGAACAACAAAAATAGTTTTCCCATATTCAGATCAAGTTGGTATCAAGGAAAAGTTTAGCTCATTTTAGCCAAGGTTAGCTAGAATAATTAGCTATTTCTTTTTGAATTTGTGCAAGGATAATTTAACTGTGTGCAAGTTTATGTGTTAAGGAGAAGGTCAAGATTAAGAGCTCAGTTCTCAAATCACAACAAAGAATCTTTGTATGCACAAGTAGGTGTAATGGAAGCTTCATTAAGTGATGCTTCTAGTCAATATTCCTTAGCAAAACTATTTGATAAAGAGATTTTCCAGCAGCTCTACATCACTAGAATGATATGGTGCAAGAGATGTATGAAGATAAGAGGGAGATAACTACACTTCAAGAGAAGTTGATTTCCATGAAGGAGGAGAAGCAAGAACTTCTTGAAAATATGCATGAGATGGAGACTCAGCTCCATATTTCCAATGAAGCCTTAGCAAATGTGCATGAGATGGAGACTCGGCTCCATATTGCCAATGAAGCCTTAGAAAAGATGTATGAGATGGAGACTCAGCTCCATGATGCCAAGGAAATATTAGCCAAGCATGTGCTTGAACGAGAGGTATGGAATTCAAGTTCATCTTCTAATTATTCTCAAGATGAATGTGTAGGTTCTTTTGAAAGACACACTAGAGGAATAGGTTCCAAATCATTGATGAAAATGGGCTATGAAGGTAAAGGATTAGGCAAACATGCACAAGGCATTGTTGAGCCAATTGTTGTTGAGGAAAGGCCTAGGTATTTGGGTCTTGGTTATGGACAACATGATGGAGAACGGTCCAAATCCATGAAGGAACATGAAGGTGTTCCAAGAAGGAATTTCATTACATTTTCATTACCTCAAGCTTGTGAAAATTGTGTTCATAAGGAATGAAAACTTTTTACACCCACTTTGCAAGAAGGTGCTCATAAGCATGAAAATAATGAGAATGGTGAACAAGATTATGTTGAAATCTCTAAAGTCATTGAATGCATTGCCAGTATTACGAAGAGAGCCACTACCTCATCAAATTCACCTCCTCAATAAAGCGACAAAGGTGAATTTTCAAGGTATAAATCTACTTTGATTCAAGTTTCTTTTGATGATGATAAACATGGTAAATATTCACATAATATTTGGAGAAATTTTGCATGTTCCTTTTGTGGTTTGAGTAACCATACTATTTCAAGATGTTGGAAGAAGATAGCCGTGCACAAGAAACTATCTAAATAAAGGAGGAAAAATTCCAAAGGTCCTTTGGAAAAACTTAACCATGTTGAAAAGTAGATGCAATTGTTTTGCACTGATTTCCATAAGCAATGTCATCTTGTAGACAAGTGTTGGACTTTGTATCCAACAATTCATCCATGACATTTGAAGAAGGTGGAGAGAGAGATTGTCAAGAATGGAAAAGAGGATTCCATAATTGATGTGGGTCAGGATGATTCACATGATGAAGTGTAGATGAAAGAATCACCATTGAAATGTTTTGGTAAGAGATGGTTAGATTTCTTATCCAATTGAGGCCTTGCATGTTTTTTGATGTATGCTGCATTTCTTTGCCAATTGAATGCATGTTGCATTTTTACACCAGGAAGGTGTTTGAAAGTGGAGTATGTTGACTAACCATTATTGCACAAAAATGTGTTCATTTTAGCTCTTTAATTACATGTACATATGAATGGGGTTCTTGTACTTATGATTGTACTTGTGAGAGAGTTGAAGCATTTATACATGCATGAGAGTTTGTGTGTATGAACATGCATGAGTGATCACCTTGTGTGAGATTGATTGCTTTGTTTAACATGTGTTGGGGTCCTGTGTTTTTATAGATTGGCTAACCAAAAGACAAGGCAACATCAGATCCAATATTTAGAGTTCCAGGATCTAGTCCTCCTATTTTCAGAGAGGCATCTCTCAAATTGTTTGCAAAGATATGTCTTGTTTGCTTTTAAGTATTGATTTTAGACTAGTTATTAAGTGCAAGTGTTTGTTTGGTTTGTTTGTTTGGTTGAATTGGTATAGCAGAATATGAAAGGTCTAGGAAGGATAGGTAGAAAGAAGGAGTGTCAATTTCATTGGGCAATGGAGTCAAAATGAAGTTGGTAATAGGCTCATAAATAGATATGGGATATCAAAGGGAAAATCTAACTTGGCCACAGGATCCTTTAGTTTTTTTGAATGAGATGGACATTAATGATTTGAAAAGAGAGTTTGAATTCTCAACAAAGGGAACTTAAAAACATAACTTGAACATAAAGAGGTATTTGATAGACAGGGCTAACCATGAATTCTACAAACCACACTTTAAGAAAATGACGACTTTAAGACAACTTTTAAAATGAAATCTAAGATTCGGGAGCACATCCTATTTCCTCAAATATTTTATTTCAAAGGACTTAGAAAACATAAAAGATTCACTGATAATTGCAGTCATAGAAGAGGGAACACCTAACACATCTATGATCACATCTATAAAGACCTTTAAAACAATTTTTCAAGCAGGGAAAAAGGGTATGATCAAAACAGACCTCATTGGCTAACTATAAACAATGGTACTTCAAAGGGAGACCTCAATAACAGTTTTCAAGTGGCAGCAGACAAGCAAGGAAAACCATAAATCATGATGGAACCAACTATTTTAACTATTAGAGAAATAAACAAGCATGAGGACTAAAGAGAAAGATTAAAGACTCTAAAATACCTCAGCAGAAGAAAACATAAAAACAGTGAAGGATAAACAGGTCTAAGGTGCTTCCAGGAGTCATTTCTTAGCCTAAAATTTTCATCCTACTGTACTAAGAATTTATGAAACATAATGAAAACAGGAAAAACAACAGACAGTTCAGAATACATCACCAATAGCCAAGCTCAAGGATCCAATGATAGAGCCTTCTCAAGAACGAGCATGTCACAACATCATCAAGCTTCCAAGACTTCAATTTCTTCTTCAACTTCAAACTGACTATGTATTATTTCAGAGATTTTCAGTATTACAACTAGTGACCAACCAACCCTTTACAATGTGCTCCTCGAGGAGATTTTATAAGAAAATGAAGAGGTGCAAGAGTTCCTAGGGTTGAAGTGTAATTAATTCTATACTAAATGCAACTCCTACCCTTGAAAACCATGCAAGGCATAAGGCAGGAATGCATCGAATTACAAATCTGTTTCATTTATTCTATTTCTACTTTTTAGGCTTAGTGGGGAAAAATATTGACTTTAAGGCACTTTCTTATCTTTACAATAACTTCTGTTGATAGTTTGGGATATTTTTTTTGCTTGTAATAACTATTCAGCTGTGTTTGGCTTTAATGTTTTGGACTGAGATTTGATCTGGGTATTCCTTTGAGGTAGAGAAGGCTATAGGTGGCAATATGGTAGTTGGGGATTCAATTAGCCCCTTTGATGTGGCTTTCGGGGCTTTTCTGGAGATCTGTCTTCATTTTGTGGATTAGGCCTTTGATATTCAATTTGTGCCTTAATCCCTTTAAACTGTGTTGGATTAAGCTTTTGATTTTCATACTTGACGCTTAATACTTTACTTTATCTTCTGATACTCTCGGTCTTCACTGCTTCGTTGTACAGGTGGCTTTCTGGTGTGCTGGAGGGTTTTCTGCGTGATTAATTTTCATGACTCATTGATCGAACGTGGAACTCATCCCTGTATGTCCCTTTTTGCATTGAACTCGGCCATGGAGGATCGTCATCCTCGGTCCCTGCAACTTACTTGCTGTGGGACAACTTTTCTTCAAGAAACTCTATTAAACGTGCAAACAACCACTAAAACATGTTGTATAATCCTACGTTTCGAGGTTAAACTGCTTTCAGAGGCTGGGCGGAGCAGAGGAGTAGTGCAGAGGAGGTGAAATGCTGGTGAAGGAGTTTCCATGGTAAAACCTAAAGAAACAGAGCTTAAATTTGAATTTGGGCGCAAAAAAAATAAATGGATTCGTGGTTTTTGAAAAACTGGTGGCAATTTCTGCATGGCATTTGGGGGGTAAGCGGTATTAGCCGAATGGAACGCGATACGATACAACGATTGACACGTGGATTTCTAAAATGACTTTTATTTCCCGGAAGTAGCGCACTGTGGGAAGGGGCAAAAAATTGTGCGATATGGATTTTGGTCTGTTGGATGATCGTCGGGAGATTGGACGGTGCGGATAACATGTGACCGGTCCAAAGATGTGCGGAGGATGTATGGTGGAACCAACATTTTTTTTGTCGTGTAGTGGAGGGTTTAAGAAGCGAGGTGGAAAGTTAGTCTTATCGGGTTAAATCTCAATTATAGGATCTGATGATTGGGTGGTGGGGATTTAAAGAGGAGACGGGAAGTAATGGTGGGGTAGAAACATGAGAGAAAGGATGGCCCACCTTTATATAAAGGGTGGAAAGGTTTTCTCTTAGGAAGAGGGGTTTTATAAGAGCGACGGGAAGGATCAATGGGAGCTATTGGATTGTGAGGATCAACAGCTAAGATCTGTCGATGGGGAAGAATGACAAGGGTGGGGTTTGAAAAGAAGAAGTAATGTGGACCGTCGGATATGAGAAGATCAATGGTGGAGATTGAATCGCGGAATCATGCAGGACATGAATGGTGCGAAGGGAGGGGAGAAAGGCGATGATGCGAAATAGCGTGGACCATTCGATCAAACCTGATCGATGGTGGAGATTAAATCGAAGGTCAGGATGGTGGAGGATCATGTGATGGATGAACGTGATGCGATGAAGCGTGAACTGTTGGATCTGGCGGAATGAACGGCTGGGATTACATCACATCGGAGATAAGAAAAGAGGCCAAAGCGTCGGGGTCTTTGAGTTTGCGATGTGTGATTAAGCGCTGGCCGTCGGATCAGTATGAGAGATCAACAGTCAGGATGAAATCGGCGGGAGTGATGATGGAGGGCTATGAGCGGAGTGCGATTGAATCTCAGCTGTCGGTTCTTGTGGATTCGATGCTGAGATTAAATCGGTAGATCTGGCCATCGGAGGAAAAAGAAAAGGATGAAGGGAAATTGCGACCACCGATTGCGATGGAGCGATGAGGCTTACCACTCAGTCATGGCTCCGAGTCACATAAGGAAAATGGGTTGGGGCTTAAAGCTGAAAGGGGCTTAAGGCCTTTATAGAAAAATGAACGTTTTTAAGGATTTTTGAAGGGTTTTTTGAGGAATTTGGAGGTTCCGATAGGGGTAAAAACGAGGTTTTAAACCTTATAAAGGGATTTCACAAGTTTTTGAAGGGGAATTGAGGGAATGAGAGGTAAATAAAAGGGTTTATTGATGAAAGGGAGAAAGAAATGGAGAAGTGTAATGATGAAAAATGGAGTTTTTAAGCAGTTTTTCTCTTAGTAAACAACAGGTCCTTGAGGTTTAATAGTAAAATAGCAATGAATATTAACACCAAGGATAAAGGACATCATAAGACTTCAAGAACTCACAATTTGGAAATAAATTGTTTCTTGAAGGCTAAAAAATATTTAGACACCATTTCATATGAAAAAATTTTATAGGTGGCTAACAACATGTATTTTGTCAACTTGAGAGTGTTGATCATTTGAACATGCATGAGTGTCGACTTGTGTTGGTCGATTGATTGAACATGCATGAGTTTCGAATTTTTTTGGTCGATTTATTGAAGATGCATGAGTGTCAACTTGTGTTTGGTCGATGAGTTTGACACCAAGATGTAAGAGTACATGGCGATGTTCCCATGATGTAAAATTTGTTGCTTTGAAGGAGAAAAAGGATATGTCGTCAAGTTATGTTTCTTGCATGATGTGTTTTCAGATTGATGGTTGTGTTTATAACAAGATGTCTTAGGATTTTTGAAGGTCCACTCTTGAGCAAGAGGCTCATGTTTAGCCTTCATTCTCAAATCCATGGCATGAGGAGCATGTAAAACTGGAGGATGATGGAAAAAGGGAAAATATGTCAAATAATTTGTAGCCAAAATTTTGCAGCCATTGTAGACCATTATATGTGTTGACACCAAGAAGAGAAAGAGGTGGCAAATGCATTCTTCCAAATGTGGAATTTGGAACCGTGGAAGTAAAATAATGGTCATTTCTTTTCTTATTATTACTGATGTGGAACTCATTGCTATAGTTCACTCAGATGGGCTTAACTTGGGAAAGTGGTTTCCAAGGAGAAGCTTGCATTGAATGCATGTTTGTGCAAAGGAGGAACATGATTCTGAGTGGGAAGGAAATCAGTTAGTTTTCCAAGCACCAAGGGATCAATTTGGTACAAAAAATTGTTATATCAGTCAGCAATCACCTAGAAAGTGTTGGATGGAGTTAGTAGAAAAAGGAGAACATTGGTTGAAGAGCCAAGCCATTTCGAAGGCAAGACATGTCAGTGAACCCAAAGTGGTTGTCATGGATATTTTTCCAAGTAGAATCAAGATGATAGAACTTGGAAAACATAAGAGTATTAATCTCTCATATAACCAACTTTTGTGGGACCAAAAGCATGTTAGTGGGAAGGAGTGATCGGAATCTGGACTAGGGGCAAAAATTTTCCAAAATTTCAAAGTTCTCAGAATTGCACCAAACTAGAATGAATAGATTTGGCTCATCGCCAGGAATCTGGCACAATTCGTTTCACTCAAAACGGAGTCCGTATGAGGAAGTTAGAGCATGTTGACCATCGTTTAGAATAGACAAATTTTTTAAAAAGGGGTTTGAAGGAGTCAACATAGGTCGACCATGGTCAAAGGCCCTTCGAGCCAATGACACTATGAAAAATGTCACTACAGGATTCATCGGTGAAGGTTTGAAGGTGATTTTTTTTTATAATTTGGCTCCTAAGGTTGAATTTGATTTTTTTTTATATAGATGAATAGCCCAACCAGAGGCTAACATGTGGTGTAACTAGGGGCTGTGTTATAGATAAATTTGGGCATCATCCCCCATGACTTGGTCAAACTAGAAATCATCCCCAGGACCAATGAAATAGGGTCTATCATCCCCTTACATTTTAGTTGCTATATGCCCTAAGAGAAGAACAATTCATTCATGGCTTATATTGTGAGATTTCTAAGGTTAGAAGTATATTTTATATCACTTATTGACTCACCAATGTAGCCTATAAAGGGATTGACTACGTTGGAATGCAATATCCTCCATTCAAGGGTGCACTGCAATGCACTTCCCGACATTCAAGAGTGTGTTGGACACCTGGGAGCGGAATTCTCATTGTTCCGGGAATCTCCACATGGCCAGTGCCTTCTAGAAGAGTCCATATGTGTCAAAATTTGAATCCAAGTGTCCATATATCACCTCTGAAGTTGGGAACATGTATTCCCTATTATTAGAAAGTCATTCATTGAGAAACTACCATCAGTTTCCCTATAAATTGAGCACTCACTCTAGTGATAAGGAAGGGAGAAATTTGGTAAATTTATGTTGTTGTATTCTCATTTGAGAGAGTGAAAGTACTGATATGCTGCTAGCAACGAATCGATCATTGGTTGTAAACTCCACCTTGTACTCTTTAATAAATATTGTTGTTCATTTTCCCATATATATGTCTATATTTCTTGTGCAATGGATTCTCGAATGATATATATATTTCATATATAATCGATTTGATTGAGTAAGATAAGTAGATATTTTTATATTTCATGTTGTTTGATGTTCTCTGTTTTTGTCTGCAGGAATCGATCTCACAATTTGAGTTGGATTGAGAGTGACGACAACAAGGATAGAAGGAGAAGGAGAAGAAATTGAATCACAAGTAGGCTCTTTCACCCTTCTATATATCTGATTGTTTTAGAGAAAGCGATAGTAATTCTTTCCTCTGTTGTTCTAAGTGACTAGCAGCACACTAACAGAATTTGGTTATCCATAGATCATAATTCCGCATAAAAAATTGGCGACTCCGCTGGGGAGTATCCTATCATTCCTGGTGTTTTTGCATCTTATTATCCTTATCAATAGAATCTGATTTCAGTTATTAGACATTTAAATAAAATAATTTCATTAGAAGTGTGTTCTGCTGCTTGGTTTTTCAATCCCTACTGTGCCCAACGCACTGTTGGTCAAGACACAGTGCACTGCAGTGCACTGTCTCCCACTCAGGGGTGCTCTGCAATGCACTATCTCCCCTTAGAGATTGCGTTGGCCCCTTAGCATAACAAATTCCATCTAAATTTTTCATTTCTATCATTTTCAACCATTTTTTTGTTGTATTCTTATGTTTCTAATACATCTTAGAGACCAGTCAACTTTCATGATTCTTCTTCCTTTGAAAAGTAAATTTGTTCAATGTCTCTTTAGTGTTTTTATTTATCATTGGAAAATCAAATTCAAAGTATTTCATTTCTACATTATATCAATTTATTTTTTTAAAGGAAATTGATGTTTCATTCCTCATTTCCTGTAGGAAAAATTGTACTTATATTCTTCATTTTTCCTAAAAGAGAAATTGTTGTTTTATTCCTCGTTTCTCAAAGAAGAAAACACTTGTTTTATTGATTTTTTTCATATAGTTTCCTTTCTTGCATTCACATTAGGGGAGATTAAAATAAAAACATGCATGTACATATAGTGAATTATGTGTGTTGCATAGGAACAAGTTAGGAAAGTTTCATTTTAGTTTGTGCTCTTTGTTGTTTGCTCTAAAACTAATTTCTCTTTCCCTTAGTAGCTAGAATCTTCATTCGAAAAAATAAATTGAAATTTTTTCTTATCATTTAGTTTTCATCTTAGGAATTTCCATCACATCACGCGGTGAACCTCAAATAAAATTTTTTAAACAAGATCAACATAAAATTTACATTGATTTACCTAAGAAAGCATTGGAACATTAACCATAACATTTAGAAGGTCTAGGCTAGAGACGTGTTTCGACGTCATTAAACATAGAAGCTATAGCTAACTTGTCTACGATATATTTCGAGTGTGATACCTCACTCCACGTACATATGTATATTAGAGCTCGTCCACATACATTAGGGTATATAGGGCGGTGTTCTAGTACGAAAAGTATAAGGGGGTGCTCTCACTGTGCGGTTTTGCATTAGAAAATGCTAATAAGGACTTGGGCCTCCATATACCTTCGGGTATATTTGGGAGGACAAAATTAGGTTACTATCCATCCATAGGTAACTGAGTTGGCCACCTTGTAACTTTTGATACACCAAACACAACATTAGGGGAGATTGCTTGCCCATACTTCTTGGTTCCCGAGGAGGTATTCTGCAGTTCAAAATTACTTGGTAAAAATTTTGCATAGAATTACCCTTTTATTTTTCTTATTTGTTTTTGGTCATAAAATAAATCAGTCATCATGGAAGAAGAACATACCTTTCCCCATCGTTTGCGTAGAATAGCACTAAAACCACCTTTACCACCAGAAGCCATTTCTGGTCAGCGAAGGCGACATCATTCTATCGAAACTGGTACTATCAGTGCCTCTAGTGAGACATCATCCTCAAATATACCAGAGACATCTCGAGTTGTTTCTACAAATCCTATATCATCTATTGTTGTCAAGACAAAGTCCTCTCAGCTACCTGTGGTCACGATCCATCCAATCAGTGAGATAATACCTCCTAAACCTAACATTGTTCAACTGGAAGCTAATCTGGATCCTGACATTCTTTTACCATAATATCTTAATCCCAAATTCGAACAATCAAAATTTGTTGCTATATTAGTTGCCCCACAATCTATTGTAGCCATTGATTCTACCATATCACATAGTCAACCTCCTGAAATATACTTTGGGCCTGATGGTGAAATCCTTCCACCTGGTTTGATTTCGATTGAAGAAATACCACAAGAAAAAATGCATTCAACTACAAACAATTTTTGATCGGAGCTTTATCTTTACGAGACTTCTCCTCAATCACCTCACACTATTTTATTTTATCCTGTGTCTATTTGAGTTCCCATAGATCATGTAGCGTATACATTGGGTCGTATAACCATGCATGAGCCAACATCTTCGGCTGGACCATCTATTCCAGTTAAGACAACACCTGCACTTGCTACCACATCGATGTTCACAACATCACCAGAGTCACATTTATATGGTGGCCCTTCCGTCCCACCTGGTTACCAATATTTTATCTAGAACCTTCTCTAGTGCATCCTCAAACCCATGGAATTCATGACTGTCATCATCTGGTATTCTATCTGGTACATCTCTAATGATTACTGAATGACTTGTTCCTTTATATACATCATCAGGGCAATATCAAGCTAGTCCATCTGGGTATATTCCATACAGTACAATTTCAATTGGACTCCCAGCATTTAGAGAACAATATTTTCCATCTTATTATACTCCTCATGCTGTGGGGAAAACTATGGTCACCCATTTTTATAGTACTCCGTTTTTATTTGGTCATCCTAATGTTGGAATGACCTTTTGTCAGTGGTAGCCCACTCTACCCATCCAACCACAAATGGTTGTACAATCATATCAACCGGTTCAACCTGTTGCACCCACATCTACTCCGCTTGTAAATAAATCTTTACCCCTATTATAGGCTCAAACTATTGTACCTCAATCATCTCATGCGGGTCCTTCCCCCAATACCCTCAAGTATTGGGCCCTTAGACTCCAACTCCTTCGGCTGGTTTACAACCACCTGTATCCGAGATTGTTTATTCACAAGATGGATTAACATATTATGGGATGTCGCAGTCACAACCGGGTTATACCTATTCACAACTAAATCTAAGATATTCTATTTTGGGTTATAATCTTGGTGGACAGACCCCTTGGCAGCCACAAGCGCAAATGCAACAACCCTCATTTCAACAATTATCGTACCCAGGTTTTGGTCAACATAATCCTCAAGCATTTGCTTATCAAAACAACCCCTATCTGGGTTACCAGCAACAGATTCCTTATGCTGGTGCTCAAAGGCCTGTTTCCAAAGAAATTCCATCATACCCTAGTTATGCTCAACCTGACTTAAATTGACAGTTTCCCTTTGTTTCAACTTTAGAGTTACTATATTTAAACCGACTTACCAATGATCCAATAAATTATGCTCCTTGGTGACTGGTGATACCTCATAAGTTTCCCTAGGATATTCCTAAGTTCAATGGAAACCTCGGGGAAGACCTGTCGATGCATGTTATGACTTATCATTTATGGTGTTCATCTAACTCCCTAAATGATGAATATGTTTCGACTACATCTTTTCCAGCATATGCTCACTCGTCTTACTGTGAAATAGTACAATGAGTTACCAAGAGCTTCATTTCATAATTTCACTACCCTAGCTACTATCTTTTTGACCCACTTCCAATTACCCATACGATATGAAACTAGAACGAAACTCTTGAATAATTTTAAACAGACTAATGCTACTCACATTTGTGATCATATTCATGAGTGGCGTCGTCATCGTAGAATGGTCAAAACATTTGTTCCTGATCAGATTCTTGCTGAGTGGTTCATTAAATCCCTACTACCATCTATAACTAATTATGTGGCTAAGGGTGGCGTCATCACTGAAGAGCATGTCATTGCTCATGCCTAGTACTTATATTTTATCTGTACTTAATCTGGCATGCTCTACGAGAAAATTCCCAACGCGCCACGATCCAATTTTAATATTCCTCCTCCATATAAGGACTCTCATGCCGACAAAGGTGTGATCGGTACTACAAGAACACATCACTCTACTGCATCTGATCCTATGCCTTCTTTCGAAATTCATGCCATCTCATCTGACAATGGAAAAAGTGACAAGAAACCCAGATGTAAGAAAAATGAGAAATCAAAGAAAAATAAAACTTCAACCCCACACGAATGATCATCATATGAACAAAATGGAAATCAGAAACCTCGTTACCCTTGCATAATCTGTAGTGAGGAGCACTTTGTTCGATATTGTCCTCACCGCTCCAAAGTCTCAAAGCTGATTAAGACTTTGCATGCATCTGTTGTGTTGAGATATCCATTTACGAATCCAGACACAAATTTGGTTGCTACGGATCCAACTTATAGTTCCCAAGTGCTTATGCTATCCATTACGAAGCCATCAACTGATTTTTTGGTGTCAACATGAAATAAATATTATGGTAGTTAGGCTACTGATCAACCTACTACCTCGACCATGAATCCATCTACAGAATCCATTCTACCAACTGTTATTCCAAAGTTAACAATAAAGCCACCGATGGGAGTCATCCATAAATCGACATTCAATCCTCCAGCCTGAGCTGCTCAAAATTATAATATAGTTGAAGATTTTTCTAAATCCCTTTTAGCTATGTCGACGCTTGAGGTGGTTCAAAATTGTCCCTCCCAGAAGCAGGCTTTGTTGTCGGAAATTGGTGGAATCAATCTGACAGATTGGTTTCCAACATTGTTTCTGTCATGAAGAAACAAGGGACAATCAGAGTGTGTGTCAATTATTGGGATGTCAATCTTGCTTGTCCAAAAGACAACTATCCAAATCCCTTTATCGACCAGATTATTGACGAGTGTGCTGGATGCGAAATATTTTCGTTCATGGATGGATTTTCTGGCTACAATCAAATCAATATCTGCCCAGAGGACCAATATAAGACAACATTCGTCTGTACCTGGGGAAAATTTTCTTATCGGAAACTCCCATTTGGTCTAAATAATGTTGGGGAAATTTTTTAGAGAGAAATGGATTATGCTTTCAATGACATCAAGCACATTGTTAAACCTTATCTAGATGATCTACCTGCGCATTCACGAAACCAGATTGTTCACCTAATGCATTTGAGAGCTATCTTTCTACGCTGCCAACACTACAGAATGCTCATCAATCCACATAAATGTGTGTTTTGTGTTGGTTCTGGTCATTTTCTAGGGTTCGTCGTCTCAAAAATAGAAATTTGAATCGACCTACTAAAGGTCTAGGCCATTCTTTATTTTCCCGCGCCATCAAATTTTCTTCAGTTATAGAAACTTCAAGGAAAGCCTATTTTCCTAAGGAATTTCACACCCAACTATGCCGAAATGGCTAAAGGATTTACTCGGCTCTTGGAAAAGGGGATTCCCTTCCATTGGGATAAGGTTACGCAAGCTTCTTTTGATGTTGTCAAAGATACACTTGTCCGGGCGTCATTAATGTATCCCCCCAATTATCAGAGTGATTATTTCTTATATATCACTACGGCTGATACAACCATTGCTATGGTATTGGTCCAAGAAGAATATGGGATAGAACATCCGATATATTAATTGAGTCATAATCTCAATGATACGGAAGTGAATTATTCATACGTCGAAAAGATCGCATTGGCGGCCATTCAAGCTGTCCAAATATTTCACCACTATATCCTGTTTCGAAAGACCATTGTCATTTTATATTGCAACCCCAGGACTTACATTTTATCACGTAAATTTTTGGGGGAAGGTATTCAAAATGGATTGTCATTTTATAGGAATTTTTTTTGGAATTCATCAAATCCAAGTCAAAGAAGCCTTTAGTTTTGACTAAGTTTCTCTGTGACCGTCCCTCTAATAGTACTGCTACTACATCGGAACCATCTATTCCTAATGAGTCTCTATTTCTGATCGGATCTCCTGATCCTTGGTATGGGTATTTTATCATTTATCTCTAGACCCAAAATTTTTGGCCCGATACCTCTTGCTTTGAACAACTATGTATTTGATACCAAGCCAAAGATTATCTGATCGTCAGTGATACACTTTATCGTTGTGGTGTTGATACAATTTTAAGGAGGTACCTCACTCATGAGGAGGCCAAAAAGGTTTTAAATGATTTTCATGTTGGGGCTTGTGGTGAACACTTGTCTCGATATGATATTGTGCAAAAGATACTCCGTGCTAGTTAATTTTGGCCTACCATATTTCGTGACTGCATCCTCGCGGTCAGAAGTTGTCATGCGTGCCAGATATTTGATCGTAAATTCTAAAAACCGCCAGCACCGATGCATCCTGTTATCGCTGTGGGACCATTTTCAAAATGGGGCATTGACTTCACGACCTCAAACCCTCGTTCGTCTGGGGGGCATGGTTATATTATCATCGAATTAGGCTACTTTAACAAGTGGGCTGAAGCGATGCCTACATTCAACAACACATGTGAAACAACTGTATTATTATTTTTCAATCATGTCATCTCATGGTTTGGTGTCCAACAGGCTATAGTCACAGATCATGGTAAGCATTTAATCAATCACATGATGAATGAGTTGACTGCCGAATTAGGACTCTCACATTATTGCTCTACTCCTTATTATCCACAATCAAATGGAAAAGTTAAGGCTATTAACAAGATTCTTAAATGAATGCTTCAACAAATGATAGGAGTTCATAAACAAAATTGGCATTTGATCCTTTACTCGGCTTTGTGGGCATACCAAAATTTAGTGAGAAGCGCAACCAAATTTACCCCTTTTCTATTGGTGTATGGTCTGGAAGCTATCTTGCCTATCCAATGTGAAATATTGTTGTTAAAACTCACAATTGACTTGTTACCTGACACCTCTTTATGAAGAAGCGTGTCTATTTAACCTCATCCATATTGATGAAACATGTGGTGAACCCGCATTGGCCAATGAAGCACATAAGAGACATATAAAGGCGCAATACGACAAGCATGTCTAGCCTCACATCTTCTTAGAGGGTGACCTGGTCCTTATTTATGATTAGGAAGCTGGCGTAATAGGCATAGGGAAATATGAGCCGTTATGGCATGGCCTCTATATTGTCAAAAGATTTCTTGCTAAGGGCACCTATGACTTGGTAGATTATGATGGAATTCCATTGGAACAACCCCAAAATAGGTTGTATCTGAAACATTACTATGCTTAAACATGAGCGTAGTAAACTGTTGTATTATATTGTATATATGCTGTTGATTTGCATTTACTCTCTTAGTTTATTTTTCTATATTTTTCTTGAAGTTAGTAATCCTCTTTACATTTCATCGCAGATGTCTGAATCTTTGGAACCATTTTTTGCGTATGCTGATGGTGCTAGTCGTAGTACACATAATCTATCCTCTGCAGTGTGGGCCATTTTTGCTCTGAACGATGAGTTAGTGAGTTTTCAAGGGATTTGTATCAGTCGATCTAAAAACAATATCACTGAGTATACCCTGTTGATCGAACTTCTCTCTGATGTCATTTCATTGGGTATTAACTGCATCATCAGTAGGTTATACGCACAACTTGTGGTACTACAATTTAATAGTGTTTTTACTGTCATAAATCCAAAAAATGCATCGTATGTTCCTAAGAGTTCAAATTTTGGAAAAACATTTTGATTTAATTCAATATCAACACATTTCCAAAAAATTGAACACATTAACTTTTTCCTAGCGAATTATGTTATAAACATACATTTGCGACACATGTAAAGACACACTTTAAATTCACATCACATAATTGAATAGGATTGCGCAATAAACATAGGAAAAAACTGAAAATAAAGAGATAGATAGTTATAGGTTTTTAAAAAATTTGTGCCCAAGACAAATTGGTCATCTGACCTCAAAATGTATGAAAAATGTCAAAAGTAAACTAGTGAAGCTCATGATAACATGCTATTGATCTAGCTATCCTACGCAATAACCACATCCAACGGCTAGGAACACCAATAGTATGGCGCTGCAGCCTCATGGGTAACTCTTCGATCCAACAATCTTGAATCCCGAGAGTCAACCTCTATATGTGTTGTTGTAGCTCAGCAAGAGTCTCTCCATTACCAAATCCTAAATGACGTCTCTCTCGACAACCCTCTCTACTGGCTTGTCTGCTATACTATGGCTGTCCCATTGGTCGAACTCGACCTACATCTGCATACATCAAAATTTTAGTTTAGTATTGGGAAACATCAAAACACAAAAACGTGTAAACACCTTAGAAAAAACAAAAAACATGGTGAAAACATTCCTACCAATTGCACCCCATTCAGCGCCATCTGGTAAAGCCAAGTATGGATCTTCTTAGAAGTCTATGCATGCTTATGCATAATCATAAACGACAACCATATGTCGCCTAAACTAGGTGAATAATATAGTCAATAATATGATGGTCGATTGAACAACATGTCTAGCCATCATTTCTACCCATCTCTACATCCTTGGATCTCTAGGGCCAGATATATCCAGTGTCACATGATGGGGGTTGCATCAATGGAATCCGCTCTAAGGCAAAAGAAATTAGGATTGAACCATATTTTAAATTCTTCTTCCTTCCTCCCTTTTCCTTGGTCAGTTGTTATTTCATCTGAAACATGACAACTATAGCCCAGTTAAAAAATGTTGGTTTAAAGCACTCTAGTGTGTACTGCATGTAAGATATGTTTGCCACAAGTAGTGTAGCGGTACCAGCAAGCTTTGCGATAGTGAATAGGATGGTACTCAATTGAAATTCACGTACATCGCGTATGTTTATTTTCCCATCCTTACTAGGTTCAGTCCCTGGATTGCAATACTGAAATATATAATCTCTCACTATCTCTCCTCCAAGAGTAAACCCTGAAAGAGAAATGTGCAGACCTCCCTCGATAATCCTGTGAGAAAATAAATATCCTCCACTAATATTGGTACCACTTTGTCCCCAATTTGAAATTCCTCTATCGCTGGATCCCATGAACAAACAAGGAACTCCAATAGTTCCATCTGTTGCCTCATACCTGGTAGTCTGAAGAACTTTAGCAACCCGCAATCTTTGAGGGTTCTTACCGTAGCTAGATCATTTAGGGAAATCATGTTCTATTCCTAATGTTGTCTTTCCCTCCATGTAATCGTAATTTTGGTCCGATGAATACCTTAAACACAATCATAAGACTCGTAAGGATCCATTTCATGCAAAAAACTAGGAAAAATTTTGGCAGACTATAAGAAAAAAGAATGGGAATTACAGCCAATGCACCCCATGTCAAGGGACGATGCATTGCAACTGCGCCTGGCCTTCAGTTCCAGTGCACTGCAATGCACCTTTCGACATTAAAGGGTGTGTTTCCCTCAGTTTATAATATATTTACCCTAAGGGGCTCAAAACCCTAAAAATTTGCAATTAAATGAAACATAAATGCTACTAAAGGAAAGAGAAGATTCATATCTCTAACCTGGATCAAACGACGAGGAAAATTGTCGACAGAATCTGTCGCAATCAACTTCTAAAGTTCTGGGGCAAAAACTAGTTCAACGCTCTAAGTCAAATGGTAACTTTCAAATGGTAAAAATGAATGGTAAAAACTCTTTTAATTAGTAATTTGATTATTTCAAATTATATTTAATGCTTTGAATATGGTTTTCATTCATTTTTTGCTCTGAAATAGGCATTTTTAATCCGTTTGATGTTGTTCTGAATAGGTTTTACAACTGATATAGTAGATTAGTCATGCACACTTATTCAAGAATGGTTTGACCACAAAACATAATTTTATCCTTATTTTTCGAGCTTTCATAAAAATGAAAAAGGACTTGAAGCGCACTTTTATCTCTTTTTCGAGCTTCGATAATGGAGAAAAAGGAACCCTTGGACTCTTCTTTTAGCTCCTTTCAGATTTCGATAATGTGAAAATATTACCGAGCACTTGTCTTTTTGAGCTTGTAACAGTAAATGAAATGACATCTACTCAGTATGAGTTTAACCCTTTTCTGGAATGAGATAGATTATTTATGAAAAAGGAAAACCTTAGTTGAACATGACTAGAAGGTTCTCCCATATATCATTTTACACCTTTTCAGATCTGAGCGACAAATTTACAAAAAAGGACTCATGGAGTTTTATTTTTTCCCTTTTTTCAAACTCTATAAATATGAAAAAGGACTGGGCTATCACTGTCGTTAGGCTCCTTAAAACATAAAATAGCGACGGCCTTGTCGATCATGGAAAGAATCGAGTTTCATTTATCACTAGACTCGTTAAATTATTAAATAGGGATGAATTTTCCTGAAGGGTTGAATAATATACCAAGCCTATGTTATCCTCCTCAAGCTTGTTAAAAAATAAAGAGGTAATGGTCGACAAATGACCGGGGAAAATTTGGGAAAGAGAACAAAACACTTTATGGTAGCAGGTCGCTCTTGAACATGACACTTTCACTCCATCATCGTGACTTTTTGGTTGGGTAATATTCTTGATGTTTCATTTATACCTATGTTTCATCATACCTTCACTTCGGTTTTGGGACAATGTTGCCAACTCATCTCAGTGTCACCAATATGTTCAAGAGAAGTCATCCAGTGAATACTCATCCTTCTGCAATACTCATAAACCTTCATTTTCTTGACAATAATCCCTGAACATTGCTATAAAAAGTCACATTTTGTCTTTGAAATAAGTAACTCTCGTTTCATGATAAAGTGGCTTCCTATCGACATCACCTCATCATTGACGAAGTTTACTTAGAAACATCATCTTCCAGTACCAAGAGGCTTGTTACATCATCGACAAGTTTCTCACTTCTGGACCTTTGACCGAATGATTTTGTTTGGTGTTTGACATCAAATCATCTATTAACGCCTTAAAAACTGTATTGTAGTACCTTGAAAGCCATTAACATTAATGGTGGTTCTCTTGTGTTTGTTAACAACTCACATCATTGGCTGGTAATCAAATGATGTATTACCATGTTTGACTACAAATCATATATTCGCATGGCTAGACTTGTACCCGAATGATCGAGTGAACGATATAAGAAGACCCCAGATCTATTTTCATTCATTCAGGCTGCTATTTCAAGATTTTTATAAACATCATTTGTACGATGACTTTACATATAGATCATCATCTCAACATGGGCCTATATCTATAGGCATGTTTTTATTGGGCAACATTCCAATGTAGATGACTTTCTAAACTATGTACATGTTATTAGATAGTTTATGTGTTGACCATGGGAATTCCTTGCTCAAAAATTCGTGATCAAGATGAAAATATCATGATGTAATGTATTGTAAGATTGATGCAGGTCACCGCTTCACTTCAGTTCCAGCTCATCGCATCATAAAGCATCTCATCCAAATATTATTATTATTATTATTAATATTATTTTGACTTCATGCTTTAGGGGGCACTTGTTATAGGTCAATTTGGGCATCATCCCCCATGACCTGGTAAAACTGGACATCATCCCTAGGCCAATGAAATAGGATCTATCATCCCCTCACATTTCTGTTGCTATATGCCCTAAGAGAATAACAATTCATTCATGGCTTCTATTGTGAGATTTCCAAGGTTTGAATTATATGTTGTATCACTTATTGACTCACCAACACAACCTCTAAAGGGAATAAATGTGTTGCAATGTAATATCCTCCATTAAAGGGTGCACTTCTCGACATTCAAGAGTGTGTTGGACACCTGGGAGTGGAATTCTCATTGTTTCGTGAATCTCCACATGGCCAGTGCCTTCTAGAAGAGTCGATATGAGTCAAACTTCTAATACAAGTGTCCATATAACACCTCTAAACTTGGGAACATGTCTTTCCCATTATTAGAAATTCATTCATTGAGAAACTACCATCAGTTTCCCTATAAACTGAGAACTCATTCTAGTGCCAGGGAAGGGAGAAATTTGGTAAAGTTATGGTGTTGGATTCTCATTTGAGAGAGTGAAAGTATTGATATGCTGCTCGTATGATGTTGGATGTGATGAGGCTGGAATGAAGCTGGAGCTAATTGGCAACAAATTGATGATTGGTTGTAACCTCCCCCTTGTACTCTTTAATAAATATTGTTGTTCATTTTCCCATATATATCTCTCTATTTCTTATGCAATGGATTCTTGAATGATATATATATATATATATATATATATATCTAATTGATTTGATTGAGTAAGGTAAGTAGATATTTGTATATTGCATTTTTTTAGCTCTTCTCTATTAGTTTTTATAGGAGTCGATCTGGCGATTTGTGTTGGATAGAGAGAGACGACAACAGTGACAGAAGGAGAAGGAGAAGTGATTGAATCACAAGCAGGCTCTTTCACCATTCTGTATATCTGCATGTTTTAGAGAAAGTGATAGTAATTCTTTCCTCTATTGTTCTAAGTGACTAGCACAGCACTTACGGAATTTAGCTTATCCGTAGATCAAAATTCTGCATAACAGGCCACCACGTGCCCCCTCTGGTGGACCCTATCCGAAGTTTGAAATTCTAATTACAATTATTCCAAGGTCAAATTAATTTGTTATATGGTTGAATGTAAATGTTTAAATATCACTTGACATGGTGTTGAACTATATATATATATATTTGGCGCATTTTACCTATCCTAAGGTCCGAAGACCTAAGTCCAAACTATATGGCGGATTAAACATTTTATTGAAACCTAAAGGTTTTGGACCAGGCCCATATTTATTTTAAATTCCAAAGTCTGAAGGTTGGAAGATTGATTTAATTCAAAGGTTCAAACTATATGATATGATGGCACATATATTGCAACCATATATTATAAAGTTTGGGCACGCATATAGTTGAGCAAAATTTATATGCACCAGAAGGGTCGAGGTTGGGGCTTGACCCCATGAACTCCCCCACACCAGCACGTCTTCTTACCAACAATCCACCAACATGTTTCTTAACATCATTGGTTGTGGGTTTTATTTGTTCTCAAGTGGCATGAATGGCGAGGGAATGCATGGGACCAACCCCCTCACCACAGGACCTCAGGTGAAGACCAAGAGCAGAGGTGTATGCTAATGCACGTATTAAATGTTAAAACATGTTTAATAACCCATAACCAATGTTTAAAAAATTAATCCAAATTATATTAATGCGCTCCATTAGCACATTTAATGCGCGCTTATCGCCAAGACTAAACCCATTTTAAATTAATTAAGCCAGAGTTTAAAATGGCCAATCTCTTGGTGGTTTCCCAAATTTTTGCGCTTTCCCCAAATTTTGCGGGCTTAACTGGAGTCTTCTCCAGTTTTAGAAGCAATTTACAAGGCTAAATTGAATGAGGCCTATCTAGAGAAATTTTCGACCAATTTTGGCTTAGGAAGATTGTTTCCTAGTATATTGGCATGCTATGAATCTATTGGTACATGTTGCAGACGTAGAGGAGCAATTATAAAGGTGTTTTTGTCACTTTGAAGAAAATAGAAGCCTAGGGCCACCAGGAGGAAATTCCATGCCTAGATCAGATGAAGACCAAATGGAGAGCAAGAAGAGTCATTCTTAGATTATTTTGATTCTATGAACATAATGGAATAGATTGCAGAGGCGTTGGAGCACTTCTGAAAGTGTTTTTTTCACTTTGAAGGTTAAAGAAGCCTAGGGCCACAAGGATGGGAGGTCAAGCCTAGATCTGTTGGAAACCATTTTCAGAGATTGAATAGTCATTTTTGGGGTTTTTGGGTCTTCTGAAGCCAATGGAGTAGGTTGAAAAGCTATTGGAGAACTATAGGTGTAGGTAACTAGACGTTTGACCATTAATCTTAAGAGGGCCTAGCCAGTTGAAGAAGGTCCATGGAGATGTAGCCCAAGAAGGGTGAACTCCACTATCAGCTATTGGATTATGTGTATGTTGTGTGTTATTTCCATGCATTTAATTTTTTATACATGGATTTTTAAAAACTAATTAAATCATAATTTGCTCACAAAAGACATAAAACTTGACACTTAAACCCCTTCACAATTTGTTAACTTGAGACGATCTTAAACACATTTTTATTTAACTGACGAGGGAGCTAGCAAAACAAAACTAGCTTTCCCATATTTAGATTAGAGAAGTGGTAGAGTTCGTGGCTAGATGCTTGGATTTTTAGCAGGTAAAATTTGAGTGTAATCATCCAGGTGGATTACTACAACCAATTCAAATTACAAAATGGAAATGGGAGGTAATTTCCATGGATTTTATTGCGGGTTTTCCGATGAAATCTAGAAAACATGATTCCATCATGTTTGTGGTTGATAGGTTGGAAAAGGTAGCACACTTCATTCCCGTGAAGTCTAATTATTCAACTAATGATGTATCGTAGGTATTGATCAAAGATATAGTAAGGTTGCATGGTGTTACGAAGAATATTGTGTCATACAGGCATGCTAAGTTCACTTCTAGGTTCTGGAAAGAGTTATTTGCAGGTTTGGGTACAAAGTTTGCCTTAATAACAACCTATCATCCATAGATAGATGGACAGATAGAGAGGTTCAATAGGTTTATGAAGGATATGTTGAGGATTTATGTGATGCATCAGTAGCGTAAGTGGGAAGAATATCTTCGAATAGGTGAGTTTGCTTACAACAATGGGTATCAAGAATCTATGAGGATGAGTTTGTTTGAAGAATTTTATGGGTGGATTTGTAATACTCCTATAAGTTGGAGTGATCCAGTGAATAGGGTGTTAATTGGAGTAGACATGTTGGCAGAGATGGAATAGAGAATGCAAGTTATCAAGCAGAATTTAAAGGAAGCAAAGGATAAACATAAGAGCTATGCAAATAAACACAGGTAGTTTAAAGAGTTTAAGGTTAGTGAACATGTGTACTTGTGCATCAAGCCCAAGAAGAGCTCCTTGAGGATTGGATCATGTGCCAACCTGGCACCTCGGTATTGTGGACCTTTCAATATTCTTAAGAGGATTGGATCAGTACCCTATCGACTTGCACTACCTCCACCATTAAAATTACATGATGTTTTCCATGTGTCATTGCTTAAGTAGTATGTTAAATATTTTTATCATGTGATTGTATTGTATGTATTCTAGGTGGATCTAGAAGACGAATTCTAGCTAGAACCTCATTGCATTTTGCAGCGAAGGATTCTCATGCTCTGAAATTGAGAAATCGAGCAAGTTAAAGTGAAATGGAAGCACTTTGGACCGGATTAAGCTACATGGGATATGGCTGATCATATGCAGATTATGTATCCTTCTCTATTTGATGGTTAAGCATATGTATTTTGGTATATATTTTGGTGTGGTGATTTGATATATGTATATATGTATATGTATGTAGATATTTCCATGAGCTATGTTAAAAAGCTCCAATAAGAGGTATGGTTGTTATGTTAGTTATGTTGGTTTGCTTATAGTAGGTTGATCATTGTAAATACTAAAACAAGCTAAGTTATAAAGTTACATGGGAAATATGTTTTTCTTTTCATTGGTCTTCTTGGTTGTAGGTGCCATTGAACACTGAGGACGGTGTTCCCCCAAGGGGGAGGGTTTTGTAACAACCTTGGTAAAAACACTATGTAATAAAGTTAATAAAGGAAAAATAATAACTAAGGTCATGGGGCACGTATTCCGAGATGAATGTTTGGAAAAAACATAGTGATGGGGATCACTTGTGATTATTTAATGGATATGGAATTTGGTAAAGGCAATGGCAAATGCTTTGGAAAGGCATGCAACATTTATTTTAATTTTATTTATAATGGAAATTAGGAGAAAAGGAAGGTGAAAGGTGTTGAAAATGGCAACAAGAAACAGTGAAGGAGGCCTCCTGAAACATCTTTCCTGATCCTAGTTGGAAAGTGATCACCTAAACTAGGTGGGGACCACACATGTGATTTTTGTCGAAAAAATCTATTTTTAGACTATGTCTATTTTTAGACATACGGAGCATGATTCGGGGATTCTAGTTGGAGATTCTTGAAGTATGCGACATGTTGGTAAAAATAGATGAGATTCATATTTTTAGGTCACGGGCTATTTTTAGACTGCCTCTCCTAAAAATATGGAAGTCAAATATTATTTACCCTTAATAATATTTAGACTATAAACAACAGTTTACTCTCTTGGAGCACTTCAGTTTGACCCCCGGAGGTGGGGCATGCAGCTGACATAAGGAAATTCGAATTTCCTATGGGTTAGTTGAGCTATTTCATGGTTGACTTCAGTTAGACTCATGTGGCAGAGTTTTGGTGGAGTTGATTGAGGAGTTGATGGAGATTGTGTTCCGGTTAACTAGTTGAACTAGTTGTGATCAGTTTAACTGACGATTACACTAGAGATGAGTTGGGTGAATTAAATATTATTTAATTCACTGATATTAACTCATTATTAAACTAAAATAACACATCAGTTAACTCAGTGCATGGACAGTTCAGTGAAAGACCAGTGGAAAAGGTAGATGAAAGGGTGAGACTGACAGCAGTTGTACATTAGTTGTGCATGAGATTTGCACAATCAGTGGGATGATGATGCCAATGATGATTGCGCTGTACCAACTAAGTGAATTCGAATTCCATTCAGCTATATTCACTTTTTGGATTGCGCAGTAAAGGCAGGCAGAGCAGCGGGAAGATTTGAACCTGTGACTAGTTTCAGATCTAGCTAGTTTTGTGTTCAGCATATGAGATAGTACTGAGTACTTGTGAGGAGTATTGTATTATGTATTGCTGAATGTTTCTCATCCATTATATGATACATATAGCTGGGGGTTTTCAGCTATAAGGTTTCCCCATACATGCTGTGTTCTATGTGTGTGAATTGATGTTCTGTCGCTTTGTTTTTTATTCCGCATGTGACGATTAATGGTAGAAGCGATTATGTGTTATGCATGCAATTCGAATTGATGTATGATCAGGTTAATCGCAGCGAATAAACTCCATTATTCAGAAAATTTATACATGGTATCGGAGCTAAATTAATCGTCGAGATCTATTACGGTGATTGTTTATTATTTCCTCGGACAGAGCCTGCATGCGGGCCAGGTAGCCTCCAGAATATTCATCCTTCTTTGTAAGGTGAAAGATCTGGTGAATGCCCATGCAGTCAATCTCTGGTTTGGAAATAATTAGCTCTCAAGTGTAGATCGGAAGCGACTGAGTTATCAGCTGGTGGTGAAATTCGAGTTTGCAGATTTGTGTTCTTGGTGCCGCGGTGAAAATGTCTTTCATCGGTTTGCGACTAGAATATGCCTTGGAAGGGAGTTCGAATTATGTTGCATGGAAGGACCGCATGGAGGCTGTATTAGATGATCATGGGCTGTTGGAATTCGTGGAGAAAGAGATTCCAAAGCCTACTTCTAATGATGCTGATGTTGTGGAAGCATGGCGAAAGAAACAAGCAAAATGTCGAAGGATCCTGTTGGAGGGTGTAAAGGATCACATTGTATCCAGTTTACACGGGAAGGCCTCTCCATATTTGATGTGGAAAGCCTTGACGGATTTGTACCAAAGCAAGAGCGATCAGAGGAAGTTGGTGCTCAAAGATAGACTCAGGAACATCAAGTGTGAGAAGGGGGAAAGTATGCCGAAGTACCTCACGAGGTTCACCCAATGTCGGGATGAGCTGGGAAGTGTTGGTGTGACGGTGGTGGATGAGGATCTGGTGAGTTTGGCACTTTTTGGTTTGCCGAAGAGTTGGCATGCATATCAAGATAGTGTCAATGGTCGGGAAAAGTTGCCGGGATGGGAAAGACTGTGGTCTGATCTCGTGCAAGAGGAGATCCGGCGAAATACCAGAGATGGTTCTTCGTCAAAGGGAGCTGATGAAGAAGACTGCACTTTGGCTGCCAAAGCAAGGAAAGGGAAGGGCAAGGAGAAGGCTTCTCAATTCGGTGCGGATGGTAAAGAGCGTGACATGTCCAAAGTGAAGTGTTTTCACTGTCACGATAATGGACATTACGCCACGAATTGCCCCAAGAAGAAGAAGAACAAGCAGGCTGCTGGATCTGCAGCTGGTGAGGTTCTTGCCTCGCAATTTGAGCTGGACTTCTCATTGATCGCATGCATGTTGTCTAGTGCATTGGGATCGGGGTGGTATATTGATAGTGGCGCTTCCTTTCACATGACGGAAGATGCAAATCTTTTCAGTGACTTGGTGGAGAAAGGTCTCCAGATGCATGTTGAGTTGGGCGACGGTGGACGATACAATGCGACCGGCATTGGTACCATAACCTTTCAGAGGGAGTCAGGTAAACTCATTCTTTTACAAGATGTATTGCATGTACCAGGTATAACAAAGAATTTGATCTCAGTTGCAATGTTAGAGGATAAAGGGTATGAAGTTGTCTTTAGAGAAGGAAAGGTGTTCCTTCGGCACAAGGCAATGGGACAAGTCAAGAAGGTTGGGATTCGAGCAAAGAATATCTACAGACTTGAAGTAGTTGGGATGTCTATGGAGCTTCCTACTGTTGGGAAGCGGGAGGAAGACATGCAATTGAAGCTTGAGAGGGAGCGGGTTTTGCATGCAGGTGATAGTGAACCTCGGGATGTGGAGCAGCCACAAGAGGATCATGGAGTGGAAGAGACCACTCATGCAGAGAAATTTCATGCCAGATGGGCAGAGGGAGTGCATGCAGCTATACCACCAGGTATGAGGTGGGGCGACATGCATGATTAATCCCATGAGGATATTTCTGGGCAGATTCATGAGATGGTGTGGATCTCATGGATTGAACCTGGCTACGAGGTGCCCACAGCGCAGCAGTAGCAAGATCAGTTGGAGTGATGCAAGCAGATCAAAGTGACAATGTCGGATACTGGAGCGCGGATTAGAGTTGACAGCAAGTGCAAGAGTGCATGGGTGTAAGAGTTCAACAGCGCAGTGGTTCCTGATGACATGTGCAATTGGCCAAGCAGAGGTCGAAGACTTTGATGATAGATGCTAGATGCATCAGACTGATTGAGTTGTTTGGAGCCTATTCAATTTCAGAGGGAGTTGCGGAAGCGGTGCGCCAGGTGCATGGGCGGCACAAGGGTGCATGGCACCTTGCATGGAGTTGCATGGTCGTAAGCAGGTTTGCATGGCGCATGAATGAAAGGGGTGCATGGCGAATGCATGGAGTTGCATGTCGCATGCATGGAGCTGCATGGCGCTTGTGAAGGTTACGGGGCGAATGCATGGAGTTGCATGTCGCATGCAATAACAGTCCTTTCTTGTTGAGAGGGAGTGTTGAAAATGGCAACACGAAATAGTGAAGGAGGCCTCCTGAAACATCTTTCCTGATCCTAGTCGGAAAGTGATCACCTAAGCTAGGTGAGGACCACACATGTGATTTCTGTCGAAAAATCTATTTTTAGACATATGGAGCATGGTCCAGGGATTGCAGTATGTTATTCCTGGAGTATTGGTCATGTTGGTAAAAATAGATGGACATCTATTTTTTGGACCTATAGGTCACAGGCTATTTTTAGACTGCCTCTCCTAAAAATATGGAAGTCAAATATTATTTACCCTTAATAATATTTAGACTATAAACAGCAGTTTACTCTCTTGAAGCACTTCAGTTTGACCCCCCGGAGGTGGGGCATGCAGCTGACATAAGGAAATTCGAATTTCCTATGGGTTAGTTGAGCTATTGCATGGTTGACTTCAGTTAGACTCATGTGGCAGAGTTTTGGTGGAGTTGATTGAGGAGTTAATGGAGATTGTGTTCCGGTTAACTAGTTTAACTAGTTATGATCAGTTTAACTTGTGATTATGCTAGAGATGAGTTGGGTGAATTAATTATTAATTAATTCACTGATATTAACTCATTATTAAACTAAAATAACACATCAGTTAACTCAGTGCATGGACAGTTCAGTGAAAGACTAGTGGAAGAGGTAGATGAAAGGGTGAGATTGACAGCAGTTGTACATTAGTTGTGCATGAGATTTGCACAATCAGTGGGATGATGATGCCAATGATGATTGCGTTGTACCAACTAAGTGAATTCGAATTCCATTCAGCTATATTCACTTTTGGATTGCGCAGTAGAGGCAGGCAGAGCAGCAGAAGGATTTGAACCTGTGACTAGTTTCAGATCTAGCTAGTTTTGTGTTCAGCATATGAGATAGTACTGAGTACTTGTGAGGAGTATTGTATTATGTATTGCTGAATGTTTCTCATCCATTATATGATACATATAGCTGGGTTTTTTCAGCTATAAGCTTTCCCCGTACATGCTGCGTTCTATGTGTGTGAATTGATGTTCTGTCGCTTTGTTTTTTATTCCGCATGTGACGATTAATGGTAGAAGCGATTATGTGTTATGCATGCAATTCGAATTGATGTATGATCAGGTTAATCGCAGCGAATAAACTTCATTATTCAGAAAATTTCTACAAAAGGTCACAATTTTCATTTGAGGAGGATATTGAAGGAAAATAATGGAAAATGAAGAAAATAGAGGCCTCATTTGATAAAAAAGTTTCTAAGGGCCAGTTCATGCCTTTTTCTCAGTTATGTTTTTAGAGCTCTCATATTATTCTGTCTCTTTCATACTCTTGGACACTTAGAGTTTTCTTGGAGCACTTTTGGAGGAGTGTGGCATACTAGGGAGTTGGATCAGGAAGACAAAGGAAGAGTTAGAAAGAACAAGAGGGCAGCAAGATCAACAACTACAACGTGATTGGTTTGTAGGTAATGTGTTGCATGTATGGTTTCCTTCCTAGTTTTGGCTTGCATGGCATATTCATGTGGTTTATTGGTTATGACCTATCATGTGCATGGAGGATTGCTTGGATTGGCACTAGTTTTTCCTAGCCTTGCCATTTCCTTGATAACCATGGTGTTGTGGGTTTTTCCTGTTATTTTATGATTGGTTTTCATGTCCCTTATGGCTATGGGTTGAGTTATTAATTCCTGGAGCCTTGGTTGGAAAAACACTTTGGAGCACTTGGTTGGTTGAGTTACTCATCCTAGAGGCTTTAGTGGGACAAACGATCTGGAGACCAGTAGTTGTCGTGGGTTGAGTTACTAGTCTTGGATCTAGTGGTTGGAAAAAACGCTCTAGAGCCCTTGACAACTTGGGTAGAGATCGATCTGGTGATGGTTAGTGATGTCCAACCATGAGGTGGAATCACTGGTTGAGGGTTGAGGTGCTTTGACCTCTAGAAGCCCTGGTTTGGTTTTCATTGATTTGTTTCATGATATCCCATATTCATGCTTGGAATATGGCACAGGGATGATTGGATAAAAGAAATATTTGGTTCAACCCAATCTATGGTCAAGTGGTATGTGGAGGTCCCTGACTTGGTTGGATTTCCAGATGTTAATAAGAGCTCTTTTTCCTTTGGTATTTCATGAGTAAATTTTCTTGTCATTATGTGGCTTTAATGATTGTTTCATCATTGATATACATATGGTTAATTGTTGGTTATATCCATGTTTTATGAAAGTTTTGATGTATGGCTCTCATCATGCATTACCTAGTATATGAAGTGTTAATGAATGAATGGCCTAATATATAGCAATGAAACTATTGGGAGGAGAGATCAGTCCTCCTTAATCATTCTCAGATAAGTATGAGATCCCTATGTTTAGATATGTTGTTATGACATGTAGATTACATGTTCATGATATGTTTGACGAAATGTATTTTATGGATGGTAAGGATATAGTCAAGTCCTTGTTTATATTTTTGCACTAGTAGCCTTATTATAATTTTATTTATAATTTCTATAAGTCTCATGAAGTTCTGGGAAAAGGCCCGAGTCCTAGCCCTAAAAATGTGGCTCAGAATTTGGAGTCACTAGCACAAAACTTCTTGAAAAAGGCCACAGTCACATGGATGCGTTGTTGTGGGAGCGATTGGAGGGTCCCAGTCACATGGATGCCTTGTTTTGGGAGTAAATGGAGGGTATCAATCACATGGATGCCTTGTGATGGGAGAGACTTAGGCTCTAGTCGAGTGAAAAGTTAAGTTGTCTCAAGGGTTGGGCACTTGGAAGGGTTGGTTGTCTCCTGAAGGTCCTATAGCTCTTGAGGAACGTTAGATTGGTCTTGTATTATCCGTTCCAATTCCTAAAATGTACATAAGGAGTTGAATCATATCATATTAACTCTTCATCACATGTTTACCCTAGTGGGTTGGTTAGCTTGGGTAAATATGGGAGGGCGTTACAAGATGGGAGTAGGCAGAGGAGTGTATAGGCCATGATTCTTGATGGTTTTCGTGGCAATGGCACATGTATTTTAGGATATAATATATTTTACAACATCTTGTTGGAGTTTTGGCTAATAAAAATACTTTTGTAGTATGACCAAAACTCTCCCTACACCAAAGTCTCTTGCGGCCCAACTATAGTATAGTTTTTTCGGTCTTGAAGGAACACAAAGGTGGTCAAGGGAGAATAATAATGTGTCCTGTAGGTGGAATATGTAACTTTATTGCCATCGACTAGCATTTGGAATGTGTAGGAAAACTATGAATCATTTTTGTATAGTTTCGGCCATACAGAGGTCTCATGGCCACAAGAGTTGAGAATAGTAGTCAGGGCTGCAATTGGGGGTCGACCGAGGAAATATGAAATGTGGTTGGTGTTGCAATTTTTTCATTTAATGTTCAGGTGGAATTGTTGCAGATATGTAGACCACTTCTGATGGTGATTGTTTTTTTAACTTTCCTTGTGTTTGTATAAACTAAAGAGGTTGGTGATCTATGTGGATGACTATATCCTTCCCCAAAATGTAATGTTTCCACTACCGACAAGCCTTCACGATGGAATACATCTCTTTATCATAGGTGGGGTACTTACGAATTGTATCAGAAAGTGTCTCACTATGATAGGCCACCGAATTCCCTTGCTGGGTGAGAACTACACCAATAACATAGTCAAAAGCATTTGTCTCAATTTTAAATGGTTGTTGCAGGTCTGTAAATGTTAGTATAGGTGCATAGCAGAGGCAGTGATTTATCTCAATGAATTACTTTTGATGGGAATCTTTCACTCTTCCCTTGGTAACCTCAATCAAAGGAAAATAGATATGAGAGAATCCCTACACAAACCTCCAATAAAAATTGGCAAGGAACATAAATATGTGAAGCTCTATTAGAGTGGTTGGGGCTGGTCAATCCCAAATTACTTGAATCTTATCTGGATACACATGCATGTATTTCTCATATATGATCTAACCCATTGGACCTGACTCATGTGAAAGGTGCATTTGTCCAAGTTGTCACATAGTTTGTGTTGTTGCAGGGTTTGAAGGACCTGACAAATTTGTTGCAAGTTCTCTTCCCAACTACCAACTCTTGCTAAAAATGAGGATTTCATCTAGGTAAAAATCCACGAATGGGTTGGTGAAGCTCTGCAAGATGTCATCCATGAACCTCATAAAATTTATAGGGGAATTTTTCAACCTGGAAGGCATGACCAACTATTCAAAAAGGCCTTCCTTTGATTTTAAGGAAGTCTTCCATACATCTGCGTGCTCTATTGGAACCTGGTGATAGAAAAACTTTAGATCAATCTTGCTGAAATACTTATCCCCTTTCAGCTAGTCTAGAAGGCCATCAATCTGAGGGATTGGATACTTTTTATTGACAATGATTTTGTTTAGTGCCTTATAATCAATGCAGAGCCGCCAAGTCCCATCCTTCTTCTCTGAGGGTACAATCGGACTCCTAGAAGGTGATGAAATTGGTCGAATGTTCCATTTTTGTAGCAACTCTTGGATCTTCCACTTTCTCTCTTCATTTTCCAGAAGGGATAGGTGATATATCATCCCATTGGGTATAGGTGCTTTGGGAGTCCGATCGATCGAATGCTTGACCTGATAGTGCAAGGATACCCCTATGGGTGAGGATAAGATGACCCCGTATTCTTCCACAACCTTATCCACCTGCTTCTCTTTCATTGAGGAACCCTTCCCGGGGACCATGGATGTGGCCACAATCTTCCTCTTACCTTCAGATAGAGTTAGAAAGAAAAAAAAACAAATTTCTCAATCCCAAAGATGATCTTACTCCATTTCTTAGCAGGGTTCAAATAGATGGTAGTAGGCGGGGCTACCTCCAGTATTTTATATAACTTATTGCCCAAATTAATAATAACAATGTGAGGCATAGATTCATAAACAACATGATACTTCCACAATTATGGTTGGACCAATCATGCATCACATACTTCAAGAGGAGAAACGTCACACAATACCTCATCTGTCAAGGGTTTGAATTGTAGGGAAGGCGACTGTTGAGCGACAAAAATGGTATGTTTCCTCCATTTGTTTCACTTTTTAAAAATATATTTTGCAAACCTTTTTAGTCTAGTTTATGATAATTTGATAACAAGAATATTTAGAAAATGTAATTAATAATAATTTAGTATTTCATTTTGTTAATAGGATAATTTGAGAAATTTGGTTATTATAAAGTAGTAATTTGGGTGAATTTGTGAACATAAGAAATTTGTTGAACAAATGTTTTTCCCTCGAGCACTGAAGATGAAAACTTGTGATTGTTGGAATGATCTTGGTGTGTTGGCTAAAATATTCCTATCTGCACGGGATGGTCAAAAAAATCTTCGTTTTGTTATTTTTGAAAAGATCTTGTAATTTAATTATAAATGCTGAGAATCCTCCAATTCTCAGGATAGATTTATCATTCTAATGTTAGATATGTGTTGTAATATAAATAAAACCCTTCAGTAAAAATGATGATGGTGATGATTCGAGATTAATTCTAGTGAATTGTAAAAGTGTACAACAAGAATTATTTTAAGTTTACATACTGATCTTGTATTATCTTTCATGTTAATGAAAGGTTAATGGTTTGAGTTTAATCTGTTGTGTTGAGCTCTTCTTAAGGCAGTTACTTCCTAAGACCATGGGCCCAATCCCTAGAAATATCATTGTCTTTTCTATAAACTACTCTTTATTTCTTTTCCTACGCGTAATTATTGTTTCTATACAAATTCTTTCTTGTGCTGAATGGATTGATAGATTTACAATTAATGCTGTGTGAATTCTTAGGTTTACTTTTTAGTGTGTGATTTTCTAGATTTATCTCTCAACACTATGAATAATTAGATTTGTTAAGTGAGTTGAGTGAGTTTTCATTTACAGTGTGCATTCCTAGAATTAATTTATAGCCGAATGGATTATTGTTTCCATTATTTCATATTTAAGTAGTTATACAATATCCAAGTAATTAATAGTAGATCCCTTTTTGTTAGAATTCATGAAGTTTCACATTACAGCAGAAACAATTAGTTTCATAGATTTAATGTTTGTTTTTGAATTAGAAATTTTTTTCCATGATTTCTGCTGAAAGACTCATTTCTGCTTGCATATTAGATTTAATCCTTTTGAGAGTATCTCTTCATATATTTTCCTTCATATTAGTCCTATATATACTTATGTAATTCAATTTTCTATCCCTGCATAGACTGTGTCGACAACCTTGTAACAAAAAGACGAATCCCAGGTTGATAGATTAATGATTAGTGGATTGAGTTGATTCCTTAGGAACATCTTAGCACCCAACATTTTGGCGTCGTTGCTAGGTTTTCAAAAGAGTGATAGATTGTGTCTCTGGAGGGTCGAGTATTGAAGATGGAGAGTAATAACCTACACACACATCAATTAAAAATCTTGTGCTAGTGCCCACCTTTGGTTGATGCATTTGAAATTATGTAGGTGTGTATGACTAAGAAAAATAATAGAAATATGGTAGTAATAGATAAAAAGCCTCAGTTAAAAACCACAAAAACCCAAGGCTCGGTGAACCTTGGGATATTTACCTTCATAGATAAAATAATTTGAAAATTTGAGTCTCAAGCGTCAGTAGGCCCCCGAACAATATCTAGGAAGTGCTCTACCATTGCATCTTAAGAAACAGAGTCATCGACTGCGGCTCACGTTGAGATTCAGAACAAAATTGAAGGATTTGAACAAAGCTTTCAAGATACAACCATTAAAAATTCCAGTCCTTCCAAAAATGATGAGGAGAATTCATGTAACTTGAAAGAAGGGGTGGGGAGACGAGTGAAAAATAATTTTGATCTAATGAGACAAAGCCACTACAAGTTTCTGGACCTGGACCCCTTACGATTCCTATTGAAGAAAAAGTATCTGAAATTCCTGATCTAGGTAGTGTGGTGAAACCTTCTCGAGATTTGAATATCAATCAAAATCCCCCTACTTAAATAGTACCTTCTAACCATGAAATCCATGAAAACTATTGGAAAATTTTCGATAAAATGGAAAATATACTATCCCAAGTCCAGACTTCGACCTTACAATATCTGATAGTTGACCCATTGGCTAATTCTCTGATGAAAGGCATCCCACTGAAAAGTTTTCCAACCTTCCATGGTATGAATACAGAGGATCCTCATGCATTCTTATTCAAGTTTGATGTTTTGTGTAGAGGGTATGACTACACCACTGATCCCTAGAAGTTGAAATTGTTCCATTTTTCCTTAAATGGGGCAACCATACAATGGTTCATCGGGTTAGGAGGAGGTAATATAGACTCCTGGGATGCAATGAAAAATTATTTTCTTACTAAATATCAGGATTACTGTCGATATAAATACTTAAAAGATGAAATATTTAAGATGAATGCAAAGGAGAATGAAACCTTAGAGGAATACATTGAGCTATTCTAGTACAATATGCAAATATCACCTTATGCCAACTTGCCAAAGGAAGTACTAAAAGTTGCTTTAATCAAAGGCATGAAGGATGAATGGATAGAAACACTCAATCTGATGGGGCAAGGTGATATTTATGAAGAATAATATGATAATATTGTTCAACTGTGTATCAGGTGCTCATGAGGAAGTACACAAACTAGATATGGAATTCGAGACTCCCCCACCAGAACCAACAAAGTCTCGGGTGGAGGCATAACTCGAGAAGAAATTAGTAATCTTTTAGAATATTTTAAAATTGATATTTTGGGCACATTAACTACACAATTATATTTTCTGCAGGCCAAACAGAAGCAATCTGAGGCAGAATGAGATTTAGCCATATTTTTCCCACGTCGTTGAAAGAAACACAACCAATGGGAGGCTCATTGGACACGATTCAAACACGCACAATTTGCACCAAAGATCATTCGACAGACTAACGTCCACAACTTACAAGGCTCAAGGTTGTGTTCAAAGAAGCTAAGAAAGATCTAGGACCAACATATATTATGGCACAATGATGAAAATGGCAGGTGCGTCCTTCAGGTATGATGAAAGATCCATTTTTGTCTTATTTAGTACAAAATATGCAACAAAAAATTCTTGGATCTGCATGGCAGGGAAAAAAAATTATTAAATCTACTTGGAAATCCGAGCCTTATACCGCATCGAATTGGCCGAATCAACCATTTTCTAGTCCTGTATGGCACATTTCACAATATTATTCTCCATCATGGAAGAATGAAACCAATAACCCCTATCCTTCACAATGGATCAATCCACCTGTAAAAAGATCAATGTGGCCTCAAAACTAGCAACGCCCTGCATGACCAATCAATCAACCTATCGGAAAAATTCCTTAGTCTCAACCATCATTACAAGCTCCATTTCAGCTACACTATAACCCTCAACCTCCAATACATCCATAATTATTAGCTCGACTGAATCCTAATCCAAATAACAGACCAGTCCAATATGTGAAAATTGTTGAAATCACATACCGTGAAGAAAATACTCTTGAATGTAATGAATTGCGGCTAAGATCTGGGCAATTTTTCTTTCCTGAAGCAGAAAGAAATAATCAAGAACCGGAATACAATGAAACTCACACAGAAGAGGAACCTGTAGCAAAATCTCCAACTGTGATTATCTCTGAACCAACTAATGCCCCAATTAACCAATAGGGTTTTGATAAAATTACAACTGCTACTCCTACATTCCCCGAAAGACTCACAATGTCTAAATCGACCATTTATCCTGACTTTGACCTTATAAGGGAACTAAAAAACTTGTGCATAAATATTCTGCTCCTTCAGGATAATATGAGATGTTCCAATCTATGCTAAAAAAATCAAAGAATTATGTGGTAGGAAGCCTAGAAGGAAACCAAAAGACCCATTCATAGTTCATGTCATAGGAACATTATCTGGCCTCATTTTAGGAAACAGGTACCTGTCAAGTATGGTGACCCAAGAAACCTAGTAGTAATTTTCCAAATTGAGGGTTGCACCTTTCCAAATACTCTGGTAGATTTAGGTGCAACCATCAATATTTTGACTCGCGAGGTCTCTAGTATTTTAGGCATCACATCCTTAAAGCCAACTTCAACTTTATTGGAGTTAGCAGACAGATCTGTAGTCAAACTTGAAGGTACTATGGAAGACATTATTCTCTTGTTAGATTCTTAGGAATACCCAGTAGACATTTTGGTTATCAATCCAAGAAATATATTGGACGAACATACTTTGATATCAGGGAGGCCATGGTTGGAAATAATAGATGCATATATAGGTTGCTGAATAATCAACATGACTATTACTAGGGGAAACACCATGAAAAATATTATCTTGTATCTGCCTGCTAAACCCAACCCGCCTATTGAAAAATATCAGACATGCCCACAAGGATACCGAGAGGAAAAATTGCACTCTCCTCTTACGTTATATGAAACCCTTAAACTTAAAAATCAGATAGAAGATGATATAATTAATGGCTTCATTATTAGACCGTATACCATATGGAAGCTAACGTGTCAAATGATAAAAGAATTACTTGATAATGAGGCACAGGGAGATCCATTAGAAATTCCAAATGACGATCATATACCCACAACTATCGTTCATAATAGCATATCGATTGAAATTGAACTAGGTAAAACCCTTAACATTAATGCCAATCTGGATTCCCAAAAACAATGAAAATTAATCGAGATACTTCACATATATAAACATGATTTTTACTAGGAGTAGTCGAATATGAAGGGCATTGAGCCGCAGTTATGTACACATCGTATCTATTTAAGAAAATATGCTCACGCTATATGGTAGCCCCAAAGAAGATTAAATCCACACCTCAAAGATATAGTAAAGCGGTAATTATAGAAACTGTTGGATGTTAATTTTATATACCCCATTTTAGACAGCCTGTGGGTTTCTCCATTAGTTGTTTTCCCAAGAAAAATAGGAAGTGGAGAATCTGCATAGACTATAGAGAACGTAATAAGGCTACCTATAAGGACCATTTCCCCTTTCCATTTATAGATCAAGTCCTTGACACTTTGGCTGGGAAGAAGTTTTTTTCCTTCCTTGATGGATTCAGCTGTTATAATCAAATCCAGATCGCTTCCGAAGACCAAGATAAAACCACATTTACCTCTCCATGGGGAACATTCACATATAGAGTCTTACCTTTTGGGCTATGTAATGCACCAACAAATTTTCAGAGAGAAATCTTGAGCATTTTCTCTGATTTGATTAACGTAGGACTTGAATTTTACATGGATGAATTTACTCCGTATGTTGATGAATTTGATCAGGATTTAAATAATTTGGAAAAAGTGCTTGAAATATGCATTGATACCAGACTATGTCTCAGCCACAAAAAATGTCATATGATGATGACTGAAGGTGTATTTTTAGGACATTATATTTATGTTGCAGGAATTCAAGTGGATCCGACAAATATTGAGGTAATTCTTAAGCTACCTACACCCTGTACACCAACTGAGGTACACAACTTCCTTGGTTATGTTGGACATTATCACAGATTTATACAACATTTTTCAAAACTAGTTGCACCATTGTATTTATTAACAAGCAACGTTGAGTTCGAATGGACTGACAAATGTGAGGTCTCTTTTGGAGATCTTAAGAAACTGGTTTCAATAGCCCTAGTATTGAGAGGACCAAATTGGAATCTTCCTTTCCAAATCTCCTCAGACACATCAGATACAAGAATAGATGTTGTCCTTGGACAATAGGAAGACAAGAAACCATACGCCATACTGGTTTCCCTTGAAAAAATGGTGGTACAAGAGATCTTTCCATACTTCATAAAAAATGTCACCATTCATGGAAATTTATGGATATGATCCTAAATGTATCACAACATCCTTGAAAACGATTATAAAGGCTTAATATGTATAGGAAAACATACAATACTAACAAGAGGTTCGCAAACTATTGAAAGAAAACTTGGTTATGACACACAATAGGGTGAAATCACAAGTAGGTCAACATCGTAGTGAAAAGGAATTTGAAGTGGGGGATCGCATATTTGTGAGACTGCCACCATATAAATAGATGTCCCTCAAGTGATAAACGAAGGACAATAAATTAGTCGTAAGGTATTATGGCCCTTATAAGGTGTTGCAAAGGATTGGAAGTATGTATTACAAGCTGGAGTTGTCATATTCACATGCACATCTATTCCTCCATTTTTATTTCTTAAATAAGGTAATCAATGACAACAAGTGAGTTCAAACTATTCTACCATATATTAATGAAGAAGCATAATTAATACTAGAATTAGAAACAGTTTTAGAAACAAGGACTAATTAGTTGAGAAATCGAGTAACTATTGAGTGCCTCATCAAATGGAAGAACATGAAAGTGGAAGAAGTGACTTAGGAAGAAGAGTTTTTCATTCATAAACACTTTCACATAGTTAAGTGTTGAGGAAATTGACTTCTTTCAAGGGGGAAAACATGTTAAGCTCCATGTTAACCTAAAATCCTTTTACTAAACCCTAGATATTAGGTTATTACATTTCTATTGTTATACTGTTATGTAGGATATAACCCCTCATGGTCTCATTTTATTTTAATTAGACCCTTTGTTTTCTATATATACAGTAAGGAGACCTTGTCTTAGGATCAACAAATGGCACTGCAATTATTGTCTTCTTAACATTTTAAGTTGCATGGATAAAAAGGGAGTAGGGTGGAAAATATTTAGCTAACATAATAGATATAATTCATGTCAAATAAAGAACAAACCACTAGTATCATTAACGAGTCTCAACGTTCAAGGAAGCTAAGAATTAGGATAACATGCAAGATTCTATGTGTTCAAAGAATAGAGTGATAAAGGATGAAGCACTTAGCTGAAAAAAATTAGATAACAACAAATTGATTAAGTCAGGGCTAGAAGAAGGTTAAATTTTCACATTTTCAATGTACCATACAATTTTTGGGCATACTATTATATAATTTAAAGCTTAGGCATGAGAGAGGGGTGTTGTTATTATAGTTCTATTATCCATTATTATGTTTTTCTTCCAATGTGGTTTGCAACTATTGTAAGGGGGATTGGGTTATTTATCATTATACATTGTGAAATTAATACTAAATAGATATGGATTTATTTTTTCTAACAAATGATGTACCTTTTTTTGCTAAAAATTAATCAAATGTGTCCCCATATAAAATTTGTTAAGCATTTTTCTTATATGATCATGATTTCATTTATTATTGTTCCTTATTTATGCTACTGAACGATTTAAATATGATGGATCTACATTGTTCTCTTAAGTAAGATATTGGTTCTAGTTTTTTTGGTGCTTTGGCTATTGAATGCTTTGATATGAGTATGACTTGGTGGATTAATTATTGCATACTAGTTAGGGTTAAAGTATTTGTAATGGGTTGGTTGTTAGCCATGATAGTCACACTATGTGAATCATGTACAAACTTTATTTTCATCACAAGTGCTTAGATTATAGCCCATCCCCTTTGTTGGAAACAAACGTGGCCACCAATCATTATGAAAATGAAGTCTTTAAAAGTTTTCCTTAATAGACCTAGGAGAAGGGAAAGTACTAATTTCAAGAAAATCTATAGTGTGGTACCTCCTTTTGTAAAAAAAAGTATGGAAGATTGTTGTGTAATTTGTAACATTATTTTTATCACCAACTCTGTGAATAGGTATTGCATTTTCAACCTTCTAGTAGCTTATTAAAATAATAAAAGAACAATGAGCTTAGTCATGCTAATGCCATCACACTCTTTCACATCTAAGCTTATCTCAATTTAATCAATGTAAATGCCAAAAAATGGTAGGACAAAGATACTACCTTTGCTTAAGATTAATATTATAATTAATTTCTGTTAAACACCATGTTAAGACACACACATGGTGTATGAGAAGGATGAACACACACACACAATAGACTCAACACAATGAAGGATAAGCGTGAGGCTTTCTTATTTTTCCATTATACATAATGTACATTTATAGTACAATGGTGTGACTCTTGGTTTCACATTCCAAGGTCACTTGGAATCCATTGTGACTTTTCGCATTCCACACCTACCCATGTAGGATTAGGTGTTCCAACATCCCCCCTTAATCCGAAGGGGTATGTGTGAGTCCAAGAAAAGAGTTGTAATACAAATATGCAAAGTATACATGGCAGCACTTGGGCTGAATCAACTCTTTGAAATGTTGGAAAAAAGAGGTGGTTTTAGGATGACCACAAACACTGGAACGCAAAACTTGTTGCAGTTCCCGGAACTCTTCCAAAACTGGCAAGAAGCTGAAAGCTTCTGCTAGAGGAATTGTCCCTCATAAAAAAGGGATACCTTCAACCTAAAAGAAGGGAGGTATACTACCTGTGATGGTTTTAGGATTACCAACAACTCTGGAATGCTTGAAGCATTTCCTGGAACTCAACCAAAGCTGGCAAGAAGCTGAAGGCTTCTGCTAGAGGAAGTGTTCCTCATGAAAGGGAGACCTTCGACCTAAAAGAAGGGAGGTCTACTACCTTGTGATGCTTTTAGGTTATCCACCAACCAAAGATGATGGTTTAAGGTTGTCCACCAACCGAAGGTATTCTCATGGGCATCCGTGTCTCTGGCTACATCTTTGAATCCGGAATGACGAATTGTGGCTCAGGCTCGCTTGAACTGTTGGCTACAACTTTGAACATGGAATGAGAGATTGTGGCTTAGGCTCGCTTGATCTGACGTCGAAGCTTGTACATGACCACCATTTTCCCCCCTGTCAGGGACAAGGTGAGATGATGGCGAAAACTCAACTGCAAGTTTTTTCAATATCCGTGAACATGTTCTGACATGCGACTTAAACATCTTCTTGGCTGCTGATGCCCATTGCCAAGAAGCGATCCATCCAAGATGAATATTGGTTCTTGCAGGAGGCTTGTTTCTGAAGCATCTGTCTGAAGAATGAGTGTGTTGACCACAGTGCTTGCATGGATGAAGATAAAAATAGTGATCTTTCATATGGCCAACTCGATCACAGTGTTGGCATTTTACAATTTGATGTTGTTGTGGAACAGGATCTGGAACAGCTGCAGGTGAACTGTCATACAGGAATCCAGCACTCTAAAATATGATGGGCTTGGTGTAGTCTGGAATATGAAAGGTCACATCCTTGTCATATCCAAGAACAGTTCGGTGCTTGTTGTGGAAAATCTCTTCCCAAGGTCTGATGATGGGCTTGAGAAGTGCAGGATGAGCTGCTGCATCTGCATGTACATCTGCTCTAGTACAAGGAACTGAATGAGAATCAACTGAAACTTTTCTGACTTGCTGCTTATGGGAGTCTTTCACAATGTTCTAAACAGAAACAGGTTCAGAATGGTGACTCTTTTGCTGAAGTTCGTCTTGTTGGAGTTGAGTTTCCAATTGCAAAAACTCAATATTCTCTTGTGCATCTTGTAAACAAGTCTGAATATTACAAAGAGCATTCTTGCTCATTTTTATCATGTCATCAACATTTGAATGAATGAGGTTATTCAACAACACTAATGCCTCATTGATTTTAGCCATTTCAACAACTTAGGCTCAAAAATAAATGAAAGGGTGTCGGCTTCAACCGAAAATGCACCCATTTACAATGTGATGCAACAAGAAATCCAAATGACTCTAAAGAATTTCCAACTATGGAAATCTCAAAGTACAAAATGTGCTCCTCAAATGATGGAGGGCAATCAACAATTTTTCAACAACTCAAGTACTGATTGCAACTATGAAGAAGTAATACAATGTCAACTCAATACAATAGTTCTGCAAAATATTTTGTTAATGTGCAACTGAAAACACTTGTGCAAGAGGCCTTTGAGGCAGCTGAAATTTCCTTCAAATAGTTGTTTTGCAATGATGGCAAACTTGTCTTTAAATGTCAATTTATTCAGAAAATCACCCTTCAAATCAATGCCACAAATCACAATGTAAATCTGTAATTTTCTCTATGTATTCAGTCCATTTTCTCTTCATTTCTGCTGTTCATTTTCTCTTCCTTCCTCTCTCTCTCTGCTGGTTTTTTTTTTTTTTTTTTGGTAAAAGAACAGAAGAGAGGAGTAAGAAATCTAGCAGCAGAATTTTTCTTTCAAATATATAGCAGAATTTTTCTAGATACACAACAGAATAATTTGCAGGAACTTGTAGACTTGCAAAAATGATTTTTCCAGCAGCAGAGAAACCCAGAATTGCAGAAATTTTCAATGAAAAAACTCAGAAATATTTCTAGGAAAAACCCAGAATTTTCCAGAAACTCATTTTAAACACTTTTCCAACAGCTCCAAAATGGTGTAGAAATTAAAATGCATAGATTTTTCAATGGAAAAATAAGCAGTGAGGAAACCTTCAGATGCACAACGCTGCGTCTCCAAATCAATTTCTGAATGCTGCCAAAGATTTTGAATATTGCTCCATCTCCAAGATAAAATTTCTGAATGCTACAAAATCACTGAATGCTGCTCCTCTTCAACACACCTCTGAATGGCGGCAAAAACACTGCTGCAGAAACTCTGAGTGCTGCAAAAATGTCAAGAATTTTTGCAGATATGCACAGGCCATAAACACAAATGGCTCACTCAATTTGGAGCAGGGCCAGCAATTGCCCGCTCTGATACCATGTTAAACATCATGTTAAGACACACACATGGTGTATGAGAAGGATGAACACACACACACAATAGACTCAACACAATGAAGGATAAGCGTGAGGCTTTCTTATTTTTCCATTATACATGATGTACATTTATAGTACAATGGTGTGACTCTTGGTTTCACATTCCAAGGTCACTTGGACTCCATTGTGACTTTTCGCATTCCACACCTACCCATGTAGGATTAGGTGTTCCACCAATTTCCAAATATCAATGTTATTACACCTCCTCTAAGCAACCATATTTTTGTAAAAAATTATCAAAAAATTATGGAAATAGTGAAGAATACCTATTTACTTATTATATTACATAATATATAAATTTATTTTATGATTAACACACTGCAATTTTAACATATATTTAGTTTATTTTAAAAAATCATATTTTATTCTGTTAAATGTTTATTTTAATATTACTAAAAGAATCAATTTAATAAAATAATTTGTTTTCAAAATAAAATATATTACATTAATTAATTTTAAATAAGATAAAAATTATAACATGGCATTGCTATAAATATTTTACATTAAATCATGATTAAGTTATATCATAACACAACAATACTAAATCCTCAAAAACTAGATGCCAAATTTGTGAAAATGAGGATTCAAAGTTTCATATCCCAGTATATTTTTATATAACAGACCATTTGGAAATATGGAGTTTCAAACATCCTCAAATTTCTCTTTCACTTATCGTTGTTTTATATGTCCATTCTTCGATGCTTCACTCCAATCAATATGGATGCTTTCTCCATCATTTTGTCTATAAAAACATCTCTAAAACATTGGAAAAGTTATTGAGCTTTGAAAGTTGGTTTAAATTCTTGTTTTTACCGATTATCCCTTGTGCTTCCTAATTACTTGGAAAACATAATAGGCTTCTATTTTTCGATAGGAAAGCATTTTTGTTCACAAATATCACAGATGCAAATTGAAACCATGATTGAAATGCAAATAAGCGACATAAAAATGAGTTAATGCGTTATAAGCAACAGTAAATGCTTAAAAAGTCTTATCCATAACCATACCCGTTCAGTTGGATAATAACTCAGAAGGACTCTAGCAGCTAGGTCTCTTATTTTGGTGAAAGAAATTACATGAAGGCTACTTCCAAGTGCTCCAAATGCCAGCCCAATCTCCCATAACTCCAACCATGACAGCGTTAAGAAAGAATGAAGAAAATTACACCAGAATTCCCTCCTCAACCCACATGGAATAAGAGTTCCTGAGAAGTACATGGCCATTAACGTTCGTGTCGCGTATAGAACCTGTGAATTTAATTGATCTACCCACAATCCTACAATATTTTCTAGTTCATATAGGATTTCAATTTTCTTTGCTAACCATCCTAAGTAGGGAAATTTATTATCTTTTACTTTGGAAAATTTTGTATTTCAAACTGATCCGAACTTATGAAGGAACACAATAAAATATAGAAATAAACATAAACATAGAGATGCAGTAGGAATAAAACTTCATTTCATTAATATCAAATAACTAAAATATGCTTACAGACATAATTTAAATAAACTAGCTTGGGTGATGGTAGCTTATCTCTAAGAAGAGATGTTGCAACTACATGCCTATGAAGTATGTTAAAATGAGGCTCAAGGGACTTTTTTTATCTGAATTTTCTGTTTAGTTTTGCTGTGCTAATATCAATTTCAGATTTATATTAGAAGCGTTGATGTTTTTTTCTTGTACAAGGGTTTATTTAAGTGATTATGACTGAAAAAAAGGTAAACTTGTGGAGATTAAGTTGAATTCATGAACATAAAAGCATGGAAAATAAAATCTGAACAACAGCATATAAATACACAACAAACCATGACAATTTCATCAATAACACATTGTTTTGAGGAAGGAGTGTAGAAATTTATTAATATTGATATATTACTGGATTCTCCTTATCTAACAATATTTATCTTCTTGCTAAATACATAATCCTTCCACTGTTAATGTTGCGGAAATTAAATCTCAATTGCAAACACATGTGAATAAAATCAATCGCACGTAACACAGTTGTTTAACGGGAAAGCTTAAAGCTAAAAAATTCAACTATCATATATTATGTGTATCAATGGATCATGTAATAATGTCATACAAAGCTCAGTAGATCAAGCTCTCAGTACAATAAACAATCTTACACACTGTCATGCAGAAATTTGCATATCTATGCACCAATTTCTTGCCTCCTGACAGCCTGCCTCCACTGTGCAATACTCATAAGCATATCCAATATGTGTGTAGATGCATTGATGCATCACTATAGTCACAACAGATAGTCCATCTTTCCCTTTCACCTATCTCTCCACTCAGTCTCCACTGGAGCTAACATGCACTATAGTTAACTACTGTATTTGTTCAGTTGATTAATGAGTTATTATTTGTGAATTAATTAACTAATTAATTCACTCCACTCTCACTAGTGTATCATTCATTTAGACTAGATACAACTAGTTCAACTGAGTTTAACTCCATTAACTGAGTTAAAATAAATAACAACTCTTGTAACTACTCTTCCAACTCTGTCACAACTCTGTCACTTCAGTTGTAACTGAGTCCTCCATGCATGAGTCACCAACCACCCTAGGAATTCGAAATTCCTCTAGTCCACTGATTTACCACATTTTTTCACTGAAATAAAGTGCTTCAAGAGAATAAGTTACTAATTATTGCCTGATTATTATTAAGGGCTAATAATAATCGACATGCATCTATTTTTAGATTGACGATCTATAAATAGAATTCGCCCAATATTCTAAAAATAGAATTTCATATATTTTTCACATTTGATCAAACATCTAAAAATAGCATCCTGTAACTTATTGAATATGCTCACCATGTCTAAAAATAGACATACACCTAAAAATAGCCTGTGTGGGACCCACCTAGTTTAGGTGATTATTTTCCAACTAGGATCAAGGATGATGTTTCAAGATGCCTCCTTCACTGTTTCTTGTTGCAAACGTTAACAAGGACTTCACCCCTCCTAGGCTACATCTCCTTGGTCTAGCTTCCATGGCATGGGCCTTTGTATTAGCTGCAATTGTGAAAAAACGTTGTTTTCATTCCCCTGTTGCTTCTGCAACCTGCTCCAATGACTCCAAAACATAAAAATCTACTAAGAATGACTCTTTCCAAGCCAAAATTGGTCGAAAATTGGCTCAGTTATGGAAAAAACAAATTTCCCTACTATTTCTCCTCCAAATCTGGAATAACTCCAGACAGCTTCGACATTTCGGGTGGAATCCGTTGAAAATAGCAAATCCGCTAAGTTTGTCGCCAGTTTAAGCGCAGATTAACTAGCAGTTAATGATGGCTTAATTTAGGATAACTGTGTTATAAACTTCACATTATCCATATGATATAATCTGGTGTTTAATTAAATTAATTTGCGGCTTAATGCATTAATCAAGGGTTAATTAACATAATTCTTTGTCGTTTTCATTAGCTCCACCAGCAGTTTTGCATTGAGATCACATGCAAAGGGGCTGACCCGCGAGGCTAGCCCCCTCCGAACCCCCATCTTTGGCACTAACAAAGCATAAATAGTTGTGGTGGTCCATATGGGTTAAGACCCATCATATAGAAGATGCGGTAAGGCGTAGAATTAGAGCGGGGGAGGTCATGGGTTCGACCCCGACCCTGGCACCAAAGTTTCATTGCATTGTACAATTATCAATCCAAAGTTCTAAACTTTGGATATATATATCTATATATATATATATATATATATATATATATATATATATATATAGAGAGAGAGAGAGAGAGAGAGAGAGAGAGAGAGAGAGATATGAACCCATATAAATATGTCTCTGCCATTTAAAATGTATGTCTGCCATATATAATGTCTCCATGTTATAAAGCATAGGTTAGTCCCCATATATATTTCTTTTGTCCATAGTTTTAACCATAGGTTAAATAAATATTCAACCAATAATATATATATATATATATGTGTGTCCGCCCTCCATAAAGTTAGAACTTAGGTCATAGAGCGAATATAACATGTCCAAAACTATGGAAATTGAATAAATTCCAAAAATTCCATATAACCAAGGTTGGATGGGTCCACCAGAGGGGGCACATGGCAGCCCCTGGTTGCACCACGTGTACAACTCTGGTTGGACTATTCCAACTAAAAAAAATTGTCCTTCAACCTTAGGATAGATGTCAAAAAAAAATCACTTCCAAAGTTCACTCGCGAATCTGATTGTGACACTTGTCACAGTGTCATTGGGTTAAAACTGGATAATATTCCCTGGATATACCTGGAGTGTTGACTAGGATGCCATGTCATTATCCTGTCACTGTTCTACAATTTTTTTACCTATTTGGGAACACAGAAAATAGGTCATAACTTCTTCATCCAGAGTCATATTTTGACGAAATGAATTGTGCCAAAATCCTGGAGACGAGCTATACACGGTCATTTTGGTTTGGAGTATTTCTGAGCACTTTCATTTTTGAGCTAAACACTGAGCCTCTGATAATTCCTCCACACTAGAAGCCTTTTGGACCCCAAAAGATACTATCAATTGTTTAGCATGTGAGGGTACACCTCCCCCACCCTTTCAATCTCCATCCACTTGGCCTTGGAAGGATTTTTTCCCTTGAGTCCCACTCTAAGGTATTTGACATTCCCTCTTCTTTAAGTTCTGGTTCTTCTGTCAAGTATGAGATCTTGCTGAAGTTCATCAAGATATTTAGGCGAGAAATCATCTATTGATTGTAGTTGAACATGCTCTCATTGATCATCAATCAAAGGAGGCTCAGACAATCTCAAATTCTCAACATTAACGACAGAATATATTTGCATATAAGGAGGCAAATCTAGCTTAAATGCATTTCTACCAATATTTTCTAGAATTTTAAAAGGACCATAACAGATTGGCTTAAGCTTTTTACTTTCCCCTTGTAATATTTTTTTGCTGATATATAACCAAACTTCATCTCCAACTTGGAATTTTTTATCAACATGGTGTTTATCATGCCTTGCCTTGTAGCTGCTTTGACTCTTTTCAAGTTGTTCTTGCACTGTGTGATGTACCAACTATTTTTTCTCAATGAACTTTGTTGCCTTATCTATGTCAATATGACCATCGATAGCGAAATATTTCTCAAAGATGAATTCCAAAGGCGATATTGGCAAGTACCCAAGACATGCCTCAAATGGCGATGTGTTTGTGGAAGAACTCTTTGCCTTGTTGTATGCATGTTGAGTGTAATGTAGCTGTTCATCCCAAAACTTAGGATGTTTGCTGGAATAACCTCTAAGAATATAAATGACTATCTTGTTAACCACCTTGGTCTGAAAATTTGTTTACGGATGAAAGGTTGTACTGTTCTTCAATTTTGTGTCCATCATGTCCCACAATTTTGACAAAAATTTCCCAACAAATAGGGAATCTCGATCACTTACAATAGAAGTAGTAAGGCCAAAATGAACCCATACATTTTGAAAGAAAATATGAGTTTTTTGTTCAGTTGTAATTTATTTTTTACATGGGATCAAAATGCCTTAGGTGAGACCTTCCGCTTCATGGGGATTTTAATGTCATCACAATGGTTTAGGTGAGACCTTCGGCTTCATGGGGATTTTAAATGCTAGTGCTTAGATTATAGCCCATGCCCTTTGTTGGAAACAAACTTGGCCACCAATAATTATGAAAATGAGGTCTTCAAAAATTTTCCTTAATAGACCAAGGAGAAAGGCAAGCACTAACGTTTCTCAAGAAAATCTATAGTGTGGTACCTCCTATTGTAAAACAAAGTATGGAAGACTGTTGTGTAATTTTCTACATTATTTATATCACCAACTCTGTGAATAGGTATTTCATTTTCAACCTTCGAGCAGCTTATTAAAATATTTTAAATAAAAGAGCAATGAGATTAGTCATGCTAATACCATCACATTATTTCACATCTAAGCTTATCTCAATTTAATCAATGTAAATGCCAAAAAATGGTAAAACAAAAATACTACCTTTGTTTAAGATTAATATTATAATTAATTTCCAAATATCAGTGTTATTACACCTCATCTAAGCGACCATCATATTATAAAACTTTATCACAAAATTATGAAAATAAAGAAAAATACCTATTTACTTATTATATTACATAATATATAAATTTGTTTTATTATTAACACACTACAATTTTAACATATATCTAATTTATTTAAAAAATCATATTTTATTCCGTTAACTGTTTATTTATTAAAGCCTTAGAGAATTAAGTTTGAGTATTCTCTTGAATTAGAAAGTATTGTTCTTTTTGGAGTTTCGCTTTTTCCAGATTTAGAGAAATTGGATGAGAACTATAGATTGAACTGTGTGTTGGGGTTCCCATGTTTTGGCCAGATTGGCAAGACAAAAAGATGAGACAACATCAGAACCACTTTTGGGCCCTAGGATCTAGCCCTCCTGGACTCGGAGAGGGATCTCTCCAATAAAACAAAGAATGGTATATCTTTGGAGCTCAAAATGAGGTATTAGGCTAGTTATGAAGCACAAAGGGAGGTTTAAAATGATTTGGTTGGTTGGTTGTTGGGTTGGTCATGGGGTCTCAAACTGAGAAAGTAATAGAAGGAAAGGAGAAAAGCAGCAGGGTGTTTCAGCAAAGAGGATAGGTCAAGAAAGTGCCATCCATTGGGCTATGGAGTGATGAAAGGAGAATTACTTGCAACAACTAGCCAAGGCTTTCAGAGGGCAAGTCATCTACACTAAAGGATCTTTTAGATAGATGATGGAATGGAACATTAAGGAAAGAAGGTGAAAGAAGGAAAACAACCCAATTTCTGTCTATAGATCAGGCCAGAGGTCATTTAACTCCAGACCTTCTTGGGCATACTCAAAGGCAGCTTTCAATGGAGGGACAAAGAGGCAGCTTATAGATCGGGACAGAGGTCATTTAACTCCAGGCCAGCTTTAGCATGCTCCAAGGGAAAATAGAGATAAGTTAACAAAGCTAGAGTCTGTAGATCAGAGAAGGACTTTGAACCTTCAATGCTTTGACACCAGCAAGAATATCCAAGCAACAAACCCCAAATTCATACATCAGCTAGCAGCATATGGAACCACTACACTGGTTAAATTTACTGAATTTACTCTTAGATTCACAATCAGCAGAAAACATTAAGGGCAAGGAGAGCATAAACATAGGGTACTTAACAATGGTAAATCCTATGCCAGATTTTTGATGAAAGCCAGCAGACCAATGAACAACATGAAAGTGTAAATAACAAAAAATAAGAGAAAAATCACCAATAGTAATAGACCAGGATCCTGTGAAATCTGCTTGATTAATTATGCAAAACCAGTCACATACTCTGAGCTCAATGGCTGAATACAATCTAGACTTTCTCCTCCCATCCTAGTACATAACAACTACTCTACTACTCTCTCCCAAACTGTTCTAAGAGTCAAAACTGAATCCCTCTAACTACAACAGCAGAAACCGGACAACAACCTTTATAATATCATTTTTTAGGATTCTTATAGGAGAATGAATAATATCAGGAGTAGATAAAAATTAAATGAGTCAATTAAGGCAGCGTGGTGGAAAAGTTCAAGCCCACTCTACTTAATGGCGTTGTTGTACTCTGTAGCCCGGTTTGGAGATCTCTGTCAGGTCGATTTTGACCTCTGATGTTTACTTGGAGTCCTTCTGGCGTCTAGAGCTCTGCGCTAACCTTCCGGAATAAATGACATGGATCAAAGAGCTGCAGGTCTCTTCATACCTCCATAACTATTGTCCAGACAGTCTTCAAGAAGCTTCTGTCTGTAACATACGTTTAAAGGCTCGAGGAGGCATGAAGACTTCTTGTAGGAAGGTGTACTTCTGAGGGAAAAGCGTTCTGTTGACATTAACAAAGATATGGCTTGTTCCATGTATGTTTAGTCTTCAAACTGCGCCCTTTCCTTTTGAATGTGGGGTTAAACATTGATTACATCAATAATAGGCATTAAACCCGCTTGAATCTCTTTTTCTGGTCCGTTGGAAAATGCTAAAATGGCCATCTCTGACCTTACTTTTGAGTTTGCAGACCTTAGAATTTCAGGCTTTCCATTCGCTGTTGAATAAAACCAACTTCTTAAATAAAATGACATTTGGACGGAACTTGCCTTTAGTGAAGGGAAAATAGCGAATAGGAGGGAAAGAAGAGGCAACGGGAGCCACATAAATCGCAAACGCAATCGGGCGAGTGCGAAGTGATATGATATAAAATAATAGTGAAATCGCAATCGAAATCGGGGAGCGGGGCAGGAGGAGTAACACAAAACTTCTGATGTGATGGAGAAGGGGCCTTTGTAATAATAAAAAGAAATGAATTTCAAAATTTACAAAGGAAAAGTGGGTTAATAAGGAATGGGCAGAGGAATGAAATGGTGGGACCGGGGGTACGAATCGCAATCACAAATCGGAATCGGGAGTTGGGCAGGATCGAATGACACATAAAAAACTTTCGATGCGATTGGGGCAAACCCTTTGTAAAACCGAAAATAATACGAATTTCCGATTTACAAAGGGAAAACCCCTTTATTATATGAACGGGGCAGAAGTATTAAGTGGTGGCACCCAAGGGGTCAATCGCAATCAGAGATCGGGAGCGGGAATTAATCGCAATCGGAACAGGGAAACATGCGATGCGATCAATTGGAGGGGAAAGCGATCGGAGGGGAGAGCGATCGGAGTGATCGGGGAATGGGATTGCGATCGGGTCAATCGGAGTGATGTGCGATTGGGCGGATTGGAGGTTGGACTTGCGATTACGCGATCGGGTGGAAGGTGCGATCGGAGTTACGTCGCGATCAGTCACATCGCAATTATTTGCGACGCGGTCAATCGCATCGCAAATATTTGCGATGAGTGATCAGAGAATTCACCATAGAACATGCGATTGGAATAGATTTGCGATTGAGATTAATATGCGGTGGGATTATATGATATAAAACTTTATTATAAATTTTTATCGCGATGCATGGTGGGGTATGGAAAGGGGTAGTGGTTTAAAGCAGGGACTTTATAATATAAAGTTTTATTATAAAGTTCTTCGGGTATGGTCGCGGAAGTGGTTTGCAATCGCATCGCATGTGTATTGAAAGATTTATAATGCGATTATAATCGAAAAAAAAAGGGGAAAATTTGTTTTAAAAGGGAATATTAAAACTTTAAACATAAAGTTAAAAGGGAAACATGGGAAATAGGGGATATATGGGGATATAAGGGCTTTTACTTCACTTAGGCATAGAATTCAATCCAGAAGTTAGTTTTGAGAGTGTAGCATACCGTTGGAAAGCTCTTTTCAGGCACTTTCTGATGGATCTACCTGGAAGATGCTCTGGTGTTGAACATGCTGTAGAAAAATTCTCTGAAAGCAGGGACATCACTTTGTGGAGATAACAGATTCTGAATAGTGACTGAAGGCAATGACTAGAGTGACACTAACAGAAGGCACAAGGAGGCTTCAAGGATGATGTGTTTTCAGAGGAAATGCATTCCTTGAAGGCTCAGAAACATTCTAGCCCCCTGTTTGCTTGTCAAAAATTTATAGGGGGGCTAACAGTGGCTCCACATTGGGATGGCTTCTTCTTGAAGGAGTCAAGAATTCAAAAAATAAACCTTTGGTGTAGGCCAGATGCCTGGTGCTTGACTCATTCATTTCTTTCATTGACCAGCTGCCACAAATCATGAAGATATCATATCAACAGTTAAATTTCTCCCAAACAACTACTTACCCGCACTATGGTCCTAACATTTTTCTTCTGGGTGCATTTGGACTTGTAGACCCTTTACATCATCAATTTTTTACAAACAGGAAAAATAAACCTATTCTACTTCTACCCTTATTACTCCATGAGACCAGATTAGACTGTTGGCCTCATAGCTTCTCTACCTAATCTAATACCTGCTAGGATTAAACTATCCATCAGATTTCTTCTCTACATTCTAAGACAGAAATTGAAAAACAGTCAAACCAGGAGTAGGTTGTCTGGCTTGCTTGACTTTGCAGAAATAAAAAACAAATAACTACATGCTCACAGGCTGAGCTTTATTGAGCTTTCCTACCTACCCTACTCTAACTGAAATATTTACAGTCTAGCTTACAAACATTTTCTTCCAATGTAGCCAGTCCATCAAGTGATCCCATGGCTTGTCTCTCTTTCTCAACTCCTTGAGCTGGTTGGATAGGCATGGCAGCTCCCACTCTTTTTATTCCACCACAACAGCTACAAAAAAATTTCTTGCTGTCTGCAACAAGCTGCTCAAAAATACCTTTGATCCTTCTTCAAATGTATGCAGGAAATGTACATAAGGATCATGACATGATACCTGGTTATGAATATCCGGCAGGTAGGCATCAACCAGGATCTCCTCTTCTTCCACTGGACTGAGGAGAAAACTCTCTTGAGAAAGAGTGTCTCCTTTGTCTTCTAAACTGGAGGACTCATCGTATATAGCAGCTGAGTCCCCTCGGAGCTCTGATATATTCAGCTCTGATGTGCTGAGCTCTGTGAAAAGGTCCATCTATTCTTGAGCAGAGGCTCGTTCCATTACTTCCTCCTTTTCAAGGGAAGGCTCGTTACTTTCATCTTGCTCAAGAATATCTTATTTGCTTTCCTCCTCATCTTCTGAAAGGAAAGGCTGCTGGTTACCAGTCTCACTGATGCTTTGTGGTAAAGCAAAATGAAGATTCAAAGAATCTTCATCTGCTATTATACTGTCGTAGCTCTCTCCATCAGTATCGTAGATAGGTTGACTGGTTTCATTACTTCTCTGAAATCTCTTGCTCTGATCTTCCTCCCATGAATCTAAGGATGATGGTCCTGCAAGCTCGGCTTCTCTTTGAAAACAATCATCATCAAACAGATCATAAATTGGAAAATCATAACTGTAAGTAATTTCACCCATCACACCTTCTAGATTTTCAGCAGGTCTCTCTTCGTCCTGATCCATAGAGGAGTCTTCTGGATCTGTATCATCAAACTCAGGAGATGACTGAGAAGGAGCATCCGTTCCATATAATATTTCTGAGGTGGACCGCTAGTTTACTATCTGATCAATCTCCTCTTCTGTCAAAAGAGGAGTTTCCCTCTCCTCATGGACAGAAGAACAGCAGTCCACTTTCTCTTGTATTAGCTGATTTAGAGGCTGGATGTTTTCTTGAGCCTCTTCTTCCATATCAGATTCTGCCTCTTCCATGTGGTCCCTCGTTTCCTCAAGGCAGCGTTCCCTATTAGCTTCTGCTATTAGGTCCTGATATTCTCCAATCAGCGTAACACAAGAGATAGGTAAGCAATCAAGCAGTTCCTGGTCACCTTCTTCTTCGTCTTCCACAGATTCTTGAGCGTCATACATGTCTTTCTCATCTTCTCGGTCTTGAGTGTGTTTTTGTTCTAGAAGAGGCATCGTTTGTTCTAAATAATCATCACTTGCATTCATATTAGCCATGTACATTTCCAGCACTTTACCAAACGTTTCTGTTAATTCATTTAATTGATCATACAAAGCATCATACTTTGTATCTCTGTCCATGTTTGGATCCATATTTAGGCAAATAAGGCTACTGTTTCTTCTCAACCAGCTCAGAGTCTTCTACTAGTGGAGTCATTTGGTCTTTTTGGAGTTATGGAGTGTGGAGTCGCCAGGTGGATGTATATGAATGTTTGAAGCAGGGTGCTATCCACCATCAGCAATAGAATGCCAATCTAACCAGAGATCTTGGGTCTTTGAGCGCCTAAGAATGTTTGAGGTGAAATTCCCTCAAGTCCCCAGCGGAGTCACCATTATGTTTGGGTTCCCATGTTTTGGCCAGATTGGCAAGACCAAAAGATGAGACAACATCAGAACCACTTTTGGGCCCTAGGATCTAGCCCTCCTGGACCCGGAGAGGGATCTCTCCAATAAAACAAAGAATGGTATATCTTTGGAGCTCAAAATGAGGTATTAGGCTAGTTATGAAGCACAAAGGGAGGTTTAAAATGATTTGGTTGGTTGGTTGCTAGGTTGGTCATGGGGTCTCAAACTGAGAAAGTAATGGAAGGAAAGGAGCAAAGCAGCAGGGTGTTTCAGCAAAGAGGATAGGTCAAGAAAGTGCCATCCATTGGGCTATGGAGTGATGAAAGGAGAATTAATTGCAACAACTAGCCAAGGCTTTCAGAGGGCAAGTCATCTACACTAAAGGATCTTTTAGATAGATGATGGAATGGAACATTAAGGAAAGAAGGTGAAAGAAGGAAAACAACCCAATTTCTGTCTATAGATCAGGCCAGAGGTCATTTAACTCCAGACCTGCTTGGGCATACTCAGAGTTAGCTTTCAATGGAGGGACAAAGAGGCAGCTTATAGATCGGGCCAGAGGTCATTTAACTCCAGGCCAACTTTAGCATGCTCCAAGGGAAAACAGAGATAAGTTAACAAATCTAGAGTTTGTAGATTAGAGAAGGACTTTGAACCTTCAATGCTTTGACACCAGCAAGAATATCCAAGCAGCAAACCCCAAATTCATACATCAGCTAGCAGCATATGGAACCACTACACTGGTTAAATTTACGGAATTTACTCTTAGATTCACAATCAGCAGAAAACATTAAGGGCAAGGAGAGTAGAAACATAGGGTACCTAACAAGGGTAAATCCTATGCCAGATTTCTAATGCAAGCCAGTAGAACAATGAACAACATGAAAGTGTAAATAACAAAAAGATAAGAGAAACATCACCAATATTAATAGACCAGGATCCTGTGAAATCTACTTGATTAATGATGCAAAACTAGTCACATACTCTGAGCTCAATGGCTGAATACAATCCATACTTTCTCCTCCCAGCCTACTACATAACAACTACTCTGCTACTCTCTCCCAAACTGTTCTAACAGTCAAAACTAAATCCCTCTAACTACAACAGCAGCAACCGGACAACAACCTTTACAATATCATTTTTTAGGATTCTTATAGGAGAATGAATAATAGTAGGAGTAGATACAAATTAAATGAGTCAATTAAGGCAACGTGGTGGAAAAGTTCGAGGCCACTTTGCTTAACGGCGTTGTTGTACTCTGTAGCCCGGTTTGGAGATCTCTGTCAGGTCGATTTTGACCTCTGATGTTTATTTGGAGTCCTTCTGGCGTCTGGAGCTTTGCGCTAACCTTCCGGAATAAATGACATGGATCAAAGAGCTGCAGGTCTCTTCATACCTCCATAACTGTTGTCCAAACAGTCTTCAAGAAGCTTCTGTCCGTAACATACATTTAAAGGCTAGAGGAGGCATGAAGACTTCTTGTAGGAAGGTGTACTTCTGAGGGAAAAGCATTCTGCTGACATTAACACAGATATGGCTTGTTCCGTGTACATTTAGTCTTCAAACTGTGCCCTTTCCTTTTGAATGCGGGGTTAAACATTGATTACATCAATAATAGGCATTAACCCCCTTTGAATATCTTCTGCTGGTCCATTGGAAAATGTTGAAATGGCCATCTGTGACCTTACTTTTGAGTTTGCAGACCTCAGACTTTCAGGCTTTCCATTCGCTGTTGAATAAAACCAACTTCTTAAATAAAATAACCTTTGGACGGAACTTGCCTTTATTGAAGGGAAAATAGCGAATAGGAGGGAAAGGAGAGGCAACGAGACCCACATAAATCGTAATCACAATCAGGCGGGGGAGAAGTGATATGATATAAAATAATAGTGAAATCGCAATCGGAATCGGGGAGCGGGGCAGGAGGATTAACACAAAACTTCTGATGCGATGGAGAAGGGGCCTTTGTAATAATAAAAAGAAATGAATTTCAAACTTTACAAAGGAAAATTTGGTTAATAAGGAATGGGCGGAGGAATGAAATGGTGGGACCAGGGGTACGAATCACAATCGCAAATCAGAATTGGGAGTTGGGCGGGATGGAATGACACATAAAAAACTTCCTATGTGATTGGGGCAAACCCTTTGTAAAACCAAAAATAATACGAATTTTTCATTTACAAAGGGAAAACCCCTTTATTATATGAACGGGGCAGAAGTATTAAGTGGTGGGACCCAAGGGGTCAATTGCAATCGGAGATCGGGAGTGGGAATTAATCGCAATCGCAACAGGGAAACATGCGATGCGATCAATTGGAGGGGAAAGCGATCGGAGGGGAGCGCGATCAGAGTGATCGAGGAATGGGATTACGATCGGGTCAATCGGAGCGATTTGCGATTGGGCGGATCGGAGGTCGGACTTGCGATTATGCGATCGGGCGGAAGGTGCGATCGGAGTTACGTCACGATTAGTCGCATCACAAATATTTGCGATGAGTGATCGGAGCATTCACCATAGAACATGTGATTGGAACAGATTTTCGATTGCGATTAATATGCGGTAGGGTTATATGATATAAAACTTTATTATAAATTTTTATCATGATGCATGGTGGGGTATGGAAAGGGGAAGTGGTTTAAAGCAAGGACTTTATAATATAAAGTTTTATTATAAAGTTCTTCGGGTATGGTCGGGGAAGTGGTTTGTAATCGCATCGCATATGTATTGAAAGATTTATAATGCGATTATAATTGGAAAAAAAGGGGAAAAGGTGTTTTAAAAGGGAATATTAAAACTTTAAACATAAAGTTAAAAGGGAAACATGGGAAATAGGGGATATATGGGGATATAAGGGCTTTTACTTCACTTAGGCATAGAATTCAATCCAGAAGTCAGTTTTGAGAGTGTAGCATACCGTTGGAAAGCTATTTTCAGGCACTTGCTGATGGATCTACTTGGAAGATGCTCTGGTGCTGAACATGCTACAGAAAACTTCTCTGAAAGAAGGGACATCACTTTGTGGAGATAACAACTTCTGAATAGTGACTGAAGGCAATGACTAGACTGACACTAACAGAAGGCACAAGGAGGCTTCAAAGATGATGTGTTTTCAGAGGAAATGCATTCCTTGAAGGCTCAGAAACATTCTAGCCCCCTGTTTGCTTGTTAAAAATTTATAGGGGGGCTAACACTGTGGACGACTCCAAGTGAACAGTAGCATTGGTTTCCACTGGGTGTGATTATAACTAACTGGGTGATGAGAGAACTATTTGACTATTACTATACGAATCAATTTAATAAAATACTTTGTTTTCAAAATACAATATATTACATTAATTAATTTTAAACTAGATAAAAATTATAACATGGCATTGCTCTAAATACTATACATTAAATCATGTTTAAGTTATATCATAACACTTGAGTACTAAATCCTCACAAAATAGACACTAATTTTGTGAAAGTGAGGATTCAAAGTTTCATATCCCGATATCTTTTTATATAACAGACGATTTTGAAATATGGCGTTTCAAATATCTTCAAAGTTCTCTTTCACTTATCGTTGTTTTATATGCACATTCTTCGATGCTTCACTCCAATGAATATGGATGCTTTATCCATCATTTTGTCTATAATGAAATCTCTAAAACATTGGAAAAATTATTGAGCTTTAAAAAAATATATTGAGTTGTAAAGTTGGTTTAAATTCTTGTTTTGACCCATTATCGCTTGTGCTTCCTAATTACTTGGAAAACATAATAGGCTTTGATTTTTCTATAGGAAAGCATGTTTTTTCACAAATATCATGGATGAAAATTGAAACCATGATTGAAATGAAAATAAGTGACATAAAAAAGAGTTAATGCGTTATATGCAACATTAAATGCTTAACAAGTCTTATCCATAACCATACCCATTCAGTTGGATCATAACTGGGATGGACTCATAGCAGCCAGGTCTCTTATTTTGGGGAAAGAAATTACATGAAGGCTACTTCCAAGTGCTCCAAATTCCATCCCAATCACCCATGACTCCAACCATGATAGCATTAAGAAAGAATGAAGAAAAGTATACCAAACTTCCCTCATCAACCTAGTTGACAGAAGAGTACTTGAGAATTACATGACCATCAGTTTCGTCCTCACGTCCGGCTCTTGTGGGAACATATTCAAGAGAATATGCGCTGATCATTTGAGAGCCAATTCCCCACTTGAGCCAAACGAGGACTTGCAGAGCACCATATACCCACCTCCCAATACCCTTATTTAAACCTAAAGCAGCTCCTACTACTACTGCAAACGCTATCTCTAAAGTTATCACTTCCAGGAGAATAAGACTATCCAAATCCTTCAGTATTTGCTTCAAATATATCATAAGACTATAAAAATCCTTCAGTATTTTCTTGAAAGATATCGTAGAGTCACTGCTATTTCTAGAAATTTGAAACCAATTCATGAAAAGATCAGAACAGTCCATGACAATACCAATACAAATGGCTGCTATTATGACAACCACCCTAGGTTTAGAGGGTGCCACTGAGGGCACTTCATAAAATTTTCCAACGCCTCCGTTACATGCAATGAGTAGAAGAGCCCAAGCAATAACACAAAGCGAGTTGAAACAACCAACTATAACCAAAAAGGTTCTGTTACGTCTAAATTTCAGCACTTGGCAAATAGAATCAGACTTGATGATGACCAGAGCACTGGTTAGAACGAATTGACAGAAAATCCCCTTTCTCTCTCGTCCACTACATAACTTCTTATTGCCCGTCTCGCTGCGAGAGAACTATAAAATCCATCCACTTTGAAGAAGATAGTTAGTAGAAGGTTAATCAATATTTCAACCAGGGACTGTCTTGTATTTGACTATTTTAGCTCTATGTTCAGCTTTATCTTGTCCTTTATCTTTCCGTCTCTTATCCAAATAGCTTTGCAGGACCTCTACAGCGGCTACCAAGTTTGTGTTGTCTCCCGGATCTTGATATTTCAAAAATCTGAGCACCAACCTTGTCCATTTATCATCGTCCGATATAGGAATGCAGATGCAGATAGGATCTTTTTGGCTGAGCTTTGTAAATTTAAAATCAAGGGCATCGTAGAATATGGAAAGGAATTCGATAGGAAACACGTCGAGGTTACTCCCATGAAATTCATTTTCCACATGCAACAGGTCACGCTTACACCCATGGAATTCATTTTCCAAGCACTTCAGAGATGGCAGTAGGACCCGAGATTCAGGTAGCACTTGAGGCATCCTAATCCTTTGTACTTTACTTATTACAATGCAATTTTATCTATGCTTATCATACTCATGAGTGTTATAGTGGCTATGAGGGACTTTTGCATCTTTTAGAATATTGTGTTGTTTGAATTTCTGAATATTCCGAACACACTGGAGAATAGAAATTCTCCTCTTTTAACACAGAGAAATGCAAAAAAAAATTCTTTCTTGCTGGACAGAGAACACAAAATGCTTATATTTCATTAACAAAGAAAACATTACAAAATGGTGTAAATGCTTCTATTTCATTAACAAAGAAAACATTACAAAATGGTGTTCTTCCTCCTTTGAGGTATTTACAAAAAACTGTATATGACAGCTCCAACACAGAGTGCTTACAAAACAAAACTCTATCTCTCACAAAAAAAACGCACTTACAGTGCTTCTCTGTCTTTCCTGTTTTGCCTTCGGGCTTACACACACAACAATACTCTCACACTGTTTAAAAATATTACACTGTGTTATTTATATGCCTTCAAGTTTTTTTTTTTTTTGAATGGCGCAACATTTGTTTTAGAAAATAAAAAATATAACTATTGAATATATATATTATAAACTTACAAAGTTTATAGTATATATTATAACCCCTGTATAAGTTATAACCAAAGTCAAAAGACTTTTGGTCGCGCTATAACAAAACAAAATATTGCAATATAAAACATTACAATAAGGTTTGGAAACTTTAATACTTCTGCCGGGACATAAGACTTTAACCAAAGTTCAATAAACCAATGAACCCGGACTGCAAACAAAAATTAAACCATATTGCATTCTTTTCATGTTACAAATGAGCCCTACGTCAACAGGTCTCAAATCAACACAAATGGCCTGTGATTGGCCGGTGGTAGGACCCACTCGGATTTCACAAACTTATGAGCCGGATTTCATTCCAAAATTCGCGTAAAAAATGGTTGAAGTGATGTCAGGGAAAAAATGAACGCGAAACAACGTGATTGGTCGACTATGGTGAGTTGGCATATGCGACCGGCTTCACATCAGTGCATCGGCCTATTGCATCGGCGGCCCGGTGTGGTGCAAAAACTTCAAACCTTTGGTGCTTGCGACATGCGATGTTGCGATATGCGATATTGCGATGAACGCTAATTGGTCCACGTCGTTGCACTGGAGATGGGACCCGCTCTATTCAAAAAGACTTGGCGCATTTAAAATTTTAACTGTTGTTTGGTTGGTGAGGGCATAAAATCCCGATAAGACTGATCTACAATAAAACTCTGTGTTGCTTGGTAAATACCACGAACGCCTTCAATTCTTCTGCAAAGCCGGCTGAAGCCATAAAAATAAAATTCATCCTTACATTTTCTCTATAACTTTGTTAAATGCATAGTGGTGTGCACTTAACCCATTCTGCCCCTGTTGTACTCCATTTCTCTTGCACGGGGTTTTGCAGGTGACTTTAATATTTTCAACACTCCCCCTTAAAGTCAGCTACTGGGTTATCTATCATACCCAAGAATTTCCTCAAATATTCAAAACTTTTATGTCCCAGTGGTTTTGTCAGAATGTCTGCAAACTGCTCATCTGTTCTACAATGTTTTAAAATTATTTTTCCATTGTTCACTAGCTCCTTGATGTAGTGAAACTTGCCATCTATGTGTTTAGTTCTTTTGTGAAACACAAAATTCTTTGAAAATTCTATGGCTGAGCTATTGTCACAATAAATCACTGTCCCTTTTACCTGTTCTTGACATAAACTCCTCAACATTCTCCTCATCCACACTGCTTGACAGGCTGCTGCTGTAGCTACCACATACTCTGCTTCTGTTGTAGACAATGCTACAATAGGTTGTTTCTTAGAAGCCCATGAAATGTCTCCTGAACCCATATGAAAAACATAACCAGAGGTACGTTTCTGGTCATCAATACTTCCAACCCAATCACTGTCAGTATATCCAATCAATTCAGAATTTTCTGAAGTAGTATATAAAATTCCATACCTTTTAGTTCATTTCACATACCTCATAATTCTTTTTGCTGCTTGCCAATGTGCCTCCTTTGGCCTATCCATAAATTTGGAAATCAAAATAACAACATGCATAATATCAAGCCTAGTTGCAGTCAAATACATGAGATTTCCAACTATGCTCTTGTACAAACTAGGATCAAAATCCTTTATGATGTCCTCTTTGCTAAGTTTCAATCCCATTCCTGTGGGAGTAATCATTTCCTTGCAATCCTGCATGTTAAATCTTTCCAAAACTTCATTTACATATTTATCTTGAGAGATAAATATTTTATTTTCATTTTTCTCTACTTCTATTCCTAAGAAGTATTTCAGTAATCCCATATCAGTCATTTCAAATTCATCTTTCATGACTGTTTTAAAATTTTCAATGAGGTAATCATCATTACCTGTGAATATCACATCATCAACATACAAAACAACAATGAGCATCTTACCATATTTCTCCTTGATGTATAATGTGGGTTCTCCTTCACATTTTTCAAACCCATTCTGTAGTAGATAGGAATCTATCCTACTATACCATGCTCTTGGTGCTTGTTTCAGCCCATAAAGAGCTTTATTCAATCTGAAAATTTTGTGCTCTTGGCCCTTTTTCTCATAGCCTAGAGGTTGTTCAACATAAACCTCTTCCATCAATACTCCATTTAGGAATGTTGATTTCACATCCATTTGGTAAACCTTCCACTTATGTTGTGCTGCTATGGAAAACACTGCTCTCACTGTTTCCATTCTTGCAACCGGTGCGAAAGTTTCCTCATAATATCTTCCATGTTGCTGCTTATATCCTTTGACAACAAATCTAGCCTTATGCCTTCCAATCTTAACTTCAGCATTGCTCTTGGTTTTATAAACCCATTTTACTCCAATGACTTCCTTACCTTTTGGGAGATCAACTAATTCCCATGTTCTATTTTTCTCTATTGCATTCATTTCTTCATCCATAGCATCTATTCATTTCTTATCTTTTATAGCTTCTTCAAAATGAATAGGTTTATCAACATGAAAATATAATGCAAATAAAGAGTTCATACCTTCATTTGCTGCCTCTTTCTCATAAATCTCATTTAGATTTATGAATCTTGTTCCTCTTTCATTTGGTGTACATGTGCTTGAAGAAGCACTCGAATCTACTTCTTGTGTTGTGCTTGGAGAAGCACTCTCATTTCTTCTCAAGGGTGCTCTTACTCCAGCTTGTGGTGTCCCTTGCTGTCCTTGTGTTGGTGGAGGTAGTGGTGCTAATGATGGATGTATTTCAGCCATCTCATCATCATTTTCATCATGAGACAAACAACTCTTTACATTGACTGTTTTTTCAATGCTTCCATCCCAAGCTTCTTCTTCAATGAACTGAACATCTCTGCTTATTATGGATTTCTTGGTTGAAGGATTATAAAGTTTGTATTCCTTGGATTCATCACTGTATCCAAAAAATATGCACCTCTCCCCCTTACTGTCCAACTTATTCCTTGGCTGATCTGAATGTGTGCATAAGCCACACAACCAAAAACTCTCATGTGGGTGACACCTTGTTTTATGCCACTCCATTCTTCTTCCAGAACTCTATTCATTACTACTTTGGTTGGGCATCTATTTAAGATGTATGCTGCACAATGTACAACTTCAGCCCCATATTCATTTGGAAAATGTTTTGCCTTCAGCATACTTCTTACCATATCCATGATTGTTCTATTTTTCCTTTTAGCAACTCCATTTTGTTGTGGTGTATACCTTGTTGTAAATTGATTGTGTATTCCATTTTCTCTGCAAAAACGCAGAAATTATTTAGAGATATACTCACCTCCTCTATCAGTTCTAAGGACTTTAATATCATGCCCACTTTGGTTCTCAACAAGTGCCTTAAAGTGGCAGAATTTTTCAAACACTTCACTTTTATATTTCAAGAAATAAACCAATGTTTTTCTTGTGTAATCATCAATAAAAGTCAGCATATAGTGGCAGCCTGCTATTGATGGTGTTTGCATTGGTCCACACAAATCTGAATGGACAATTTATAAGGGTGCTTTTTCCCTTATGCTCTTTCCTGATGGAAAGTTTTCTCTGTGTTGTTTGACCAAAATGCAACTTTCACATAGGCTGTCCAGTTTCTCAATCAATGGTAATCCCTTTACCATTCCCTTCCTATGTAACAAATTAAGACCTCGAAAGCTGAGATGTCCAAATATCAAATTCCATAACCAGTTTTCATCCTTTGCTTCTGTTTGGAATGTCTCTTGTGTCACTGCTGCTATTTCTTCTCCTTTCTTCAAATCTGCTCTCATCTTGAGAGGAAACATTCTGTTCCTAGTCATCTTCACTTCAGCAATACATTGTTTGCTTGGTGGTTTATCCATGATGGTGCATACATCATCTTCAAAGAAAACATTGTACCCCTTTTAAACGAGTTGTCCAATGCTCAAGAGGTTACACTTTATACCAGGCACATATTAAACATCTGATATGGTCTTCTTTTCTCCTTTCTTTGTCAAGACACCTACACTACCTTTTCCCATGACAGAGACCTTACTGTTTGTCCCTAATGTAACTTTAGACTTCACATTCTCATCTAACATGGAAAAAATTTCAATGATTCCAGTCATATGGTTGCTACATCCTGAATCTAGAAACCATATATCTGCATTCTTTTCTTCAACCATATTACATGCTAAAAACAACTTATCTTGACTGATATTTTCTTTTGTAAAATTAGCACTAGGTCTATTACCCATGTCACTTTGTTCTTCCTACATTCATTGGCATAATTCCCATACTTATTACAGTAATGACATTAGACTTGGGATTTATCATACCTTTGTCCATGTGCTTGATTTTTTCCACTAGCTTGCTGGCTGCTTCCTTGGCCTTGGTTCTGATTTTGATTGCTACCCCTTCCACTTGCAAGGTTGTTTCTTCCTCCTCTGTTTTGGCTTCTGCCTCTTCCTTTTCCTCTGTAGTTTCCTCTGCCTTGACCTCTTCCTCTTCCAAAGGACATTTGGGTCTTGAAGGCATGCTCCAAATATGAGTGTGCATTTCTACCCAATTTTTTTTCATGTGTCATCAGTGATGCATGAAGCTCATCAACTGTAAACTTTGTGAGATCCTTTGTCTCTTCAATGGTTGTGACTGTAACATCAAACCTTAAGGGTAAGCTCCTCAAAACTTTCTCCACAATACTTCTTTCTTCAAGTGTCTCTCCATGAGACCTTATCTGGGTAACCAACCCAATCACATGTGTGAAGAATGAGTCTATGTTATTAGACTCTTTCATACAGAGAGTTTCAAAATCTCTCCTCAACAATTGTAGTTTTGCTGTCTTCACCTCCTCCATACCTTGATAGGAAATTTGGAGGGTATCCCATGCATCCTTGGACCTCTTAGCTGCTGCTATCCTTGGAAACACACTTTCATGCACAGCTTAATAGAGATAGAATAGGGCTTTTGAGTCATTATTCCTATTGCTCTTCAACAAATCGTTCTCTGTCTGTGTCAAGGCATTAAAGACATTTTCATCTGTTGGTTCTTCAAAACCATCTTCAACAAGTTCTCATAAGTCTTGAGAGGAAAACAGGGCTCTAATGGTGATTGCCCGATAATCATAGTTATTCCCATTGAACTGTGGGAGCTGAGTATTTCCAATACTCATGTTTGTGCTAGCTCCTGCCATGACTTAGCACACTGAACTATGTAATAAACTTGACTATGTTTTTTTTTAAACAAACTGTCTTTCCTTCTTTAAAAGACAAACTCTGTCTCTGAGGACTGCACTCTTTTAAACAAAAAAAAACTCTGTTTTTTTGAGAAATACCTGAACTGTTGCTGAGCCTTCACTTTGCTGGAGGACTGTTGCAACAAATCCTTCCTTCAGCTTCTTTGACACCTTCAAAGAGCCTGGACTATCTCCGATACCATGTTGGAATTTCTGAATATTCCGAACACACTAGAGAATAGAAATTATCCTCTTTTAACACAGAGAAATGCAAAAAAAAGTTCTTTCTTGCTGGAAAGAGATGACAAAAAATGCTTCTATTTCATTAACAAAGAAAACATTACAAAATGGTGTTCTTCCTCCTCAGAGGGATTTACAAAAAACTATATATGACTGCTCCAACACACAGTGCTTATAGAACAAAACTCTGTCTCTCACAAAAAAAATGCACTTAGAGTGCTTCTCTGTCTTTCCTGTTTTGCCTTCGGGCTTACACACACAACAATACTCTCACACTGTTTAAAAATATTACACTGTGGTATTTATATGCCTTTAGGTTTTTTCTTTTTTTTTTTGTATGGCGCAGCATTTGTTTTAAAACAAAAAAATAAAACTATTGAATATATAAATTATAAACTTACAAAGTTTATAATATATATTATAACCCCTGTTTAAGTTATAACCAAAGTCCAAAGACTTTTGGTCGTGCGATAACAAAACAAAATATTGCAATATAAAACATTACAATAAGGTTTGGTAACTTTAATACTTCCGTCGGGACATAAGACTTTAACCAAAGTTCAATAACCCAATGAACTCAGACTTAAGACAAAAATTAAACCATATTGCATTCTTTTCGCGTTACAAATGACCCCTACATCAGCAGGTCTCAAATCAATGCGAACGGCCTATGATTGGCCAGTGGTAGGACTCACCCGGATTTCACAAACTTATGAGTCAGATTTCATTCCAAAATTCGCGTAACAAATGGTTGAAGTGACGTCAGGGAAAAAATGAACACGAAACAACGCGATTGGTCGACTGTGGTGAGTTGGCATGTGGGGCCAGCTTCACATCGGCGCATCGGTGTATCGCATCGGCAGCCCGGCACGGTGCAAAAACTTCAAACCTTTGGTGCTTGCGACATGCGATGTTGCGATATGTGATATTGCGATGAACGCTGATTGGTCCATGTCACTGCGCTGGAGATGGGACTCACTCTATTAAAAAATACTTGGCATGTTTAAACTTTTAACTGTCGTTTGGTTGGTGAGGGCGTAAAAGCCCGATAAGACTGATCTACAATAAAACTCTGTGTTGCATGGTAAAGACCACGGACGCCTTCAATTCTTCTGCAAAGTCAGTTGCCGCCATAAACATCAAATTCATCCTTACTGTTTCTCCATGCCTCTGTTAAATGCACAGTGATGTGCACTTAACCCATTCTGCCCCTGTTGTACTCCATTTCTCATGCACGGGGTTTTGCAAGTGACTTCAATATTTTCAACATTTCAGTAGGACGGAGTGCACCTCGTGGACAGTTTGTATGTAGCCCATGAATTGCCTGATAGAAGAGTTGGTCATACCTGCCAAATTTGTCATCATTACAACAAAAGCCTCTTCAATATTCCCTCGGGTGTTGAGTCGTGCAATTACCTAATTCTCATTCTTTTCCTCGAATCTGCCGGAACCAATACACATCTCTACATCGAGCCGCCTTCTTCTTAAAAAACTGGGAATATACTCTGCTAGTTTTCGGATGCAATTAACCTTTTCCTTCTCCACTAGCTGATTCCCATACTCTTCTTCAAATTTGAAGGCATTTTCATTGATGACCAGAATATCCCTGACACCCATCACTAAATGAAGCCGCTTTCTTAAAAAACTTGTAATAAAGACAACGAGATTCAGGAGGCAAGTAATTCCTACATGCGGAAAACTAGCAGACCCGGTAATGGCACCACTTATCTCTAGCTTTGCGAGAGCAACATAAGACAGCCAGCCAAAGTAAAGAATCAGCTGTATAATCAACAATTGCTTCATGTTCTAGATTCACTACAGCGACTGCAAAATCCAATGTGGGCACAAGTTTGACAAACATAGAAGAACTGGTGCTTTTCCACTGAAATCATAACATGCATTCAAACTCTTATAGCACGCAGGTTTCAGAGTAGTTGGAAGATCGATGAAGTTTTGCCGTAAAAATAACGTTTCCCCAACTTATCCTATAGCGAAGCTCCACATAGGAATTCCTGTTAAAATTTAATAAGTTTCCGCGTGCCCAAAAAAATTTCCCCTCATATTTGATTTCTTGATCTACAAGCGTTAGAGTTAGTAAAACTTATTAGTTTTTGAAACTTTTGAAAAAAGGTTATAACGGTTAGTTTTCCATTAAGGTTAACAATTTTAGTCTTACTTTGTTGTAGAGCTTATTTTTTTGAAAAAAGATTGATGGTTGTGAACACATGGTTGATTTTAATATTTTTTTTATTAAAGTTTAAATATACCTTTATTTAAGTTATATAGACATATGGTTAAATTTATATATTCAATTTTAAATGTTTTTAACACTTTAAACTTTATATAAGTTTTTAAATATTTTTCGCACATTCACATAAACATTTATATAAATAAAATTTATATATATATATATATATATATATATATATATATATATATATATATAATTGGAAAGTAAATCTTATTGCATAGTATATCTATAAAAATGCAATTTCAAAGATTTATAAAATCAACTACAAAAACATATATATCTTTTTATCTTATTTTTTTCTTTATAAATATGTAATTTAAATATTTTTGAAAAAATTACTAATAAATTTTGTTAAATTTTGTTTCATATTTAGTCTAGATGAGGTGTAAACTTCATTTTCAGTGCAAAACTTGAGGGAAGGTTAGCACTTCCAAAGACTCTTACATATTTTTGAAAAAATTACAAATAAATTTTGTTTCATATTTAGTGTAGATCTAACTTAACACTCCATTTATCAAGGGAGGTGTAAACTTCTTTTTCACTGCAAAACTTGAAGGGAGGTTTGAACCTCCAAAAATTCGATGCTTAAAAGAACTGAAGTTAAAATGGATCTAGGTTAGTTTTAGTAGCGCGAAGCCACACAGTTTTTTTTTAACATATGATTAATCTAATAATTTTAAATATGTTAAATATGTCTAAGATTATTTTAATAAATCTCTTCTCTTCTACATCTCATGCAACTTAGGCTTTTATTTATATTAAACACCTGAATTCCAGCATATCACTCCTTACACAAATATGTCACTGGCTCCTTACACAAATATGTCACTAGATCTAATCGATCAATCCTATCACAAAAACTTTGATGTGCAATATTCATATCATATTAACCAACAAGATTTATAGGTTGAACTTGGCCATAAATATCTTTCAAAAAAAAATTCATAGAGTTTTCATTTTCAACTTATATTATGCCTAAATTGGTCAAATATTGTGTTCTTTATCCATATGCTCTTTGTTATTGGTGAAATATTATTTTCTTTGTCAATATACTCTTTGTAATTCATATTATTCTTCATGTTCTTTATATTATTTTTACTTATAATATATTTTTTATATACTTTTGAAATTAAATTATTATTTGTAAATTTACAAGCATCCACCTTAGTGATAGTTAGAAATAAATAATATTGATACCCATCTTAAGTAGAATAATTTTATATTGAATTTAAAAGAAAAATAATATTGTTTTTAAATTGTGAGGGTTTTATGTAACTCCTTTAATAGTTAGTTTACATAGTAACTTAATATTTTAATGTGGTTCATAAATGGTTATGTAAAATATTTCGATACAAGTATGTATTTATATTGTATCTATCATTATAAAAATTTTAAAAATTTCCATTTATCGTGAAAATTGTTTGGCTAAATTTTAGAGATTATAATTATTTCACCTTTAAAATTGCCAAAATTTTATAAAGACATATAAAATCATTAGAATTTTGAAAATTTTACAAAAATATTGCCAAAAAAATTACAGTTTGCACATTAGGGAGTTCTAAAATTCACCAAGATTTTTACACTTCAAATTTTTATCCTTTAAATATATATTTTTACAGTTAGAATTATAAGGGATTAACCCTCTTGGGGGTTAGGAGTGGCTTGGAGGGTTCCGGATGTAATCTTGATCAACACAGATCCAATGTTAGGGAAAACCTTAGCTTGCAGACATACCCTTACCTTGTGCTTCAAGCTTCTTTCTGGCAAAGATGTAAACATTGTACCCATCTAAAATAGAGACAATGACTAGGGTAGTATTCAAAAAGACATCCTTTATGATTTTACATAATCCGAAGGATGATGTTGGTTTTCATTTGTACCTTGAAAAATATACTTAGGTATAAACACTGACATAAAAAATCAGTGGCAGAAGTTGGTGGAATTACATAAATAGCAAGAGCGTGCCCTTTTTTGGAATTTTTTATAAAAATATATGTCCAGGGCTATGGATGTGAAAATCCATAGACAAATATTCTAATATAAAAGACACAGATTATATCCCTGCGATGTGTTGCATGTCGGTACATTACTAATGTAGATATGAGGGATAAGTTGACTATTTTTATTTTGAATAATCTTGTGGAAAAAAAGAAGGGAGGAAAAGTTAACAAGTCATTGAGGAGGGTTGAAAAGGAACACATTAACAGGGGGAAGCTTTAGATGAAGAAAAGAAGAAAAGTAAAAAATCTTAATACCAACCTTTGTCAAAGAATAATTTAAACATTGATAAAATATTAATAAATTTGTACTATCCATGTTCCTTTACATGTAAAATGGGCATTAGGCACACTTGTGTTTCCTTGAATGTTGAAGAGGGGAAGAATAAGGCATATTCCCTTTTCCTAAGCTTGCATTGTTCCATGCTCTATCATCAATGAAAACTTTGAGCTGCTGATTACATATAGATAATATCAATTTTCAACTTTGGATTCTCTTTGTAAGCCATGATCATTCTTCACTCTGTGTTTTGTCTCATATCACATGATTGAATGGATCTTTTGGAACATACAATTATGATAGAGCAATTTTATTGTTAATGAGACATAAAATAAGTGTGTCTTACAATTTTTTTCTATAGCATATGATTAAGTATTTAGGAAAAAATAATAATTTATAGTGGCTAGGTTATAAGTTATGATTTATAAACCAAATTAATTAAGTCTGACTTTTACACCTTTCAAATGCATTAGAAGCGAGTGCCACGATGCAACTAAGCCTTCTGCAATGAATGCTATGGTGGAACTGAACCTTTGGTATTTATTGAGAGATAGTTGAGAAGAATATTGCGCTTCCTAGCTGGACTCCAACTATAATTGGATTCGAATAATGAAAAGACACTTCCAAGATGGAATGCTAAGAAATCATAATGCATCAAAAATAAATGTCGTGAAAGGAATACAATTGCGTAAACCTAGCGAAAATATTTACGAGGACAACTGCAACAAAAAGTGTTGTCACGACATGTGGAATCCAATGAAGCAATAAGATTCGACATGTTAGTTACGTTGGATTTCAATGGAAACGATGGTTCAACCACTCTAATTATTTCTCTAATAGAGAGGTATGCAGTAATTTGAAATTTTCCATTATCTATATTTTTTAAATAGCTGTGCATAAATCAAAATTTTATTTTTTAATAGCATTTAAAATCACTTTTGTATGGTCCCACTTAGAAATTTTTCTTCGAAAAATTATTAATACAAATCTACACTAATCTACACTGTTTCGGAGAAACGATACATAGGATGTCGCTCCAGCTTAAATTCGTATGTGATATGTGAAAATATTTATTCGAACCTTGTTTTAGTAGGTATATATTCCCTATATTCTATGGTATATATCCATAGCAGAAAAGGATGAACAACCAAAAGAAGATATGTAGAAAAACAGAATTTTATCGATTTTTACAAAACACTGTTTTGGGAGAAGGTTGGAGAAAAAAAAACTACTTGGATCTTTGCACCTGATGGAGAAATTTAATTATTTTCATGTGAGAGAAAATTATTTTGAGAATTTAGATGAAACATGTAAAACTTAATTTTAAAAGTGATATGAAAAAATTTTAAAAATAAAACCGTCTCGAAAAAAATTGATGATGGGTAGGGGGACCCTTCAAATTTAACCACTGATACCTCCTTATATCTCATAAATGAGATTTGCGATATGGTAGAGAGAATTAATTTTCTCATTCAAGAAAACCCCCAACCAATTCACAAGGATTTACAAATCGCAGATAAACTTTGACATTTTGGGTTCAAAACTTAATTGTGCCACTTGGCATCTGAGATGTTCGATTCGACATATATACCAACTTAGATAGGTATTGACCACCTTACACTTCACTTAATCCCATGTTTATGGATCACCAGCTCAAAAAAGAGGTAAATCTTGTCATCCTCCATGACGAAATTAGATATGAATTTCCCACTCGACATGTGCATGTAAGGAATAACATCTACCTTGACTCTGGTTTTCTCGTAGTCGATGATATGGCGAAGTGGTCATAGTGGAAGGAATGGAGAAGCAGTGTGGTATTTCAAGGTCGAGATCGCAGGATATTTCTTACGACCAGTGAATATTGTGACACCAAATCTATCGAGTATTTAAAGGAATGTTTCCAGTCAGATGTACGAAAAAACACGAGACATTATAGCTACGTAACCTGATCTTCAGGAGAAATGAATTGCTTCACCTAGAAAACTTTATTATGAATACCATCTTCATGTGATCTCCAGATGTGGGTAAAAGTGCATTATATAAGAAAATAATAATGTTCATGAACTTCCCATGAAAGTGAGTGCATTGATCGATTTTAAGTTTTTCATTCCATTTTGGTCTCTCTACTGTAGAGTTGTGGGGTAGTTGCATCATGTGAATAAAGTATCTTCAATAAATACTATTGAACTTACCCTGATCTTTGAGGAGTAATGCATTTTTATATGTGCAACAGTATGGTCGATGATCTCCTAATTGTGAACTAAGAAGAAGATCCTTTGCGGAATGGAAAATCTGGAGTCTGGAAGTATGAATTGATTGGGATAAAGAAGGAATTTTTGGATTATATGACTCTCTAATGATGTGATATACTATGGTTGTTCAAGAGAGAGGGTTCCTAATTGATATCGCTCCTTGGAATCTAATGAATCTAGCTATTCGTGCGAGGGTGTAATGCCTACAAGGTTCAAGATCCATTTCCATTTGCTGATTGACCAAATGGTTCCATAATGGCCATGATAACATAGGAAGCGGTAGTTACCGTTGCTGTCGAATTACTAATAAATCTACTTTGAAAGATACTTTGAAACTCAATGTGATCTTTGACTAAGACTGTTTGACACTCTGCAACTCAATGTGATCTTTGAGACTAAGTTTATTTTTATCTATGAACTGTTATAGACTATTTGAAAGGACATTTAAAAGTCACGAGCCCCATTTCATTGCCTCTATTACTACAAATTTTAATCTAGCTAAAGGAATTATTGACTCCATTAAACCTTTCCACATTTCGCAGTATCGAAGGTAACTTGATGCACTATTGCTAAAAACTGATTTAAGTGAACCAAACTAACTTCAATTGAATAATATCACAAATCCGAAACAAGAAAGTTGTGCATTGTTTAATAAAATATGCACAACACAACTTACCCTCGAAATCTCAATCCAACGTAAGTCTGCACCACACAACTTCTGATCAATAGGGAAATGCTGAGTACAAAAAGAAATATCAATAAACAAAATGTAAATCCTGATGATATAAACCAAAATCTCTAATCACGAATTTGAACTAAAATCAAATCTAATCACATAAATCGTTGCAATAGAGTTAGAAACACTAAATATCGCAGAGTTTGTGCTATCAACAATGACTACCTCTTCCTAAAACCCCATAAAAATATCCATCAACAAACCCCAATGCACATATTTTTTAAGAAATTGTTGCTTATTAAAATTGGTGTATAAGATCTCTTTTGGTGTGAGATATGAGATTTAATTATTGAAATTTATTAAATTGGTGTATAAAATCTCTTTTTATGTGAGATAAGAGATTTAATTACCCAAGTTTATTAAATTGGTGTATAAAATCTCTTTCAGTGTGAAATAAAAATATTTGATTATCAAAATTTACTTGGGTGCATTTACTCTAACTTATTTTTAGATGTAAACATGTGATTTAAAAAAAAAAAACATTTTTAAACCATTAAAATCACTCATTATATAAATTCAAAAACTTTAAATACTTATAATAACAAATAATAATAATTAAAAATTTAATTATATTTTAAAATCTATCTAATTAAAAAAATTAAATAAAACAATCTGATCCTCTATCAGAATCCAGTGAAAGGGCTATAAACACAATGATAGAATGGTTTATACATTAACTTTTTCTATTAGAAAATGCATAGAAATCAAATATTAAACCATTTCCCATTAAAAGTAATTCCTTAACTCAACTCAATCAAAAAGCAATTCTAAATTTACTCCAACAAAGTGTAAGTGTTATATGCTGTGTAAGTGTTATATGCTCACAATAAGTGTGTGCATTTCAACTGAGGCTTATATGAAAATTGTTCTTAACTATGGTTGAAATTTTTTCATATCAATATCATTCTTAAAAATCTCACATTAAATCATCAAAGTTCCAATGAACTATGTGTAGTTCCAACTAACAGAGCCTAGAAATTAGCTAATATGTTTGAAAACAAAATAATTGTTGTTGCTAAACACCCAATTCTGAAAGTTAAAATAAAATATTGTGCATCTATACAGAGTGAAAGTCGTAATGAACTCTACATAGTTCTAAGTTGCCGAGAATGAAAAATTAGCAAGCTTCAGTTCCAGTGATTAAAGTAATTAATCACAATTCATCGAAAAACCATTATCTTGGTAACTAACAAACCAGAGTAACTAAGAAGAAAACATCTCATTTCCTTGGGAAAATTTGTGGGCCTGCCTGATATTTGATATAAGTTATTTCTATTCATTTAAACAAAATATGCCATACTAAAACAATAATCCCAAGTGGCAATACCGTGATATTTCCTTAACCCACAAAATTACATAAACATTTTTTTATTTCAAAGCTACAAATAAAGTCCTACTAAACTTTATACTGATTTATCTATGAGCTAAGCCTGTCGGCACATGTATACCCGTAAGTCAATATATTTTTGGGAACCCCTATTGAATATCCTGTGAAGTAGAAATAAATACTGTGCAGCAATATACACAATACAGAAAATGGCAGAGGCTATAGGGTGTTGCAAGTGGAAATATCCAAAGCGAAAGTGATAAGTTAGTAAAAATGCAAATAAAAATAACTATATTCAACACGTTATTAATTCCGGATTCTATAGCTATTTAAGGTTCAGTAAATCTCACTGTTTTTCTCAATCATGAATGCAGAGTTAACATAATTTATTACTTTTTAATTTGGGAGTATATTTATAATTGTTGTGCAAATATGATAAATCTTAACTCCGTATTTAATTTATGATAAATTTATTTCATTTAAATATAAATATACTGAATTTGATTTTTGAATGTATTTGAATTTTTGAGAAAGAGAATGGGTGATTTATAGTAACGGGATTTTAAATTTAAATTATTTATTTAAATAGGAAAATAATAAGTTAAAAATATATTATTTTAAGTAGAAGAATTGGTAATTGAGTTAGTTACTATTATAATCATTGGGGCTATATATAGGTTTGACAGTTTTGAAAACAAATAACTCATAACTCACAATAACACTTTAAAGTACCAAGAAGCTTACATTTTTATTTTATTAATGTAAATTTAATAATAAAATTGAGTTTTGAAGTAAATGCATCGAAGTAAAACTTCCCATTAGGGAAAAAAGGGTTGCCTACAAATTGTCAAACTTACTTAACCTTACTACTTTAGAAAACAAAGAAAACTACAAAACACCATTGCATTTAAATTCACATGAATAGACATTAATGCTGGCCTTATTTGTGTAAGAATAGCTGAAGTTTCTGTAGTTAATAAGGGTCCTCTTTTTTTTTATCCAAGAGAAAAAAAAACTCATTATATTTATTAGAAACAAAAGAGAGATAATTTAGAGCTTCTACAATCCCAAAAGACTATTTGCACCAAAAATCTCGTAGAGGAGAAGAAACTTTTACTTCTCCCAATCTAGTTATCACCATATATTTGATTAGCTATGTAAAGACGTGAAACACACCTAGTTTTAGATTTATTCAATTCCTTTTGGATGCTAATTTCCTACTGTAGATATTACATACTACCTATTTTAACTATGACCAAAAACAAGAATATGTAAATGACCATATACGAAACCTGCATCCAAGAGGCAACTGGGCGAAAGTGTACCACCATTGTTGCAGAAGTAGAGACTCCAACACTTCGAATTTTATAATATAAAGCACCTAGAAAACTGAAGTGTTCCCTCAATGAAGGTTTTGCAGCTCATTAAACCTAAGAGAGCATATTACCACGTTTTGACAAGAGATAAGCCACCTTATTCTCATATCTGTATATGTGGGAGAAGGATATGTGATTGAATGACTCTAGTAGAGCACTGATGTGCTGCATCCGATGAAACATAGGGGTTTTCCCAAATGATGTGAACCCCTGTGTCCTTTATAAAATATTTGGAGTCACAAACTCTAGCTCTTCAATAGCCAACCATCTAGCACACCAAAGAACACCCTATAGAATCATAGAGCAAGTAATTTTTCCTTGCTACCCAGTAGCAACATATTCTCCTATATGGTTTAAGACCCCAGGGCCCAAATATGTCAAAAACTTTAGATTGGTATTTCTCACATCAGGAATAATATTTTCAAAGATTTTGGCATTTCGACTTCTTCCATATACCCCAAAAAATATAGAAAGGGAGGGCCCAGTATTCATTATGTTTAGCAATCTAGTGAATAATGAAAATACCAATTGAAGAAAATTCCACATCTGGTTGTATATTCAGTAACATTAAAACCTATTTCCATATTGATGCCGCTAATGGGCATGTGAGGAAAAAACTAAGGGTTCTCTCTGTATACTAGATCAATGGGCTTTCTTAATTTATTTTCAATATCAGACTCTCCCCTAATAACAAAGGTCATATGATTTTTAGAAAAAAAAGTTTCGGTTGCAGAGAAGAAATTCAGCATCACTTTCCAAGGCCAAAGCTACCTCAACACCTCAATAGTATGGAATGATACAACCAACTCATCTCATGGAAATTTTTACTGTGCGTCGGTGACCATCTTCGTAACGAATTTTATAGCCAAGAACATACATTTTCAGGTGAGAATTAGATTGAATATTTAATTGGTTGTGTCGTACTAGTACGAATAAATCAACATTGTTTGGCTAAGATCCTTAATACGGTGAAATATTTGTATAAAAATCTTTAAGAGTGCAAAGAAAATATTTAGAACATTAGAGCTCTCAGTGACCGTAGTTTTGGATCCATATGAATAGAAGGAACAAGCCCAATAAGTAGGTAGCTAGGTAGTTAACAGAGCTTAAATGAAGGAGGAAATGGTTCTAATGACCTAAAACATTTCAATCATCTAAAATTTGATCCAATGACTCAGACAAAGACAACGTGATAGCTAGGGGAGTTGTTTTCAAAGAGTAACGCCTTACAGCATAAATATTCTAATTGTATATCAATATCAACTTGAAACACAAACATACACACACACACACACACACATAGCAATTGAATGAAAAAAATTCTTATAGTTAAAATATTTTAATGTGTTTTTGTTCACAATGAGGGAGATACGTAATTTATTTCATTATTTATATGGACTATACACATGACATATTAAGAACCAACATAGATCCATTTTAACTTTCATTTTAATATGTGTTGAGAGGATTTAAAACTTGGGGAAAGTTTTCCTCTGTTATGAATCTGATGATTAGTAAGAGGGATCAAATCCCTAGAGGTACAAACTTTCTTCATGTTTTTACCTCTCTCAATGCATCATAGATCCAGAGTTAAGATGGATCTATGTTGGTGGTTAAACATTTCAATGGTGTGTTGCTTAGCGTATGGGAGATATGTAATTCCTTTCGTATCATACATTGAGGGGGGTTAAAATTTGAGAAATTATTTGTACCTATTAAAGTTTTATCCTTTTCAATATATGATAAATCTAAGTTAAAATTAATCTACACCAATAAATATAAATTTATGGAAGATTTTTAAAATTTTCCATACATTCTCTTCCTTAATTAATTGATAAATAACAAATTATTTTCAAGATAATTCATATATTATCATTTCCCACCCTATTTCCCACATTTTTTTCCTTTCACACATGCATTGTCTTCTTCTTCTTCTTCCATAATCATTCTAATAGATCTATATTATTGGGATGGACTTGCTTTTATTTCTTCATCACTCCAATAGCTATCAAGACATAAAGGGGGTATAAGGCACTCATTAACAAGAGGATTTAGGTTGTATAATTCATTGGCAAGTTTAGTATCAGAAGCCAAATACTTGACTTGGTTTAAGGATGGCACTTCCATGGATGGCCAAGAAAATTGCCCCTTGGTATGATATAATATTTACTTTTCCAATCTCCACCAATTCATATTCAGGGAGAATAGGTATATCAAAAATCATATTCTCCATCAAAATAAAAAATGGATCTATGTCTTCCAAGATTACTAGTTGAGAAGGAAGCTCATCAGCAAGGGAGTCACATGGAATAGGTGGAGTGAAAACCCATGTGGGAAAGGAATCCTTATCAAATTACATATTGGAATGGAGTTTTTTACCAACACCATGAGGTGTTGAAAGGACAATATCAGAGGCAATATATTCCACTAAATATGACATATGCTCATAATACATGTCTACTTCCAAAGAAGATAGCACCACCCAAGGATGGAAAATGAAGGGAGAAGGAAGAATTCCCCCTAACTCAATATAAAATGAAGGAATAATACCCTAAGGCATGAAGGTATGTCTATCAAAGGCTTGAAGGGTTGTACTTGACTTGAAAAGTGATGAAGAACTAAGATCTTTCTAGCATGATGCAGCAATAATACAAGTGAAAGACCCTTCATCTACTAGAATGCATTATACATCTCGATTGAAGATGCACATCGAGATCTGAAAAAAACCTAATGAGAGAGTCAAAAGCAAGAGGCATCAACTTGAAACGTAACCAAACCTTACTACGAGGGGTCCACCCCTTCGATAGTAGTCAACAAGGCTTTATGTTGCATGGAACAACATTGCAAAACCTCTAGAGCAGGCATGGCACATGGTTCTTGGGCTAAGTCCTCAACAATACTATAGTGTTAGGAAACACACACATTTTGATTGTGTGTCAAATCATGGATAAAACTGTTAGGTGGGTGATATACTGGTTCTAAAGGCTTATCTAACATGGGAGGCCCATTGGGTGCAGTTGGAGTGGCCAAGTCCTTAGAAGTATAAATCGACTTTGGAGTGTCGTAATATTTCGATATTGTAGACGAGTTAATTTTCTTATTACACATGAAAAAAAGTGCATGGCCTCCGGGAAGAAGATGTTCCCCCCATTAACCACTTGCAGAGGGGGAGGATTTTGGTTAGGCAGAGAATGGATGAGTCAACATAGTCGATTACTAGGTGGTTGTCAGTGGTGTAAGAAGGTGATGAATCTCATCCATACACCGTGTTACACAACAATTTGTCACCGTCCCTGCAATTCCCCATCCCGCACAATTGGAGGGCTCATTCCGTGACCTGTGAGCAGTGAAATAACTTAAAAACACTTTCATGGCTTTCCCCTAAACATGTACTTTCATTGCCCTGAAGACAACTCCTTATGGAAAACCCTAAAAACACCCCTTTTTGCATTGGCGCGGGAAGCCAGTTCAGTACCCGCGCCAATGGGGGAAATCCTTCAAAGAGGGCGCGCCAATTGGCGCTCTGTCTCAAAGTCGCACTCGCGCTAGCCATTTTAAGGAGTGTTTTTTAAAAATAAATGGCGGAAGTTTCATCCTAACCAATCCATAAACTGGTATCTAATTTGAGTTGGGAGGTTTGGCTCCGGATTTCCATGTAGAGGAAGTGGTTTGCCACCTCTCATGGAAGCTTCCTTGAGGATAGGGCCAATCCCATGATTATAGGGATCCCAACTCCCTTTCCTCCATCTATAAAAGCTTGCTCATCTCCTTTGCAAGCTAATCTCCAAGAATCTCCAAGTTCCCAAGAGCCATCAAAGCCTTATGCTGCAAGAGCCTTGATTCATTCCCTTAAGGCCAAATCCAAGCAAGGAGATTATTGTCAAGACATCCGAAGAGAGAGGCTTGTCCCATCCCCGACAGGCTTTTTCGAGACGTGTTCCGTTGGCGACCCTCCGAAGGAGAATTCAGCATCAGAGCCAAGTTGTATCCTCCTTTGATTGATTAATGATAAACGACTATTGGTTATGGTTCCACTCCTGTTATTGATTATGATGATGAGTTATGTCTTCTCTGACTGACATATAGTTGCATATACTGGATTTTATGCTTGCGTTTGTTTTGTTTCTTGCGTGTGCAGGTGTCCGATCACGGAAATCGTGAGGATTGTGATCTTCTGGAGCTAAGGAAAGGGATCACTACTTTCTCTACGAGCGACAACATTGGATTCCAGGTAAGCCTTCATCACTAGTTGGTTTATTTGCAATTAGGAACCTACACTATAGCGTGAACGATTGTTGCTAGACCCAATCTGGGCTAGTAGGGATCGCCTCTATCCGCAGAGGGGATTTACCTCTACAACACACCGTAACTCATGATTTAATTGATCACCTTGACAAATTTTACAAGGGAATTCAACCTTATGATGTTTCTCAGTTATGCCCTCACCGTAGTTGTGTTGGTTTTGTGTAGTTTGGAGTAGCATTTTGAGTACAAGCTTTGGGATATGAACAAAGTTGAACAATGTAGAATGGTTACTTCTTTATTCCAAGAAAATGCTTCCTTCTTCAATAATATTGTTAAAGGTGATGCTATTTTAACATAACTCTTTATAAAATTGTGTTAATTTCTTGTCGATCCCAAGGATCCTTTGATTTTATTCAAGGTATTTGGGATCATCCATTTCCTTATATCTTTAATTTTGTTAGGGTCCACTTTTACACCTTCACGAGATACAATATTATTAACATATTTTTCTTCTCCAACCCTAATGGAAGATTTGAAATTATTGACATATAGCTATTTCTCTTCTAATAGTATTAAAACCCTATTAACATGTTGTATATTCTCTTCCAAATATTTTCTATAGATTAGTATGCCATTACAAAAAACTAATGAAAATTTTGTAACGAAGGGTTTGACAGTAGAGTTTAGTAAGCTTTGAAATGTTGATTATGCATCAATATGTCCAATGACATAACTAAAAACCCATAATGACCTTCATGCGTTCTAAAGGTTTTTATGGGAATGTATTCTTACATTTTTTCAATTGATGATATCCAAAGTGCAAATCCAACTTAGTAAAGAAAATTGTTCATGCAATTATTCATCTAATAATTCATTAATGAAAGGAATAGTAAAATTACCTCTATTTTTCATTTTATTGAGTTTTTTTATAATCTGGACACATATGCCATGAACCATCCATTTTTATAACCACCACCACTATTGAAGAAAAATTCACTCTAACTAGGTTGAATGATGCCATCCTCTAACACTTCTTGAACCATACAGTCAATATCTCTCTTCTATGCAAATGAATACCTATGAGGCCTAATGTTAGGTGTTATGCTTCCAAGTTACAAATGAATACCATGGTTATGATGTCGATTAGGTGGAAGAATCTTGGGCATCTCTCCAAATACTTTGGAATGATTGATGATAACTTTTTGGAGATACTATAGGGTAGGGTATATAGATGTATAAACATTAAATGAACACAATTGCTTAATTACACTGTGGTATGCCTTTTTTAGCAATTTTCTCATACTATTAAAACTATTCACTTTAGAGGGTTTCCCTCTGAAACATCTAAGCTCAATTTCCTTTCCTTTTGACAAAAATCTCATGAAAACATCTTAAATGTTAAAGGGCCATTGTTCCTAATGATTCAAAGCATTGGATCCCTATTACGGCATCAACACCACTCATTTATATTACAATCATGGGACTATCTAGTAAATACTCCCCCATATTTAGCTTAATACTATGGAACTTCACTAAAAAAGTTATGGCACCTCCATTTGCATTCATTACATGAAATTTTGGTGTTGGATATACAAAGTATTTAATAATTTTTTCTGATTTGAAATTGATGAAGTTATGGCTGCTACCTAGATTAATCAACATGCCTACCTTTTTATTTAAGATATATCCTTCCATATTTAGGTATGTATAATAATAATTCTAGCCAATGCATGGCTAGATATTATTGGAGTAGTTTCTTCTAGTTCTAGATCTGATGGCTTCAATTCTTGATCTTCTTCATCTTCACGGTATGTATAGAATAATTTCTTCTCATAGCATTTATGTCCCTTATTATATTTTTTGTCACAATTGAAATATAGTCCATTTGCTCTTGTTTCATGCATTTTCTAAGTTGTCAACAATGCCAATTTAGGAAATGGAGCATTATGTGCTCCATAGTTATTAGTGCCAAATTTTCTAGTAGCTATATTTTTACTTTCAAAATTTCTTGCTAGAATGAAATCATGCTCTAGGGATTTATTTTCAAATATGCACAACTCATATTGGATACGATCCTTTAAAATTCCCATAAAGAGCTCTAACAAATTATCCTTTAAAATGTTCCATACCATAAGACTTAATTATTGAAATTGTTGAATGTGTTATGTAATTGAACCTTTCTATTGATAATTTACTAATTGAATAAAAAATGTATTTCTCTCAATATCCCCAAATGTGCTATCAATTCCTGCATAAAGAATTATAAAGATACAATATAATCCTTTTCCCTATAACAAATACATTGATACCATAAAAAATGAACTTGCCCTAAATACATTGCTCCCATACTTACCTTTTGTAAGGTCACCAATTGGTGTATATACAAGTATTTCTCCATATGGAATATCCATGTTATAGGATCGTTACCATAAAAATTTGCCATGTCGATATTGAAAATGTATTAGTTCATTGGTATTGGAATGAGTCCTAACAATGTGGAACTTGGATTGAAAATTCATTATTATGATTCTTTCATTCAATATTTGTGCTCTTCAATTATGATAAAATCCATGTGATTTAATTTCAACACCATGATTTTTGTTATGTTCATGATTTCTTGGATCTCCATATCCCTTTTATATAATAGAATGGTTTGTAATTTTTTAATTGCTTTCTTATTTTCAGTCATGTATTTAAATGTATTAATTCCTTTATATTTTGCATTTTTTTTCTTTCCTTTTCCAACCATGAATTATTTAATTTCTTCCTTATTTTCCTTCATCCTTTATCCCATATGTGACAACTAATCTTCGAAATTGGATACATAGTACTAGGCACCTTCTATTTCTTCATGAGTCATGTATGAAATTTTTGGAGGTTTAAGTGGTGAATAAATTTTGAAGCACCCTTATGAGCCATGTGAGAAAATAATAATTCTTCTAGTTTTATTCTTTATCACCAATTTTGAAACACAAAAAATAGATATTCTAATTAATATTTCTCCAATTGTAAGTTTGTACCTTTCAAAACGCTAAATTGTAGACTCTTTGGCACCTTTCAAAACGCTAAATTGTAGACTCTTTGGCAATGGCATTTTTCTTGATATATCTTGGAAATTTGAGCCCTTATAAATTTAAAATTTTGACATACAATGCTATGATAAATGTTCTCTCCAATTCAAAATGTCTAGCTAAAATTTGATGTGCAAAGTGAAATTTATGTTAACTTTCCAAAACTTGTTGACTTTTGGTATATTCTCAAGAGAAATATTGTATAGCATGCCACTTGTCCAATTATTCAAGTTTGATTATGAAAATTTCAGTAGAGGTACTTTGGTATATCTCCTTAGATCTATGAAAATTGAATAGGCTGAAGTGTCCTATAAAAAATTATAGTGAAAATTCGATAATCACTCATTTTCAAGACGATTTGTAAACTCTAACTTCCACAGAGTATATATAAAATTCCATAGTAGACCATAACAAAAAAAATTACAAGATGTTTCTTCAATATGACCAAATTTTAATGTCTTAAATTCCTAGAAAAAAACTTCAAAAAAAATTCCAAGATTACTTGTTTGAAATTGATTTCAAGGCCCTTCATAAACCCTTGGTTTCAAGGGGTATATCTATGAAAGCATATCAATCTAAAATAAATAAATTAAAAAGAAAAAAAAATTGAGATGTTTCTGAATCTAATCAAAATTTCATAGTAAAGAGGAAAACAAATTATAAGTCGAGATGACTTGTTCGAAGAAACAAAGCCCTATGATCATAGCTCTGATACCAAATCTTATGAACCTTTCACCTTAAAAATAATAAGAAAACAATAATTACAATTCACTTTGAGTGGGAAACCTCCTTTTACAATGAATACAATGTATATAAGGAAATATTTGATGATCATAAGAGTAGATCTCTTAATAAATATTTAGGAGACAAATAGTACAAATATAATGAAAGTGTCTAACCAACACAACAATATAACAATAGAAATGTAATAATTCAATGTCTATGGCTTAATAAAGTGTTTTAGGGTTAACATGCAAGTTATAATATTTAAAATATGCTATGAATAATAAAATAATAAATAATTAGAAATAAAAATAATAATGAAATTTATATAGTCAAAAATATCTTAATGAAATGATGGTATCCTTAAAAAAATGCAATTTAAGTTCAGTGAAAGAAGAAAAAATTATAATCCTCGTCTCCTTAAGGTGACTTGTACCAAGTTTTAATATATTATTTTATGGCAAAAGATGAGAATGACACAAGCATTTCATTAAATATTTTTATTTGTGACCAAATGTCTACATAATATTATTATTGGAAATTAACTAAATGGATGAACACAATTTGAAATGTTTAAAACAATAAAAAAACTAAAGAAAAAAGAAAAAGAAAAAATCTCATCTCTCCATTTTTTTTATTGAGAAAAAAACACTATAATTATAATTTTTCTATTTATTAAATTTTAGCATAATATTTATTATTAAAAGAATCTTAATTTACAAATAAATACCTCTATAAACATGAAAATAGTGTTACACATAATTTAACCTAATTTAATACTGTCATTTACCGTATAATTTTACTTCATTTAATAACGTAATTCCTCAATAACCTTCGTAAGTTTCATAATAAGCTGAAACGTGGAGGCCAATGATATCGATGTCAATGTCAATATCAAACTGGAAATTTTATTGTGCAAAACTTATCTGCAAAATCTACGGTTTTAATCTGACGACAGCCATTCCACCCTTAGACGCATTAATGGGCGGATAGCCGCTGAAATAAGGCTCGCCCAACACTTATCTGTAAATCTTTGCCGCATGTGGAACCTCTACCCATCCTATATTCATGCATCATCGACCTGCTTTGTTTTTCTAATCTTTTACACAGTCCAGCTCAAGATATTAAAAATAAAACATTTTAGCACTGTACTCGATATACTTTAATATTAAAAAACATTACATGCGATATGTCTCGTGTTTCCTATGCACTAAACAAAGTAGAATCATATTTCGCATGCATATCCCTCCTTCCAAATTGCAATGACCCACGCGGACATATTGATGGCCATATGTGTCATCTGTATGCTGTCATCGCTCCGTGTGTTGAATGCATCATCTATGTGCTGTCATCTTTCCGTCTGTTGAATGCGTCATCTGCGTGCTGTTTTTTTCTTTTGAATGTTATCAGAATCCAAATGAAGGTATTAATAAATATAACTTTGAAAATGGCAGGGAAAGATAAGTTGGTGGCCATGGTTGGAGATGCGGGGCCAAGAGAGATTTTTGTTTTGGGTAGTGGAACACAACTATAGAGTATGATGGCACTTGCTCTCTTGCTTGGTTTGTTCCTCATACTGTCTTCGTAGGCCTTTCTTGAGTAGACCATGTTAGTTGGATGGCAAGAGTTATTTAGTCTGCTGCCGGGCCGTTAATGTCTAGGGGCTGTATATGTTTATGGTTAGATAATCTACTTACTTAAATCAGACATGTATAAACTTAAACATTAAATATGGATAACTCTTACCCTACTTGGACTTTTGGAATGCATACTGCTTCATTTAAATATTACCTTCGCCAACAACCCCAACAAAGATTCAAAAAATTAATGTAACCCAACTGCAATGCCTCATTCTTTGGCATCCATGTGATTTCGTTTTTAAAGTCAACTACGTTGCTATTGGTATATATATATATATATATAACAAGCAGATTATAAATATAAATAAAGTAAGGTACTTTGATCTTAAAAATGTGGTTTATTTTTTATCCAAAAAAAAAAACGAAGTGACATGGATGCTTCGATGCCAAAGAGTTATAGTAGTGTGAATTTGTTTTTTATAAAAATAAGGTTTTTTTTGTCCAGCAGTGTTTTGATAAAATGGGCTACAAATTTTTGGAATATTTTGATAAAATAAGATAGAAATTTTTGAAAATTTAAATTATAATTATTAAACTTTAGATACTCTGAATTCAAACGGGTTTCGATGCAATGGAGTAAGGGTAAACAAGTCGAATCTTATTTCTTATTCAATGCACGTCGGGGATCCTCATTTTGTGTGCTCAATGCATCATCTCTATGTTGTTTTTTATTTTAAATGTTGTTAGAGTCCAAGCCAGGGTATTAAATAAAACTTTAACCTCAAAGTATTAAATGTCTTATGTGAGAGCTGCCCACTGCAGATTTTCTAGTCCTTATCTATCCTACGTAGAAATGTTAAACTTTAACGTCAAAAGTATTAAATGTGTTATGATAGAGCCAACCACTTCATATTTTTCTACTCCCTGCCTGGCCTACGTATACATTTGTCATCTTTCCCTCTGTTGAATGCCTCATCTCTGTGCTGTTTTCTCTCTGTAAATGTCCTCAACGCCAAGACAAGGTACTAAAGAAAATATATTACATGTAACTTCAGATGTGTTATTAGAAAATGAACAATCCTACCCTCTTGGAGAAAGAGATGTTGAAGTTGGTGGCCCTCGTTGGAGATGCAGGCGACAACACTGAATTTTAGGGCTGTGCAAAATTGATTGCAAGTTGCGACCCTTCGAACGCGTATACCTGCTTCCGTGTGACTAAATCTCCCATTTGAATTTCTGAATTTAATTAAACTATTACTTTTGCCAAAACCCGACAAACATAATGTTTGAAAATATGCCACTCCAGTAAACATAATTCAAAAAAATAATGTAACCCAACTGCAATGCAATTTTTGAAACATGCCAACTCCAATAAACATAATTCAAAAAAATTATGTAAGCCTAACTGCAATTCAATTTAAAAAAAATTTAACCAACTCCAATAAACATAATTAAAAAAAGTAATGTCAAGCCAACAGCAATGTCTCGGTCTTTCATTTTGTCACGGTGATTTTGTCATACTACAAACTGGTTCCATGCATCCACCGTGATTTTTTATTTCAATATCTAGTATAATTTATTAGGATTAGCACAATCACATTTGTGGTTAATATACTCTAAAAACTTAATTTGTATTACCATATAAGTTATTGATAAATATGTCAGCATGTATCTATTTTAAGTATAGATTTAATATGAAAGATCAAATTTCTTTAAATGCAAATTAATGCAATGTTTAATTGTTTATAATTTAAATTGTACTTTTAAATGCTATAATTTAGAATATATATAAGACTAAATATAAGTTTTAACCATAAAAACCTTTTTTTTCATGTTATATACATAAATTTTTTAAAACTATATATAATATATAGTTAATTAACATTATAATATTTTATATAACACATACATTGAGACATTTTATAGCACAAATTAAAATGGTTTTTTTATTATTAATACATTTTTAGATATATGTCAATATTAACTAGTGTTAAAATATTTGATTGATAATCCACATTGAATATTTTTTTTTATATACAACATTAAAGTATTTTATTTTAACAATTTGTTTCTATATAGAGATATACATATGAATTTGATATAGACATAAATTAGTTAACATATATTTTCAAATAGTTTATTCAAATCTAATGCTAAAATATTTTTGAAAAGTATTAGGTTTAAATATCTAATTCACAACTTTTTTTATTTTTTATTTCTAATTACTTTAAACATATTCATTTCTTTTTTATTACACATTATTTTTTCTATTTAGAATACTTTATTTATTTTTATTTTAAAGGGGCATGTGTCAACTCTACTGATGGATAGAATTGTTCATGCAATTCATCTAATAATTCATTAATGAAAGGAATAATAAACTTACCTCTATTTTTTATTTTATTGAGATTTTTGTAATCTAGACACATATGCCATGAACCATCCATTTTTATAACCACCACCACTAGTGAAGAAAAAATCACTCTAGCTAGGTTGAATGATGCCATCTTCTAACACTTCTTGAACCATACACTCAATATCACTCTTCTATGCAATGAATACCTATGGGGCATAATGTTAGGTGGTATGCTTCCAAGTAAAAAATGAATACCATGGTCATGATCTGGAGTAGGTGGAAGAATCTTAGGCATCTCTCCAAATACTTTGGAATGATTGATGATAACTTTTTGGAGATACTATAGGGTAGAGTATATAGACGTTTAAACATTAAATGAACACAATTGTGTAAATATACCATGGTATGCCTTTTTTAGCAATTTTCTCATACTATTAAAACTATTCACTTTAGAGGGCTTCCCTTGGATATCTCTAAGCTCAATTTCTTTTCCTTTTGACAAAATGCTCATGAAAACATCTTAAACTTTAAAGGGCCATTGTTTCTAATGATTGAAACCATTGGATCCCTATTATGACATCAACACCACCCATTTAGATTACAATCATAAAACTATCTCGTAAATAGTCCCATATATAACTTAATCTCATCTCTCCATTTTTTTTACTGAAAAAAAAAGAGACTATAATTATCATTTTAGTATTTATTAAATTCTAACCGTCTGCATATTATTTATAATTAAAAAAATCTCAATTTAGAAATAAATACATCTATAAACATGAAAATAGTGTAACACATAATTTAACCTAATTTAATAACGTAATTTACCGTATAATTTTACCTCATTTAATAACGTAATTCCTCAATAACCTTGCAAGTTTCATAATAAGTTGAAACGCGGAGGCTAATGATGTCGATGTCAATGTCAAACTGGAAATTTTATTGTGTAGACTTTTTCATGTGCAACACCTGTCTGTAAATCTTTGCCGCATGTGGAACCTCTACCCAATAGAGACATGTTGTCATTTTGTCCTACATTCATGCATCATGGACCTGCTTTGTTTTTCTAATCTTTTACACAGCCCAACTCAAGATATTAAAAATAAAACATTTTAGCATTGTATTCGATATACTTTAATATTAAAAAACATTACATGCGATATGTCTCGTGTTTCGCATTCATATCCCTCCTTCCAAATTACAATGCCCCAGTCAGACATATTGATGCGCCATATGCGTGCTGTCATCTTCCCACCTGCTGAATGCGTCATCTGTATGCTGTCATTGCTCCTGTGTATGTGCTGTCATCTTTCCGTCTGTTGAATGCGTCATCTGCGTGCTGTTTTTTCTTTTAAATGTTCTCAGAATCCAAATGAAGGTATTAATAATTATAACTTTGAAAATGGCAGGGAAAGAGAAGTTGGTGGCCTTGGTTGGAGATGTGGGGCCAAGGGAGAGGTTTGTTTTGGGTCGCGGAACACAACTATCGAGTATGATGGCACTCGCTCTCTTGCTGGGTTTGTACCTCATACTGTCTTCGTAGGCCTTTCTTGAGTAGACCATGTTGGTTCGATGGCAAGAATTATTTATTCTGCTGCCGGGCCGTTAAGGCCTAGGGGCTGTATACGTTTATGGTTAGATAATCTACTTACTTAAATCAGACATGTATAAACTTAAACATTAAATATGGATAACTCTTACCCTACTTGGACTTTTGGAATGCGTACTGCTTCATTCAAATATTACCTTCGCCAACAACCCCAACAACTCCAACAAAGATTCAAAAAATTAATGTAACCCAAACTGCAATGCCTCATTCTTTGGCATCCATGTGATTTCGTTTTTAAAGTCAAGTACGTTGCTATTGGTATATTACAAACATTCAAAAAATTAATGTAACCCAACTGCAATGCCTCATTCTTTGGCATCCATGTGATTTCGTTTTTAAAGTCAAGTACGTTGCTATTGGTATATTACAAAATGGTTTTCACATGGTTTAATCTTAAAGAAAAAAAACGTTTTAGGACCGTGATTTCGGCATACTACAAACGGGTTTCGATGCAATAGAATCAAGTAGATTATATATAAAATTCTATATAACAAGCAGATTATAATGTGTTATGCTACAGCTTATCAGTGAAGATTTTCTAGTCCCTGCGTAGCCTCATCTCTGTGCTGTTATCTCTTTTTAAATGTCCTCAATGGCTACACAAGGTATTAAAGACAAAATATTAAATGTAACTTCAAATGCGCTATTAGAAAATGACGCTGAATTTCGGGGCTGAGCAAAACTGCTTGCAAGTTGCGACCCTTACAACGCGTATGGCTGCTTCAGTGTGCCCAAGTCTCCTATCTGAATTTCTGAATATATTTACACTATTACTTTTGCCAACACGAAAAACATAATTGTTGAAAATATGCGAACTGCAATAAACATAATTTAAAAAAGAATGCCAACTGCAATAAACATAATTCAAAAACACAATGTAAGCCAATCTCGGTCCTTTGACAGATGCACAGATTCACGTGACGTTGATTTTGTCACACTACAAACTGGTTCATGCATCCACATGATTTTAATCTTAAACCAATAAAAATACTCTTAAATCGGTGATTTTGATTTTATTATCTTTGATTTCAATATACACTGTAATTTATTAAGACTAACACAATTATATTTAATTAATTAATTGTGGTGGTTAATATATATAGAACATTTCATTTGTATGATACACAAATCATTGATAAATATATAACAATAAAAATAATATTAAAAAAAATTAATACAATAAAAATATTAAACCCAAGAGATAAAATAGAGATTAATATTATAAATATTAGGTATATAAACAATAAGATAAATACTACAAATCATAAAATAAACATGATTGATTTTCATATTATGACAATCTTTGTCACAATGTGACATTTGACCATGGATGGTCATGGCTGATTTTCATATTGAGACAATCTTTGTCACAATGTGAAATTGGACCATGGTCACACATGGTTGACCATGATTATAAACCCAAGAGATTTATATTAAACACTAGGATTAATACTATAAACCCTATGAATAATATTATACCCTAGGAACATGAGCTCTTAGATTAATAAATCCAAGGAATTGATATTATAAACCCAAGGGAATAATAAAAAACCAAGGTATTAAAATTATAAACCCAAGGTATATAAACACTAAGGTAAATATGATAAACCCTAAAATAAACATGGTTGACCATGATTGATTTTTTATATTGAGACAATCTTTGTCACAATGTGACTTTCGACAATGGTTGACCTTGATTTATTTTCATATTGCGACAATTTTTGTCACAATGCGACGTTGGACCATGATTAACTTTCATATTAAGACAATCATTTTCACAATGTGACATTGGACCATGGTCTACATTGATTGTTTTTCATATCAAGACAATCTTTGTCACAATGTCGCATTGGACCATGGTTGACCATGGTAGACCATGTTTCATTTTCATATGAAGACAATATTTTTCACAATGCAACATTCGATTAAGGTTGATTTTTATATTGAGAAAATATTTTTCACGATGTGACATTCAACCATGGTTGAAAATGATTATAAATCCAAAAAAATTATATTAAACCTAGGGATTAATATCATAAACCATATGAAATATTACACCCTTGGAATATGAACCCCTAGATTAATAAACACAATGGATTGATATTATAAATCCAAGGAATTAATACTAAAAACCCAAACGAATAATATTAAATCCAAGGGATTAATATTATAATTGCAAGATATATTAACCCTAATATAATTATTATAAACTTAAAATAAACATAGTTGACCATGGTTAACTTTCATATTGAGACAATATTTATCGCAATGCGACCTTGGAACATGGTTGACCATGATTGATTTTCATTTTGAAACAATCTTTGTCACAATGAGACATTGGACCATGGTTGACCTACATGATCGTTTTTCATATAGAGACAATCTTTGTCACAATGTGGCATTGGACCATGGTTGACCATGCTTTATTTTCATATGGAGACAATTTTTGTCACAATGTGACATTGGACCATCATTGATTTTCATATTGAGAAAATATTTGTCACAATGTGATGTTGGACCATGGTTGACCATGATTATAAACCCAAGAGATATGCATTAACTTAAGGATTAATATTATAAACCCTATGGATAATATTATACCTTAGGAATATGAACCCTTAGATTAATAAACCCAAGGAATTGATATTATAAACCCAATGAATTATACTAAAAATCCAAGGGAATATAAACCCAAAGGAATAATATTAAATCCAAGGGATCAATATTATAAACCAATGTGTATAAACCCTACAATAAACATGGTTGACCATGGCTCATTTTTATATTGAGACAATGTTTGTTGCAAACGTTGGACCATGGCTATCCATGCATGACCATGGTTGATTTTCATATTGAGACAATCTTTGTCACAATGTGTCATTAAACCATAGTTAACAATAACTTTAAACCTAAAGGATTCATTTTAAAACCTAGAATTAATATTATAAACCTTATGAATAATATTACTCCTCATGAATATTGACCATATATTAATTAACCCAAAAAATTGATATCATAAACCAAATAGATTAATTCTAAAAGCCCAAAATATTATTGACACAAAAAAAATTACCATCCATGCTAAGTTATGGCCTGGTAGACTACGCCTTTTTCAAGTGCAAGGACCGTGACTACAAACGGATTCGATGCAATGGACTAAACCAGTAGTATCAAGTAGATACTATACATCGGGAAAACAAGTCAAATCTTATTTCTTATTCAATGCACGTCGGGGATCCTCATTTTCTGTGCTCAATGCATCTTCTCTACTTTGTTTTTTTATTTTAAATGTTGTTTTTGATACTATACATCGGGTAAACAAGTCAAATCTTTTTTCTTATTCAATGCACGTCGGGGATCCTCATTTTCTGTGCTCAATGCATCATCTCTACTTTGTTTTTTTATTTTAAATGTTGTTAAGTCGAAGCTAGGGTATTAAATAAAACTTTAATGTCAAAGTATTAAATGTCTTTATGAGAGAACTGCCCACTGCAGATTTTCTAGTCCTTGCCTAGCCTACGTAGAAATGTTAAACTTTAACGTCGAAGTATGAAATGTGTTAGGATAGAGCCAACCACTTCAAATTTTTCTACTCCATGCCTGGCCTATGTATAAATTTGTCACCTTTCCGTCTGTTGAATGCCTCATCTCTGTGCTGTTTTCTCTTTTTAAATGTCCTCAAAGCCAATACAAGGTACTAAAGACAATATATTAAATGTAACTTCAAATGTGTTATTAGAAAGTGAACAATCCTACCCTCTTGGAGAAAGAGATGTTGAAGTTGGTGGCCCTCGTTGGAGATGCAGGGGACAACACTGAATTTTGGGGCTGTGCAAAACTGCTTGCAAGTAATTGCGACCTTCAGAACGCGTATACCTGCTTCCGTGTGCCCAAGTCTCCCATCTGAATTTATTTAAGCTATCACTTTTGCCAGCCTGATAAACATTATTTTTGAAAATATGCCAACTCCAATAAACATAATTAAAGAAATAATGCCATATCCAGCAAACATAATCCAAAAAAATAATGTAATCCAACAGCACTGCAATTTTAGAAAAATGCCAACTCCAATAAACATTGTTCAAAAAAATTGTGTAAGCCAACTGCAATGCAATTTAAAAACATAAAATGCCAACTCCAATAAACATAATTCAAAAAAATAATGTTAAGCAACTGCAATGTCTCGGTCATTCCACAGATGCACGCATTCAAGTGAAGGTGAATTTGTTATACTACAAACTCGTCCCACGTGATTTTAATCTTAAACCAATAAAAATACTCTTTGAGAGACGAAATCGGTGATTTTGATTTCAATATTTTAATCTTAAACTAATAAAAATACAGTTAGATCTAAGACTTTTGTGATCCATAATGTAGATAAAAGAATTTTCAGATTAACTACATCATTAGGATTAGGTCAATGTTTCGAACCAACTAATCTGGTGAGAGACTAATCGATCTCAATCAATAAATATTGGAGATGCATCATTGCCTGGAAATAGTTGTTGAGAACTAGCTGTTAACAACTAGCTATTATGAAATTGTTAAAAATAAATTAATTGTTTAAATAAAATATTGTTTAATTATTTAAATAAAATATTGTTTAATTAAAATAAAATATTAAAAAGTGGGATTATAAATTATGTAATAAGTAAAAGAGAAGGTAAAATTTTTAAAAATAGATAAATAATTAATTATAAAAATAAGTCAATAAATCAATTAAATAATAAATTAAGACAATATAAATTAATAATTAAAATTAAATAAATAACTGAATAAATAAATTAAAATAAAGTAAATTAAAATTAATTAATTAAATAGATACAATATTTATTAAAATATAATAGGTAATAGGGGTAGCTTAATTTAAGCCATAAAATAAAATTAAATTAAAGAATTAATTAATAAAAATGAACCAATAATTTAAAAATAAAATAATAACCAAATAAAGATACCTAAGAAAGAATTAGGGATGGGTAAAAATAAATAAATAAAGTAAAATAAAAATAAAAAATTAATTAATTAGAAATAAAAATAGAAATCAATAAATTAATTAAAATAAAATAGAATAAAACTTAAGAAAATTAATAGAAATTACCTGGCGAGAATCGGGGTCCAACTCTTAATTTTCAACCATCAACATGGTTGAGATTCTTAGCATGTTGCTGAATTTCGATCATCTCTCTCAATTTCCTATGGTGGAAGTGATCTACCCTAGCAACGACTTTAGAATCTTCAATACAAACATGGTGGTAGGATTTTTCCACATGTTCAGCAAGAGCTGAGGTACGGGACCGATTATGTCTAATATCCACAGCATGCTCCTAGATTCTCTGCCTAATGGATCGACCTGTTTCTCCTAAAGAGGGAGTTCTACAAGAACAAGGAATCATATAAACCCCTTTCATGTCCTGCGGGTCAATAGGGTCTCTAACAGACCCACGAGAATTTCTAATAGTGGAGAGAGATTTGAAAGAAGTAGAGATATTATTTCTCCTAAGGACATGGGAAATTTTGTCTGTTGTCCCCTCGATAAAAGGGAGATGGACCTTGGAAATAGGGTCCACCCGAGTAGATTTACCACTCAATCCTTTATATGTCTTTTGAAAGGCTTTAAGGCCTTGAGATATACTATAACCATTATTTCAAAAATGTTAAGAAGATGGGATTTCTCTTTTTCCAAGGAGTTGTTGTCAGAGATTCTAAGAGCACGAATCGCAAGAGTACACAGGACCCCAAATTTCTGAGCAGGAAAATTATGGGAACCAACATGAAGACATTGTTCCATGTGAGTCTTCTTTCGGGAAACACAGTGAGAGATAGAACCATCCACATTCCTCGAGAGAAAGATAGTAAGGAGAGGGAGGCAACCATCAACCTCAACTTCCATCGTGAACTTTATGGAATCATAAAGCGAGTTCAGGTGCCCAAGGAACAGATCTAATTTCTCCCAACCATGGGGCCAGATGACACAAGTATCATCCATGAACCTATTCCGCTTCTTAGGGGGGGAATTTAGCAGAGGCCAGGGCTTCAGATTCAAAATCCTCCATAAAAAAGTTAGCAACAACGGGGGAAAGAGGGGAGCCCATCGCAACACCACAGGTTTGCTCATAAAACTCACCTTGAAAACTAAAGAAATTCGAGGTGAGGCAACAGTTAACCAACTTAGAGCTGTCCTCATCGGAGATCCATACAATGACATCAACGTCTTCTTGGATGGGGATCTTGGTGAAAAGGGACACAACATCAAAGCTGACTAGAAGCTCACCAGGATGCAACTAGATGTTCTTCCAGTCTTTGATAAACGAAGCCGAGTCCTTCACAAAGGAATCGGTTTGACCTACAAGGAATTTAAGCTTTTGTGCTAAGAATTTAGCCAAATGATAAGAGGGACCACCTATTGTGTTAACAATAGGTCTTAAGGGGGGCCCCGACTTACGAATCTTTGGGAGATCATAAATCCAAGGGGTAAGTGGATTGCTTTGAATAAGCTTCCTAGAAAGAGGATTACGAGAAGAATCTGATTTAATGGAAAGGGAAACATCCTTACACATAGATTTGAGGGGATTCTTTTTAAGCTTAATATAACTACCACTATTGGATAGATGGTCAATCATCTTGCTAACATAGTCAGACTTATCCATAATGACAATTGCCTCACCCTTGTCCGCCTTAAGGATGACGATGTCACAATTGTCCCTTAGGGTTTTGAGGGCAAGAAACTCAGGCTTACTTAAGTTTCTTTTAGGAGGCTTAGCCTTCCTAAGAATAATGGAGCAATCTTGCCTAATAGTCTCCCTAACAATATCTGAGAGATCCTTGATGCCATATTCGAGGCTACAAATAATGTCATTAGCTGGGATCTTCTTCGAAGCAAGGACAAAATTAAGCTCTTTATTAAAAAGACTGAAAACAGAAATATCAAAAGATAAACTGGAAAGATAAACAATATTTTTATTAGAATCTTTATTAATGACACCACCACCACCACCACCACCACCACAACTTAGAATCTTAATACAAAAATTATTAGTCATATTAATATTATTTCCATTGCATAATATTAAATTATTATTAAAATCATTATTGTAAATAATTTGGTTAGGATTGTTTTTATTATAATTATCTAATAAACGGTTCTTATGAATACTACTTGGAATCTTAATGCTAGAATTAGTAGTTTTATTAATATTACCATTGTATAATATTAAATCACTATTGTTAATACTTTTATTTAAAACATGATTGTTTTATTATCATAATTAATAGAGTTAGCTTTACTGTTTATGTTTGAATTAAAATTACGTGACCCCCATACCTACCAATCCACGGGAACGAAGGTAGTGGAGCCTCCATTACCGTCAAAATCTACTCTTTGAGTGACGAAATCGATGATTTGATTTTAATATTTTAGCCTTAAACCAATAAAATACTATTTAATTGGTGATTTTGATTTTAATATACACTGTAATTTATTAAGATTAGCACAACCACATTTAAATGTGGTTGATATACACCTAAAACTTCATTTGTATTTGCCACATAAATCATCGATACATATAAACTATAGATTCATCTTAAGTACCAGAGAGAAGACAATTTTTTTTAGAATGCAAAATACAATATGTAATTTTTCATTGTTTAAATTATATTTTTAAACACTATATTTTCATATATATATATATATATAATTTTTCCAAAATTATATATAAGATATAATTAATTCACATTATAATATTTTATATAACATGTAGATTTAGACAGTTTATAGCCTAAATTAAAATTATTTTTTATTATTAATAAATTTTTGATGATGATGGTGGTTGATGTCCACTAAGACCAATCTTTGGTCTATTGAACTTAAAGAAAAGAGTTATTTAGTTTGATTTAAGATTTTATTCCTATGCTCAAAAAGCTTGGAGAGAAGCCTCTCGAGCTCACTATAATGTTGACATCTTAAAAGGCTAGGAAGGTCAGTATTGCAACAAAGATTATGAAATTGAGCTTTATGTATATGTCGATATTAACTCTAACTCGTGTTAAAATATTTTATTGATAATCCACATTGAATATATTTTTTACATACAGCATTAAAATATTTTATTTTAACAAATATTTTCTATATATATATATATATATATAAAGTTGATATAGACATAAATTAGTTAATGTAGATTTTGAAATAGTTGATTCAAATACCGTGTTGAAATATTTTTTAAAAATACGAGGTTTAAATATCTAACTCACAATTATTATTATTTTACTTTTAAGTAATCATTTTTTTATTATTATAGCTCACATTTTTTTTTCTATTTAGAAAATAATTAATTTATTTTTATTTTAAAGGAGCATGTGTCAACTCTAAAGATAGATAGAAAAACATACATATCCCCTAATATTAAAAATAATGTATTACAATAAAAATATTATTATTGTTACTATAGTTAATAAAAATAATTAATTTTTATTAAAGATTTTTATATTCATTTTAAAATAAGTATTATTACTAAATAATTATTACTATTAATATTTTGATAAATATTTAAGTAAATAATTAAATAATAATAGATAACTTAAATTAAATAATATTAAAAATTTAATAAATACTATTAAATAATTTAATTAAATAATAATACTAGCTATACAAAATATTTATTAATTAATAATTTAGTTATATATTTATAATAAATAATAGATATTAAATAATTAATTTAATATTAATAATAAATAATAATATTTTTTCATAACGAATAATTGATTAATTAACATATAAAATTTTGGGATTAATATTATAAACACAAGGAATTATTAATATCATAAACCCAAGGCATCAATAAACCCATTGAATTTGTATTATAAACCATAAGGATATGAACCCTTACATTAATAAACCCAAGGGATTGCTAATATAAACCCAATGAAATAATATTAAACCCAAGGGATTAATATTATAAACCCACTGTATATAAACGCTAAGATAAATATTATAAACCCAAGGGATTAATACTAAAAACCCAAGGGAATAATATTAAACTCAAGGAATATAAACCCTAAAATAAATATTATAAAACCTAAAATAAACATTATAAAACCTAAAATAAACATGCTTGACCATGGTTGGTTTTCATATTGACACAATATTTGTTACAATGTGATGTTGGACTAAGGTTGACCATGATTGATTTTCATATTAGGACAACATTTCTCACAATGTGACATTGGACAATGGTTGACCATGGTAGATTTTCATATTGAGACAATCTTTGCCAAACTGAGACGTTGGACCATGGCTGACCCAAAGGTACTATAAAATGAAGAGAATAATATTAAACCCAAGGGATTTTTATTATAAACACAAGCTATATAAATCCTAAGATAAATATTATAAACCCTAAAATAAACATGGTTGACCGTGGTTGATGATGGTTCATTTTCATATTGAGACAATCTTTTTCACAAAGTGACATTGGATCATGGTTGATCATGGTTGAGCATGATTAATTTTCATATCATGTCAATCTTTATCACATTGCCACATTGGACCATGGTTGACTTTCATATTGTGAAAATATTTGTCACAAAGTGATGATTATAAACCCAATAGATTTATGTTAAACCCAAGGATTTATATTATAAATCCTATGAATAATCACACTAGGAAAATTAACTCTTACATTAATAAACCCTATGGATTAATATTCTAAACCCAAGAGAATAATAAACCGAAGGGATTATTACTAAAAACCCAAGGGAATATAAACCCAAGGGAGTAATATTAAACCCAAGAGATAAACCCAAAGGATTAATATTATAAACCCTAGGTATATAAAACCTAAGATAAATACTACAAACCCTAAAATAAACATGGTTGACCATGTTTTACCATGGTTGATTTTCATATTTAGACAATCTTTTTCACAATGTCACATTTGACCATGGTTGATTTTCATATTCACGCAATATTTTTCATAATGTGACATTGGAACATGGTTACGTATGGTTTACCATGATTATAAACCTAAATAATTTATATTATAAACCCTAAGATTAATATTATAGACATAACGAATAATATTATACCCTAGGAATATGAACTCTTAGATTGATAAAACCAAGGGACTGATATTATAAACCAAAGGGATTAATTCTAAAACCCCAAGGTATTATAAATCCAAGGAAATAATATTAAACCCAAGGGATTAATATTATAAACCCAAGGTATACAAACCTTGAGATAAATATTATAAACCCAAGGGATTAATACTAAAAACCCAAGGGATTATAAATCCAAGGGAATAATAGTAAACCCAAGGGGTAAATATTATAAACCCAAGGTATATAAACCCTAAGATAAATGTCATAAACCCTAAAATAAACATGCTTGATGATAGTTGGTCATGGTTTATTTTCATATTGAAACAATCTTTTGTCACAATGCAACATTGGACTATTGTTGACCATGATTTATTCTCATAATGAGACAACCTTTATGACAATGCGATGTTGGACAATGGCTGACCATGGTTGACCATGGTAGATTTTAATATTGAGACAATATTTGGCATAATGCGAAATTGGACCATGGTTGTGTTGGACATTGGATAAACCAACACTCCCCATGTGTTTCGTGACATGGATTAACTGCTTCTCATGGATCCTTATCTCTAGCGATGCAATTGTTGACTAACACCTGCGGGTTTTGGTCTATCAGCAATCGTGATTCCCAACAAGTGGTATCAGAGCGTAGGTCACGAGTTCGATACACACCCAGCTGGCATTGGGGGGGAGATTGTTGGACATTGGATAAACCAACACTCCCCGTGTGTTTTGTGACATGGACTAACCGCCTCTCGTGGATCCTTATCTCTGGTGATGCAATCGTTGACTAACACCTGTGGGTTTTGGTCTAATGACAATTGTGATTCCCAACAGGTTGAACATGGATGACCATTGTTGTCATAATGTGATGTTGGACCAAGAGACAATCTTTGTCACAATGTGACCATGGTTGACCATGATTGGCCATGGTTCACCATGGTTGATTTTCATATTGAGACAATATTTGTCATAATGCGATGTTGGAACACAGTGATCATGGTTGAGACAATCTTTGTCACAATGCGATGTGGACCATGGTTGACCATGGATGACCATGGTTGTGACAATGTGATGTTGGAAGAAGATACAATATTTGTCACAATGTGACCATCGTTATTGACCATGGTTGAACATATTTGACCATGGTTGAGACAACCCTTGTCACATCGCGACATTGGAATATGGTTGAGCATTGTTGGTTTTCATATTGAGACAATCCTTGTCACAATGATACATTGGTTGATTTTCATATTGAGAAAATATTTGTCACAATGTGACGTTGGACCATGGATGACCATGATTATAAACCCAATGGATTTATATTAAGCTCAAATATTATTATTATAAACCCTATGCATAATATTATACCTTAGGAATATGAACACTTAGATTAATAAATCCAAGAGTTGGAACATGGTTGACCATGGTTGATTTTCATATTGAAACAATATTTGCCACAATATGACGTTGGACCATGGTTAACCATGGTTCTAGATCATGGTTGACAAAATATTTGTCACAATGTGACATTTGAACATGATTGAAAATGGTTGCCCACAGTTATAAACTTAAGGGATTTATATTAAACCCTAGGAGTAATATTCTAAAACCTACAAATAATATTATACCCTAGGAATATGAATACTTAGTGTTAGTATGAATCTTAATTTCAAGCGTACGAAAAAGGCTCACTTTAGGTGTGCATAAAAAACAACCCTAACATCAAAGATCGCTGCCAATTTCTTTAGATCTGTAGTTAGTTGACCAAGAAAAATTCTACAAAATCTAGATCTATCCAGTTAAAGACATTAAGAAATAAATAAAAGCATGAGTTGCTCCATGCATCAAATAGACAAGACAAGAATATTTTTAAAGAATTTTTGTATTTTTTGACTTCTGGGAAGGGAACATAGAAAGATGTTACCAATCCCCCTCAATGGGATGGGTTCTTGTATATCCTCAGCTCTTCCGATCTAAGATCTCTCTCTCTTTATGGTGTAGAAAACCTAGACAAAAAATGGAACTCAAAGGGAGCTCACAAGAAAAATGGTAGCAAAATACAACAATGATGGAGGATCAAAGTCAGACCAAAAGTATAGATCCAAAGTGATCTTTAGGCAACAAAAGGTAGTAAGTGAATGGAAAAACCCTTCTATTATAACAAAATATTGAGTTAGTCTAGATATTGGTTCATGATTAAAATATTATTAACCAAATCTAGATCCAACTTTTATGGAATATTTTATTATATTTGTTGGAGGGAAAAGGAATTTGAATTTGATCAAATCCCTTTATTTGTAAATAGTAAATAAATAGATGATTTATTTATTATTTTAAGGATGTGGTTGAGTAATAATCAAATAAATAATGATTTATTCAATTATTTATAAATTATTTAGTCAAATTTAACAAGGAATATTATTTAAATACGGTTTAAATAATTATTCCTAGAAAATAATAAGATAAATAATAATTTATCAAATTAATTTTCCTGTTTTGGGTTAAATATGACTAGGAATATTAATTAAACTACTATTTAACTAATTATTCCTTGACGAGAATAAAAAAAATGTGGATTTATTTAATATTTCCTCATGGGGTTTCCTATTTAGACCATAAACAACTTCACAAATAAGGATTACTATGTTATTTTTCATAGTGAAAGAAATTTTACTTAGGGTAAAATTGGTCTTACATGGTGTACTTTGGTCCATCTAATAGTAACAGGTTAGATGACCAAAAATTGGTGTAACAGATTTCCCCCCAGCGTGCGAGCGTTAGGAGCTAATAGTATGACTGAAGTATGTTGTAAGAACTCAATCACTAGACATCGAGGGGGAAGTCAGAGAGAGAGAGAGAAATATAAGGTAGACCAAAGCGCTAGAGGACATGACCTTGAGGAGGCGAGACTTAAAGTTGCGAAAATTCTCTTTTATGAGTGAGTACCTGTGCTATAGGTGGAGGGGGAGGCATACCTATGCCTGCCGAGACAAAGTACAAAGAATAATGCATCCAGTAAACAAGGGACTGAACTATATAGTACATTTTGGCATGAACATGAGCCAGATAAATACATGATAATGGATCCCACATACATACTGTGCCTGGGATAACAACCAAGACCTATACAATAATATCTGAGTACATGAGATATAAGTACAACCAAAGAGGCCCTGTAGACAGGAAAGGGCTCTAAAAATCTGAATGATACATGCAAACTAAAAGGTGCTACAAGCGGTTGAGGCCGACACCATCAAATACATGGAGTTGCATCAAAGGCTGTAATTAAGAGGTGATCTGCGCATGTGGAGGGCTACCTGAAGGGCCACCCCCTCATTAGGTCTGAAACATCTCACACACACCCGAGAATCACTGGTAAAATCTGCTACATCACTGAACCATCAAGTATATGAATCTCGATCATGTCGTAAGGATCTAGAATTGAGAAAAAATCAAGTCAAAGGGCAATGAATAGTCCCTTTTCCTGATCCGAGGCATTGAACAAGACTGAAAGCTAGAACCAAGGTACACCACCCTCTAGACCTGTCTTCTAGATTAACTGAGCTAATGTCGACAGAAGGAGGTCCGCCATAGGTGAGGCAATAAGGAATCCTCAACTAAGGCACGAGAGATAATAGTAGAGCAACTTATAGATTGAGACTAGGGATGCTGATAGAATGGGGGGTACTGAGCAGCGGGCTGATGACTTCCCTTGTTAGAGCATGAAGGGCATGGATGACCTAGCAGCAACTAACACAATATCAAAGGGGACAGGGGATAGTAAGACTGAAGGCCATAATGTGTGATACGATAGAGGAATTAAGCAATGAAGGATGGAGGACTATAGTGGGATACAAAGGGACTTAGGATAGAATCCATGGATGCGATGATGACTCAACTCGGATGCTTTAAACAAGGGCAACTCGATGATGTTGCCACACAGAAAAGGTCTGGTGGGGACCATAAAACATGAGTACAAGATGGTTACTCATGAAGAAATCAAGGGAAAGTTTAAGAAACCCCCCAAATTTATATGTATAATAAATGGGCGAATCCCCAATGTATATAGAAAAATGTGCCTAAGCTATTTTTTCATTAATATAATATACATATATAATTTTTTGGCGAATCTTTCACTAAATTATAAAATTTTCTTAAATATTGGCGAATTTTACACTAGGTTATAAAGTATTGAAAATTATTGATTAATCTTCTAAAATATTATAAAACATTGTAAAATATTAGTGATTCGTTACCAATGTATAGAAACATATGTAATAATAAGAAAAATATTTATTTAAAAACTATGATATACAATTTTCCATGTTTTGGAAAAGAAAAATCACGAGTAATGTTTCTCTAGGTTCTTATTATACACTATTGAAAATCTTTTTTCATGTTTTGATTATGTTTTACCACAAATGTCTTATCACATCCCAAGGGGAAATTGATTGGAAAGGCACCCGCAAAGGCATGTGATGTTGAACCAAATAAATTCTTTTTCTCAAACTTGGTCTTTACGCATCTAGATAACCCTGCCATATTCTATGTAATTCATATTCTATAGGCTTCACATGAAAATGAGGTATATGAATAGCTATATCAAAATGATGAATATTTACATAAAATTATTTTGTTTTCTTATACATGACTTTTCTAGAAGGTAGATACTTCTCTAATTCCTCAAGTTCAAATAAACCAACAACTTTAAAATATTGTGTTTCATCATAATATGTAGGTTTTTCACCTGCTTTTGGATCATAACTATTGTAGTCGTTGTTGCAATTCATTCTATAGTTAACAACTCTAATAATGTTGACTTGGTAAAAAATTATTTGAAATCGCACAAAATAAAAAATGAGAATGAATGGAATATGCATTGAAACTTAATTTCCTACACGATGAAAAAAAGGTAATAACAAAAACTCATTAAAATCTACAATGGATGAGTTAAAAAATATAACACAAATATAAAAAATAGTCTATGCATGTTCATTACTTGGAATAATATGTCACAAAACAATGATCATCAAGGGGCTTTTCATTTCAAGAATAGTACTACACTAAACAATCTGTAAGTTTGCACATTTAAGTATTTACTCCTACTTATTAAAGTGATAAACAACACATAAATAATGAGGTAACTCTTCGTAAATATATTTATTTAAATCTTGTTCTATCAATTTTTATGCAGAAAATTTTTAAATTGTCAATGATTTTAATTTTGGTTGGTTTTCCAATGAATCTTAACCATGAAAAATCATTCCACAAATGTATAAAATTTATGGCATAAATATTGAAATTGTATAGAAAAATTATGCCTCTTAGGTAGTTATCCACATGGCACAAGAGTTACAATAATGTAATAGCCCTTGTGAAAATTCAAAAGTTAGTAAAGGGAAAAAAATAGGCTTTGGAAAGGCAAAGTGGAATTAATTGGAATTTTATTTATAAAAATAATGAAAATTATGAGAGAATGAAGGTGAAAGGTCACAGGTTGCATGTGAGGAGAAAAATGAAGGAATAATGGAAAATGAAGAAAATATATCCCACATTAATAAAAAGGCTTATGAGGATCAGTTCATGGATTTTGTTCAGATCAATTTTGGAGCTCTCTCGTTGTTCTCTCTCTCACACTCTTGGACACTTAGAGTTTTCTTGGAGCACTTCAACATTGCATCAAGAAAAGTAAAGAAGGCAAAGAGGAAAGAAAATATCAAGCAAGGAAGAGAAGTATCAAGAAACTACAACGATTTCACTACAAGGAAAAGACCCTCTAGCAGAATTTTTTGAGGAACCCCTTATAAAAATACCCCATACATCCGTTTCTAGTGGAGGTTGGTGGACAGAGGGTTTTGCGGATGTTTTCTGCTTGGTGCGCTTATCATTCAACATCGCACCGGTGCTCCTTACAAGCGAAAGCACCGGTGCACACAAAACATTGGCACACTCACAACCATGCGCTCCATACACACCTGCCCGGTGCATTGTATTACTGTAGAGCATCAGTGCTTCAAAACTCTTCCGCACCGGTGCATCATAAAATACCACGCCAAAACTGAAAACGACCAGTGCGGTATTAAGAACCCGCACTAGTGCATCATAAAACGATGCATCGAAACAAAAATTGATCGGTGCGTTCGTAAGAAACAGCACCGGTGCACCTATAAAGCACGCACATTGGAAAAGGGTTAAAAGAAAAATTTACGGAAAAAAAAAAACCGGATTTTTCACTTTTTTCGGTGCTCTAGAGCTCTCAATTACCGGTGCTCTCTACAAGAGAAGGCACCGGTGCACATAAACTCTTCCACGCCAGTGTGTCATAAAACACCGCACCAAAACAGAAGCAGACTAGTGTGTTCGTTTGAAACAACACTGGTGCGCTTATAAAAGACGCACACCAAAAAAGGGTTAGATAAAAAAAAAATTACTACCAAAAAAATGCATATTTCACTTTTCAGCTCTCAATCACCAGTGCGCTCTATAAGAGAAAGCACTGGTCGCATAGAACATTGGCACACCGGACACCGTGCGCTCCGTATAGACATGCCTGGTGCGCCCTATTACTGTAAAGCACCGGGGTTTCAACACTATTCTGCCCCAATGCATCATGAAAAACTGCACCAAAAATGAAACAACTCGGTGCAGTGTTAAGTAACCGCCTCGGTGCATCATTAAACAACATGCAAAATCTTAAATAGCCTGGTGCATTGTTAAGAAACCGCACTGGTCCACCTATAAAACCCTGTGCACCGGAACAGGGTTAAATTAAAAAACAATTATGGCCAAAAAACCTCATTTTTCACTTTTCTCAATACTCCAGTGCTCTCAAGCACTAGTGCAATTTATCCTTCTCTGAGCCGCCCTCACATCGGTGCTCCCATTGCACCCATTGCACACACTGCTACTGTGCATTGGCCACCAATCTCTAGCTTGCATTTTGCAAAATGGTGGGAAAATTTTCTTTTGCAAATTCTACAGCCAATATGCCTCCTTGACGGCGAAATGTACAAGTATTTTTCTATTTTTTTCCATAATTAAGCTTTCTAGCAGATTAAAGTTTCAAATAACCTTAAAATTAACCATTTAAAAAAAAAAAAAAAAATTGTCACGCGGTGCGTAGGAACTGTTCGGCTCGCACCGATAAGCGGTGTTGCCTGTAAAATTTACAGGTCACACTGCAACCGGTGCTAACGGTATCCGCTTTGTTTCCAGGGCGGTATCAAAAGGCGCCCCGCATTATTTTAAAATTTAAAAAACATTTGCAGTGTGATCATTTAGCTGGGCGCACCATTGACCATGGGAATAACAACGTGGTGCGTTGACGGATATATCCACCCTGGTATCTGTCAGCTCACTGCATTCGGCACTCCGACAATGTCAATGGTGCAGTCGGGTAAAAGACTACACCGTTGACTATATAATTTGTCAGGAAGTCAGTGCGCTGACATGACTATACGTGTCGGGGCATATATTTTAGTCAACGCACCACTCTTCTGACACCATATATAGTCAACGGGGCTTGAGAAAATTTCAGGTGCACCACATATAGTTCATTTTATATCATCTGGGGCATCGGCTCCGGTGCTCTATAAAAAAAGCCGCACCAGAATCGGTGCATGACATTTTTTGTAGCGCACCGACAGGTTTGTTTTTTTTTCCAAAAAAAATTATTTATGTATATTCCTAAATACATGTCTGATTTAATAAAAAAAATTATTTAATATGTCAATGATTTAGAGATAACAGGAGGAACAACAGCAACAACAGGTGGAGCAGTATGACATGCTTCTCCAGTGGGAGGCACGAGAGAGGGAGAGAGATGTGTACCCTCACCTTATTACAGTAGATACCTAGGGGCTCCTAAGGCAGGTAGGCCTCCTCAAGTTATATGAAGAGGCTACTTCCCTAAAGGCCCACAGTGTCTTTTTGAGACATTTTATCCGTAGGTGGAATGCCCACCAACAGGCTTTCTAGGCTGGTCCTGACTAGTGGTACACACCCACTTAGGAGGATATTTATTTCATTACAAGGCTATCGAGGAGAGGGGTGGATTTTCCCTCGTTCCCAGAGGTTCCAGCTAGTTGTGTAGCAGGGACTCAGTTAGTTTACTCCCATAGATACATTTTAGCAAATGTATTGTCTCCTTCATAGTTTCAGGTCCCTGGAGGTCAGCTACGTATTGGTGCATTTGGTAGACAAGACGTGCAATTCCTCTCACTTCTCATTTCTACCATTTCACAAAACACTAGTGATGGGAAATGCATTAGTTCCCCGCTTCTATATTATGTTGATTCTTTAGTACAGGAGCCACGACTTGTGAGGTTGTCTTCCATTTTTTTGCGACAGTTTTGTATGGCCTTAGATAGATGTCGTGCTCATGCACAAGGGAGGGTCAACTTGCCTTTTGCTTCAGAGCTTTTTTGTTTATTTTTTGAGAGGTTTCCAGAGATGAGGCATGCTTTTGTTCGTAAGCCTCGTAGGCCGATGTTGGAGGCCCGAATGCACATGTGGGTGCAGATTATGCCCAAGAGGGGAGAGACTATGTTTCCAGCCAGGATATCACATGATGCACTGGACTTACTAGCCAGTGTTGACGAGCTGCATCCCTTTATTATGGTCCCCTGTCCATATGCTAGATTTGATTGGCAAGGGTTTGCCAACATCCTCTTCATAGCTGATGAGACACCAGATGATAGAGGTAATATTATTGTTTTATATATTTAAATTTATTCTAGCATGTTCTTTAACTTGTTTTTATTAAATTGTGTAATGAAATTGTCTAATTATTGTTGGGTACTTCTATATATTTTGCAGACATTGGCTCTTTTGATGGCGAGGAGATGCCAGAACCACCACATGATCCAGGTGTAGATCCTGATGATGATCATGACATGGCAGATGCAGAGGCTCATGATCAGGAGGCCGGTGGAGAGAGACATGCTCCTCATGCTAGTGCGTTGATACCGCCTTTTGTTAGGCGCAGTCGACCTAATACCCGATATAGGATGGAGTTGGGTGACCAACTCAGTGCATTGATTATTGAGGCGGGCATCAGGCCCACTCATTACAGAGACATACAGGCCGATGATAGGCTAATACAGATGTGGAGAGGCATGCCGCGTGACATGTACAGCCTGATGCGACATGTCGTAGGAGCTACGACAACTATTACGCGATTGAGGAGGATTGTTGCACGTTATAGGAATGGTCGAGCCGTAGAAAAGGATGGATAGTCCACAAGTAGTGACTCATCTCATGATCGTTCACCTCGTGCCGCACCTGATGAGCATGAGGCTCCACTAGAATCTTGCAGTCATCATGGAGATGAGATTGGACCATCGGTCATGTCCAGTCATCAGCAGCCTGCAGCATCCATCAGTACTAGTCATGATCATGAGCAGGCTAGACCATCGAGTGTCAAGGCTACACCATTGACTGAGCATGCCTCCACTAGTACTTCTTATATTGATGTTGTACTACCACTTGTTGATCCATCCATCAGGACTAGTCATGATCATGAGCAGGCTTGACCATCGCCCATCGAGGTTGCACCATTGACTGAACAGGCCTCCACTAGTACTGCTATTGAAGTTGACGTACTACCACCAGCTGATCCATGGCATTTATATTATAGTTGTATATTTTTAACATTATATATATATATGGTCCATGTATTTTATGTTCATGTTGCAGTTGTACTTAATTTACATGTTGGTGATCATCATGATGTGTATATTGTTAGGTTATGTTAGATATGTTCATTTAATGTTTAGCTTGCAGATAGATGTGTATGTGATAACATGAGTTATTTGACATGAGATGCATATATATTTGATGTTTTTGTTGTGATTATGTTAATATATAATGTTAATTTGATGTTTGAATTTGTTTTTTAGTCGAATATGATGGTTGTATGATGGTTATCATGATCGTGATGTTTATTAATTAATTTAATATTAAATGACCATGATATTTATTAAAATTGTAAAATTGTATTTGTATATGTAATTGTAATTTTAACTGTCATTGTATGTAAAATATTTAATGTAAAATTTTAATTGCAATTGCAATATTTAATTTACTGTGAAATGATTGTATTTGTAATTTTAATTGTAATTGTATATATGACAAATTGTAAAATTGTAATTATAATTGTAACTGTATGTAAAATTCTAAAATTGTAATTGTAATTTTAATTTTAATTCTATGTAAAATATTTGTAAATTTGTAATTATAATTGTGAATGTAATTCTAATTCTAATTCTAATTGTATATTGTAAAATATTTGTAAAATTTTAATTGTATTACTGTGAAATGATTGTAATTGTAGAATTTTAATTGTAAATGTAATTGTATGTAAAATTGTAATTGTAATTGTAATTGTAATCATAATTGTATGTGAAATTGTAAAATTGTAATTGTAATTGTAATTTTAATTTAATTTTAATTTTAACTATAATTGTATGTAAAATATTTAATGTAAAATTTTAATTGCAATTGTAATATTTAATTTACTGTGAAATGATTGTAATTGTAATTTTAATTGTAATTGTATATATGACAAATTGTAAAATTGTAATTTTAATTTTAATTTTAATTCTATGTAAAATATTTGTAAAATTGTAATTGTAATTGTAAATGTAATTCTAATTCTAATTCTAATTGTATATTCTAAAATATTTGTGAAATTTTAATTGTATTACTGTGAAATGATTGTAATTGTAAAATTTTGATTGTAAATGTAATTGTATGTAAAATTAAAATTGTAATTGTAATTGCATGTAAAATTAAAATTGTAATTGTAATTGTAATCGTAATTGTATGTGAAATTGTAAAATTGTAATTGTAATTGTAATTTTAATTTTAACTATAATTGTATGTAAAATATTTAATGTAAAATTTTAATTGTAACTATAATATTTAATTTATTGTGAAATGATTGTAATTGTATATATGACAAATTGTAAAATTGTAATTGTATGTAAAATTCTAAATGTAATTGTATGTAAAATTAAAATTGTAATTGTAATTCTAATCGTAATTGTATGTGAAATTGTAAAATTGTAATTGTAATTATAATTATAATTCTAATTGTAATTTTAATCGTAATTTTATGTAAAATATTTGTAAAATTTTAATTTTATTAATGTGAAAATTTTAATTTTATTAATGTGAACTGATTTTATTAAAATATTTAAATTTGTAAATTTGTAAATAATTGTAAAATAATAAATCTAGAATAATATGAATTTTTGAAACATAATAAAGTTTAAAAAATAATGCAAATAAATTCATGTACTTTAGAATTATCATTATTTTATTATGATCTTACATACAAAAAAAAAAAAAACTTTATACTGTCTCGTGCGCTTATCATCATAACATGCACCGGTGCATCATAAAACACCGCGCCAAAACAAAAACCTCGATCTTACAAACCGCCCCAGTGCGCCTATAAAACAGCATGCACCGGAATAGGGTTATTCTATAAAGTGCAGTATTGGACCAGCGGAGAGTTTGAATTGCATGCAAGAATTTTTTTGAGGAGATGAGGGTTTGAAAAGACGAGAGTTTGAATTTCGGCTGAGAAGTTTATATCAAAAAGAATGATTGATTCAAACAGAAAGATGGACAAAGACGCTTACAGGGATGCAGACGACTTCAGAGCTTGACAGAGTACATGAGGAGTACAGGTTGAGACTGGCAGAGAGCATTCAATTGAGGTCGACGATAGTGTTAAGAGATCCCATGATGGAGAAATGGAGAGCAGAGTTGATGGCACAAAAAGATCAATCAATTCAGTTGATAAAGCCAAGAGGGACCATGAAGGGAAGGATTCTCATTCCCTTAAGGACAATAGAGAAAGGTCAATTGATGTTGTTGATCGGGCTGGTAGGTCCCATGAAGGGAAAGATTCTCCAAAATGTGTTTAAAAGTAGCAGGGAGTATTATTCGAGCTTCGGTTGGCTTACATAAAATTTTACCAACAAAGCTGATGTCGCATAAAATCACATCTTCAGCTTTCAATTGAACCTGAATGGCATCTCTAACTTGTCTGAGCTGTGATCCTGTGGATGAAACCAGTGAAAATTCTGCTTGTATTATAAATGGAAATCTAGTGACCATTTATGTGGGAAGAAAAGCATAGATACCTACAACTACCATATTTCCACCTGCAAATCGGTTTCCCATTGGAAAAACTAATGTAATAGCCTATTTTGCAATGCCTTTCCTTTGCTCAACCCTATACTCATTTTCTATGGGAAACCATTGCCTCCACATGTAGTAACTACATAGTCTAGTAGAAAATTGGTCTTCTTCTGCTAAAAAATGCAGAATGAAGGACTCGTTGTCATTGCTCCTCGAACATTACCCTTCTATAGATTATATGTACTAATTTTTGGCAGACCATCTATCTATGTGCAGATTATATTCTAAAACATATTGGTTGCAAATAGTTAAGTGCCAATTATAACAGGTTCACATGCCACAATTGCCCACTTGGGCCCTGTAGTATTGCATCTTCACAAGCCCCACATTGCATACTCTCCACATAATTAGTGGGGACCTCCTGCAATAAACAAAATGCATTGGAAGAATAGTTATTTCCATCAAGAATTTATCCAATTCCAATTCTCAATTTTAATTCTAATTCTAATTCTCAAGAATAAAGAAAATTATAATTCTCAATTTCTATGGTTGGAGTTCACTAAATTTTGGTGTAGACACCTAAAAGTAATTTTGGTGCCTTAGTCGCAAATCGGTGCTACTGTACATATAACTGCACTAGTGCCGGTGTTACATAACGACGCACCGGTGATGAATAAACGCAAATAAAAAAATGCAACTCTATTTTCTTTAAGTGAAAAAAAAGGCGGAAAACTGAAAAATGGGCAGAAAAATATTTTCAAAAATCTAATTTCACAAAATAATTCTTTAAATACTAAACACTTTTCATTATTTCACTAGTTTTGCTAAAATTTTCAGCTAGATATTTGCAGGAGACATACCTGGAGCAAGAGAGCATGAGGGCATTATGGAGCAGCTAAATACGTTCAAACAGAAGCATTCAGACAATCATAAATCAAACATCTGCTAACTCAAACCCTGTATCATATAATTTCAAACCATCTTGTGATTAAACTTGATTATTTTTTTTAATTTTTCTGCAGTTTTATCCATTTTTACCCTAAACCCTTCATTTTTTTTGTTTTTTCCCTTTCTTCTCCCTGTTTCTATGATTTCAGAATTAGGGCTTTTCATTTTAGATTGACATCCAACCCACGAGATGACTTGCATATTCGGATCCCAATCCATTCGGCCATTGCGTGAATTTTTGGAAAAAATGGATTTTGTTTTATCGGTGTGCCCTGCGTAACCTAGTGCACCACGCAAGTACTGTAATAAAAATTATCAAAACATTTTTTTTTTAAATCAGTGCGCCATATCTGAAATAGGGCACCGGTGCTCCATGTTATGAGGATAGCACCATACGGTCTATTACAATGTTTGTGCGGTGCATTTATAATACCCCCACACACCATACGGTCTATTATACTGTTTTTGCGGTGCATTTTTAATACTACCACGAACTAATGACGGTGCGTATATCATGAAAGACACACCGGTTTCTTGAGATTTATTTTTTACCTCAAAATTTGACAATTTATTTATAAATATATTAATGAATTATATGGTACAATTTTCAGATTGATAAAGAAATGACTCACAAGAGATCAAGTAACAAAAATACTGATAACACATCAAGAAAAGCAAAAAAGGCAAGTTCTTTGTAAATTCTTTATAAAAAATATTGTTTTTGAACTATAAGTTTAAATAATATGTATTGTTTACTTTGTATCATGCAAAGCCACAAAATGACGAAGCTCGATAAGATTATTTCTGATCTAGGGCCAGAAGAGTGTAAAAGTTTGATGGAAAAATTGCAAAAGGATGAATCAGTTGAATGAAAAAATACTATCGATCCAATATGATTTTATTTTTTTAATTATCATTAATAATATACTTAAAATTTTTAGATAAAATGTGTCAAACAGTCTATTAATTAATATCTGTTTAATGTTCTACAGGGACCAACAACTCAGAAAATGAATGTTGTTTTATGAAAAGAAAAAAAATAGAACATGCAAATGAAAATGAATTTCTCCCAATGTATATACACTCATTTCAGTTTATTTTTATGTCTGTAGATGGAAGGTGAAGAAGAAGCAAAAAATGAACACCGTGAAAAAAACATTCCCGAAAATAACCCAAGTCATGGAAGTAGCTCTAGCAGTGACAACAGTTCAAGCAAAGAATGATGATCACTATGTTTGGATATCAAAGCAAGGCATTGTATTTTTTGAAATATGTCTATGAAATCAGACATTTTATTTTATGTAATGGACATAGTGTCCCAATTGAAAGACAAAGGGATACCAATAACTGTCCCATTTTGTATGATAAAGATTATCTTATTCATATATATTGTATATCATAAAAAATGTTTTAATTTATTCCATTGTGTTCTCCATTATCACTATTGCATTCTCCATTTTCGTTCTCAAATGCACTAATAAAAATTTAATTCATATGAATATTGTTATGAGATATATATGTGTCGACTTTTGATCAATAATGAATTTTAAAAAACCACAATAATTATGATATGATATAACAAATTAATCCAAAAATCACATTCATATGCATTAATAAGAATTGAATTATTATGAATATTGTTATAAGATGTGTCAAATTTTGATGAATAATGAATTTAAAACAATAATAATAATTGCACTCTCACAGGTCGATATTTCTAAAAAATACAAAATGAAAACCAGTGTGTGTCTATGCCCCGGTGCGTTGATACGACCTATGGATACCGCACAAATCCCAAGACCAATTAGAACTGCCTCATGTGTTATACCAACACTATGCCTGGTGCAGTTTTATACCTTAACGGCCCGGTGCATTTTGCTTCGACTGCCCCGGGGCGCCTTATATATGTACGCACCGGTGTGTTCAAGTCAGAGTAGTGCACCGATGAAAAAAATATCTGTAATAACCTCCGACCGCCCTTTTTGTTTTAGTTGTGTTTAATTTCCATTAAAAGCTCTGCAAAAACCTCTGTAACCATAAACGGATGTTCTAGTAATGTTTTTTTGACAAATTTGGCCAATTTTATAACACTAAAAACCTCCTTTATAACCTCTGCTAGAGGGTCTTTTCCTTGTAGTGGCTACTTGCAGGTATTGATTTTCATGTATGATTTCCTTTCTAGAATTGGGATGCATGGTTATACATGTATGTTCTTGGTTGTCTTGCTTTCATTGGCATGGGTTTTTCCAGGTGTGACAGTGCTCTTTGGCTTTTCCTTGGCATTTTTTGATAGCCATGGTGTGGTGGGTTCTCTTGTATTTGGCTGAGCTAGATTTCCATATGGACTTGAAGTTGAGTGTGGTGGTCTCTGAATTATTCACAAAGCCTAGGAATCCCTGCATGGGATACATGGTAAATATTGGACGTGAACAACTCGATTGAGCATAGGAATCCCTTAACTAGTAATGGCGGGATACACGGTAAAACTTAGTGGTGAGTACCCTTGATTGGGCCTAGGTATACTAGGTTGGGATACATTAAAGTCCAAAGGGTGGAGACCTTGTAGGCCTAGTAATCCCTTGATCGGTACTGGCAGGATACACGGTAAAGCCATGAGGTTGAGACAGAAAAATTCCTCACGGTTTAGGTGGAGAGATCCAGAGGCAACCGTGCTTGTTTATAGCCTAATGATCCAATGATGTCATGGTAAATTCTAGTTCTATTGATGAGGGTGAGGTGGTTTAGCCTCAGGAATCCCTGGTTAATTCTTTTGGTTTTGAGTCCCACTTTCATGCTTAGAATATGGCGTGAGGGTGATTAGATGGAGATATATTTGGCTCAGCCAATCTATCGTCATGTGGAACATGGAAGTCTCATACCAGGTTGGCTTTTTCATTCATTAATAAGAGTTCATTACCTATGTATTTATGTGTAAATGTATTGGTTCATATGTGGCATTTATGGTTGGTGTATCCTCATTATTTCTATTGTTTATATGATATTTATGAATATTATTTATGGCAAAGATGTAGAAATTCTAACCACGGGATTCAATCTAATCTTATAATGTACTAAAATGAGATACTGAATACCTTCTAAAATTTATGAAAACAAACATGATCACACAATCACATAAACAAGTAAGAGAAAGAGATGATCAATTGCACAACACAAGATGTGTGTGGGGAAAGCATGCTTCCTAAAACCTCACTATTTTTATATTGTATAAAGTCAGGGATCATGAAACAATACAATTCTTCTCTCACAAGAAAACTCCTGAACTCTACCAACAGTCTCACACTGATCTAGGAAAAATCAGACAAATACTTAGCCAATTCTCTACCTCTACTTAGGTTACCTTGATCACACATTCCTTGAGGAATTAAGGCCTTATTAAATAGGAAAATCCCTTGGAGTAATTGTGCAATATTTCCTAGGCATCCAACTAACTCTATAATTGATCTGTACCATTTTCTAATTATACAGTTGATAGTTATCTTCCCTTTAACCTCTGTCTCAACTGGGTCTTCATCACAAATGACATGAAAAAACTATTTATAGTGAATTATCATTTAACTAATTTATCACTCATTGTGAACTAAATCATATTTAATTCGCTGGAACTTTCTCTAGTTGATCACTTAGTTAGAACTCATTAAACTGGTTTTAACTCAATTAATTGAGTTAACTAATTAAAACTCATGCATAATTGCAACTTGACCCCCTTAAATCATGGAATCACTCTACATGCATCCTCTCTAACCCTCAACTCAAATTTCCTAATCTAACTCAGTCATTCTGACTTGGTTAACTAATATAAGTTATTATGAGATGAAATTATAGTTTCTCTCCCAATTTAATCAAGGGAAAATTAAATTAGAAGCCCCACTTTGGGGTGCCATTTCAACACTCCCTCTCAAGAAGAAAGGGATTATCTACTACCTCGATCATGTCTCTATGGAATTTGAATTTTCTTCTTTCCAGCACCTTCATCAATATGTCCTCATCCTGCTCCTTCATGGGAATGTACTCTAATGACATAATCCTCCTTTGAACACAATCTCTAGGATGGTGATACTAGATATCAATATGCTTGGACCTGACATGAAATACTGGATTAACCAAGAGTTTGATGCAGCTATGGTTATCATAATGTATCACCATTTGATCCCTCTAGAGACCAAAAAAACGAAAAGGTATCTTCCTCATTCGGATGGCCTCGCATGATGCCTAAATGACTATCATTTACTCTGCCTTTGCTGAACTGAGTGCACCTGATCTTTGTTTCCTGTTGTACCAAGAAATTGTTGTTGATAATATGCTTAAGATGCTTCCTGGTGTGCTCTTTCGGTCAGATGGACTCCCTATCCAATCTGCATTGGTGAATCCTTGAAGCTTCCCTCCCTTTGTTTTTCTATAGCATAATCCATACTATGTAGTGCCCCTGATATATCTCAACACGTGCTTCCTTGTATTTCAAAAGATCTTGGTCATTTTAACCATAGCTTGGCTCAAATGGTTAACTGTGTAGCATATTTCGGGTCTTGTGTTCACCAAGTACATGAGTGAACCCAAAAGTTGTCTGTAAACAGTAGAATCCACTACTTTTTCCCGAAGAAGCATCCTCCTTCCTCCAGTTTCCTGTAAGAGGAGTCTCCATGGGTTTGTTGCACTCCATATGAAAATTTCTCAAAATCTCCTTGGCATACTTTCCCTGAGATACAAATATCTCCCCATCTCTTTGCCATATTTCCAATCTAAGGAAATAGTTCAAGAGCCCAATTTAATTCATCTCAAATTCTCTTGCAATATCATCTTTGCAAGATTTTATGAGCCGCTCATCACCTGTTAGTATTAAATCATGAACATAAATTACAATAATCAAGGCACCTATCAGATTCCATAGCCTACCACTCCCATCACACCTCATCCTCATCCCCATATTGTCCCTCCACCTCCACCTCCCCCATTTAACATGGATCAGATAATGAAGATGCATGTTTTTAAGTGTTAGGGATCAGGGGATCCCAGGAAATATTGCATGTTTTTAAGTGTCAGGGATTAGAGGATCCCACGTAATACTTGTATAAGGGAAAATAAGTGCAACCTCACTTGATATCATAAGTTTGGTGTATCAAATGTAAGAAAAAAGGCCATTATAAATATTAGTGCCCTGTATTTAGATATTACATCAACATTGGTGGACCAAACCCGTTGAGCCCGACCACAAGTGTATGTTGTGACTTATGTAAATTATCAGGCCAACACCCCACAAAACGTTGTTATATGGTGCAAAACAATGTGAAGATACCGAAGAAATTATTTTGTAATTTCTGTAGCTTGAGGGGACATGATAGCAAGAATTTTCACAGCTATGTTTTGATGATGCAAGAGACTCATGTGGCATACACAATGCAAGTTCAAGGTCGCTAAGATCATGGTTCACCCACAACACGTGGAGGATTCCAAGGAAGAGGACGAGGAGGAGGCATTGGGCGAGGTCGAGGTCAAATTATATGTTATAACAATGATCAACCTGGACATTTTTCTAGGTATTTCCAGAATATCACTGCTATCTCTTGTAAGTATTGTAGAGCATTCAATCATGAGATAGAATATTTTCTTGTGTTATTGGCTAAAATGCAAGAAAAACGAAATCGACAGCCTGGTTAGAACTTGCAGATGACGAGGGATGAGCCGTGCAAATAAGATACATGTGTTAACATAGTAACAAGGAGCGGCACAACTACAACAAAAGACAAAGAAGAAAGAAAAAAGCCTATGTAGGATACAGGGGTGAGGAAGGTTGGAGAAAATAATATTGGGTTCAATGTGTAGCGGGAAAGGGAAACATTTATGGAAGTAAAGAATAGTTTAATGGGCCTTGGATATTCCACATCGATGGCAAAAACACAGCTAATTCCACAAAATAATAAGCCCAAGGAGGTTACTGCGATGAAAAAATTTGATCAGACCATTATGAAATCATTTTTGCAGACCTTTATGAAGCTACTAAGGGATCAAAAAGCTGTAGAAGGGTTGCAAGATATTATTGACAACTATGTTGGAAAAGAGGAACCACATCCTGAACAATGCATAGTAAATAAAATATACAGAAATAATAAGGGAACTGGTAGGGAAATGCGGTTAACTATGTAGATAGGTGATTACGAGAGAGATCAAGTAATTCTTGATTTAGGATCAGATGTAAATGTGTTGCAAAAGAGGACATGGGAACGAATGGGGCAACCAAAGATACACTATTCACCGATTTAGCTAAGAATGACCAATGAACATAAAATTATTCTTATGGGTCGATTCCAAGGCATTGTCGTAGACATTGATGGAGTAAGTGTGTTTTCAGACTTTGAAGTCATTGAGATTGTGGATGACAGCAATATGTATTCTTCGTTACTTGGGTTCGATTGGGCTTATGATATGGGCAATACAATCTATGTAAAGAGTAGAAAAATGGTATTGTAGAAGAATAGAACAAGGTTCGTTGTTCCTTTGGATGCCTCTGAAGGAGCACGATATACAGAGCTAGTCCGTAACGAATATGGTGATGAAGATATTGACAATATCTATAAGTTAATCCCGCAGGAAGAATATTGGATCAACCACACCGCAGATGGGAGGATAATTTGGGACAGGGATATCTCATGTGTTTCAAAGTCTGATGAAGAAATGGAGAACTAGAAAAGAATCGATTGCATGAAGTATCTACCAAGTGATGTCATAGAATTACCAGATCACTCTGCTGCATTGCATCAGAGGTACGTGAATTTCCCTATTATGATGGGATTGGGAATGCTAATTTTTTTCTCTATAGATTTGAAGAATAAGTACCAGAAGAACAAAGGTTTCATGCTCTGGATGTCGTGCTGAGATCCACACCTGCTAGATGGTGGGGTATGCATAAGGGAAACATTAGAAGTTGGAGAGAATACAACATATTTTTGCAACTCAGATTTGGTCATGTAAATACTAGACTTGCAGGGAAATATGATGGCAAGGATGACCCTAGAGGACATATCTACTAATGGAATACAATGTGGAGCAAAGATCCAACACCAGAATGGGTGCATATTTTCATTCACACATTATATGTGGTACCTATGAAATGGTATCTTGAAATCGAACTGCGACATGGAACAACAAATTGGTAAGACATGGTTGAAGAATTTTTAATGACTTTTAGTTTTGAAGATGACTCTCAGTACATAGATGTATATCATCAAGCAGTCAAATCAAATGTTTTGAAGACCACAATTGCGATAACCTGGCCACCGCCCAATTGGGATGCACAGTTGGAGCAGGTAGTATAATGCTATAATATGACGGTGGATGAGGCTGAGGAAGATCCATGCAATGTTGATATTTCAGAATTAGAAGGCCGATGTGAGATTTTTGGCCTAGAACCTAAGATTCTTGACACAACACAGGAAATAAGGACGCAAAAGGTGAATATAGGGATAGAAGAGGAACCGAAGTTTGCGCTCATCGAAGATTATTGTGATGCAGATACAATTAGAAAGGTTGTAGAACTTTTACATGAGTATCGGAATATTTTCCCCACTAGGTTCTCTGAACTGAAGGGAATATTAAGAGACCTTGAAGTTTTGAGGATCAATTTGAAGCTAGACATGAAGCATGTTAAACAATGACCATACAGACTGAACACTAAATATAAGAAAAAAATGAAGGAAGAATTGGACAATATTCTTAACGCTGGAATAATTGAACCTGTGGAGGAATATGAATGGGTAAGTCCCATGGTTGTAAAGGAGAAGAAGAAAAAAGGTGAAATAAGAAATCAGGATTTGTGTTCATCTAAGGAAGTGTTGAAGCCTCAAAAATCGTTGCTTCAAACATTGGGGGAAAACCACCCAGTCAGGACCTTAGGACAGCTCCTTTTCCGTTTGGTATGGTGGCTCCGACTGGATTGATAGGACCAGTTTCCTAATAACTTAAATGGGTTGGTGATGGAATGACTGGATGAAATGGAAAATGAGACTAAAATGACTTAAATAATCTATCTAATTTAATATATAACTTTTAATAATTCTAAAACTAACCCGGGTATCAAATATGAATACAACTTAAAAATTGTTTCAATCAAATAAATAACCATGAAAATGTATTATAGTTTAATTGAAATATGCAGTAACAAATAAAGATAACTTTGTTCAAGAAATTAAACAGAGTTATAATCATTTTATATAACATTTTCATATACTGTAAGAGATGAATATTTCTACACACTCAGAAATGATATGTATACAGAAATATTGTAAAATAAGTATATATAAATGATAGCAATTTTTATAGAGAATATCTCATAACATAAGAAAATTAGTAGTGAATAGATAGAAATACCATATCCATTTTGATACTTTCCTCGATGCAATTCGATATCCAAATCCAGCACTTTAATGTAAAACAGACTCCAAGATATAGAAATGCAATTCCTAAGGACAATTTTCCATAAAACCACCAGATGTGATCCTTTATAAAAATATAAGAGTCAATGGAGTACAAAAATGTAACATCCAAGTCAAAATATTACAAATTCAGGACCCCTTTCTAAATGTATGAAAGGGGTTTAAATAGGAACTTTAAAATAAAACAAAATAACTAAAACTACTGCTACAATCTATCTAATCAGAAATCTAGAAATAGAATTGCAATCTTGAAGTGAAACCGATTCATTGATTATCTCCTACGTTTAATGTGCCTAGATGGCAGATTTTGAGCATATCTTTCACTTCTGTTGGATGACTTAGCCTTGAATGTAGCTACCCTGTATACGTAGCATCAGAGAATTCATGAATGATACAATGAATAGCATTTGAAAGGAATTTGATGGCCATTTGTTGGCTGTGTGGCTTGATTAGATAAATCCACATAATATCACATGAAATTCCTTGAAGTTTGTTAATGTGTTGATTCTTATTGATTATCTCTTCCTTCCACCTGGAATCATCTTCTTTTACTTTTGGTAATTTGTCTAGGGTACAATCTAAGATCAAATTAGTGGCATACAAGCTATCATTAACCAGTTGCGTAATATTATTCATCATACTTTTAGCTCTTGATATGGCCCTTTCTGATTTCATCAACTGATGTTCCCATTCCACAAATAAAATTTCCTTGTGTCTCTCCTCAATTTTGGGAAGATTAGCTTTTCTTCCCTGCTCTGTATCCTGCCATGAAAGGAATTCAGAAATTTTATCATCAGCATCATCAATTTCTTGTCTGAGAGTGACTGCTTCATCTATCAAAGATGATGTTATTTCGCACAAGGGCTCAGCTTGTGTTAATTTTAGACAAAACTCATTTAACTGTTGAGATAGCAGTTTGTTTCTTTCAAGGGCTTCAGTTTTGAATTGATCTAATTTAGGGTAATCCTTGAACTTGTATAATGATGATCGGAATATTTTCTCTTGTTCAATCTTTTCATTTTTCTCATTTTGTAGAAGATTTTGTAACTTTTCTACCTCTTGACTGAACTGCTACTGATTGTTCAAGGCTTGTTCATCAATCTTCTTCTTTTCAATGCTAAGCTGCTCTTCTAGCTGTTTAGATCTGAGCTCCTGATCTTGCAATTTTTTTTCCAGCTGAACAATCTTTTGTTGATCTGTGGCATGTTCCTCCAACATAGCTATCTGTAATTCTTTTTGTTTCATCAACTGGGAGACTTCAGAAGCTTTGTCTATAGTTGCAACACTATAAGCACCTGTGTATTGAGATAACTTGGTGAGATCCTCTGACGGATTCACCTCAGCATTTTTATAAACAATATTCATAAATTCCACTTGTGATGTTGAAAGTGTGTCCTGGTCAGTCCTTCTCCTCTTCCTCTGTTTTCTAACAACAACCCTATGCTTAGGACTGTAAAATATTTCTATAGTAGGAATTTCTTCTAGTTTCAACATAATTTCACTTGTAGAATGTTCAGGAATAACTTCCATATCTTGATCTTCTAGAACATTAACTTGGGGATTATTTTTTTGTCCTATTTGTTGGGAAAATTTCTCATATTGGCTCAGCAAATGGGGAGAAATTATAAGTTCAGAAAACTCCACTACTTTTTCAGTTGTTTTTTATCTTCCAAGTTGAGAATCTGGATTATTGCTCATATCTCCTTTTACTATTTGTACAATAGGCTTACTGCCTGTGTCTCCTTTTTTAGTATGCACATTGGTCTCAGTACCTGTGCTTTATTTTTCTATCTGAGCTGTAGATTACTGATCAATATGTTCGTTGATTTTACCATTAGTATTTTCCTTTTGCACATTGGGTTTACTACTAGTGTTTTGTTTCTGCACAATAGGATTAGTTCCTGTGACTTCCTTCTATATCTATACATTGGCCCCGCTGGTAAATGTTTCTTTAGCTGCTTTATCAGATGCATCCTCTTTTTCCTTTTGCTATGTTTCAGACTCTTGCACAGGAATTCGTAATTGATCTACAGGAGCTTTGAGCAGTCTTTGGCTTCTAAATAACATGAATTTATTCATCTCTTCAGTCTGAAATTTAGACTTGGCTAAGTTATAGACTTGGGACAAATTATCAGCAGAAACAAACAAATCATCAAAGTCATTTGGTTCATGCTCAAATCGAGCGATTGAAATTGAAGTAGTAAAATCAAAAGCCACATTTTTTGGGTCATAGTGCCTGCTTGGGACTGTAGAAAGTTTAAGATCTCTTATCTTGATAACCTCCTTCTCAACATGTGTGAAGTTATTAAGCATATAATTTCCACACTGAAAGGGAAAAGCACGCCACATCAACTTTTTATTATTCTTCAAGGACCTGGACATGCCTTCTACTATGAACTGATAGGAAATCTCTTGTGCTAATAGTTTATCGGGAACATACAAAGGCAGAATATGGGGCTCTACAATGCTCCCAAAGAATCTGATATAAGAAAATCTTTCTTCTCTGAACCAGTCCTGAATCAAGGATATATCAATTTTAGATTTTTCAAAAAGCCTAGGAGGGAATCGGTTAAAAATGGTTTGATAAACAGGGATGAGGAAACAATGACAAATTCTATAAACATGGTTTTTAAAATGAGCTTCCACAAGAATTTAGGATATATACGAATAGGATCAAGATCTTTGGGGTTCCATTTCCATCGTAACATGGGAAATTCAGAGTTGAAACATAGGGCATCTAGAATATAGGCACAAAAGTAGAATGGGGTTGTGTTTCCTGTGTCCTTGTCATTTCTATACTCAAGAATCCTATTCGCTATCTTATCTGAAAGAATGACATCCTAGTCCATGATTTCGGAATTTACAACAAAATGGATTAAAGGCACCATTTGTATCTAAAACCTAGCTAAATTATCATTCCCAAACAGTTGGCACATCATTACGGCGGCATAACAGTATGGAGGTGAAAGGGAATCCACAGAGTACATACCTGATGCCTCATTTTTGTGCTTCTCTAGAGCTCTTCTCCACTCTCTGATTGGCTCTGACTGATTTCCATTATTTGCAGCAAATTCCTTAATGAAGGCTTTGTTGTAGATTTTCTGCGCGTCCGGAAGGTGGTACACTGCTTTAATATCCTCTGCTTTAAATGAACCAAATGTTGTCCCAGCAACTGAAACAAACATCCTGTTCTGGATGGTCACATTATCAATTACCCACCGAATCACATCATAATATGGGAAAATGTTTGCCCGAGCTACAATTCGGTGCAGGAATGAATTCGCAAATGCTTGAAGAGAAGTTTCTGAATCGGACTCTGAGTCATCTTCGTCAGGAACTGATGCCTTCACCACAGTGACCTTTGGATTTTCCCTTTCAACCAGGTTATATACCTCTTCCCAGGAGAGTTTTCCAAGACCTTGGCACAATGTGTCTGTAACCAGCTTAATCTTGGCTGGTTTCTCCTTAGGTACCATGGTGAAAATAGGGGTCTTTGCAGCAACAGTGGCCTTTGCCTTCCTATATCTTTTAGACATTTTGTTGTCTCATATCATTTCTCTTGCTCGGCGAATGAAAGGATTGGATGCTCTGTTGTTCTGCAATGGAGAAAAAGCTTTCAGAAGTGGTAAAAATGCAATAAGGAGAATAGCTATACAAACGGTTTTATTCGTTGTTTTCAATTTATTAACTCCGTGTTAAAACTTATATGCCTTCTATACAAGTCACACTCACGCATTCAAAACAAAATCAATCGTGATTATTCATTTGATTTCCTATTAATGGTAAACGTACAATCGGAGATCGGGGTTTTTGAAATAAGAATATAAATTTCCCTTTTGAATTCTTGCGATTGCAATGAATAAATAGTGTATGCGCAATGTAAAAATACACAAAAAGAGTAAGTATTGATCGCATCGGGGATTTTCAAAGGGACAAAAAATAACATATTATGATGTCCGCCAATTTTCGATTGCGATGATGGTGTATCGCATCGGCTTTTTTTAAAAAGAAATGAGTTGTAAAATGATATTAGCCGATTTGCGATTGCGATTATAGTGGGGTCCATCACATCGGAGATTTAGTATCATGAGTGAATATTTCGTTTCTTCCTCCGAAAAGCGATTGCGATCAATCGCATCGCATCGGAGTTTTGCAAATGACTCAAAGAATAGTTTGCATTTTTTTTTTGCGATTTGCGATTTGCGATGGGGCCCATCGCATCGGAGATTATAAAAAAAGTGCATATTACATTGCTTTTCAAAAATGCGATTGCGATCAATCGCATCACATCAAAGTTTTATAGATCAAATGTGAAAGCTTAAACTTTTGCGATTTTGCGATTGTGATTACTATATCACATCAGACTTTGTTCCAATTGAATACTTTCATGTATTATGTGATAAAGTCTTTATATCTCATCGGATCGGAAATTCTTCAATGTTGCATTTGTTTATATACACTTGCTATTAAAGATATGCAATATATTCCCTTTTAATGAAATTTTATTGTTTTATTTCAAAATGATGAGATTTCCTCTAAGTTTTTATTCCTATCTAAATAAAAGAAATGGGACCTATTTCTAAATGAAATTTATTCTAAAAATTAGAAATGGGGAAGGTTGTTGTACTGTATAACAATTGGCGATTCACTGGAAGAAACAATTATCTCTGAAAAAATAAAATGAATACTATATTTCTAGTAAGTAAAAATTTCTAAAGATAATGAAAACTTATCTTAGAGAGATTTTAAATAAAATCTAACTCTGAAAAAGAATAAAAATCACTTACAATTTCTTTCTAATTCCTCAAAGATAAAAACATTTTTTGGCTTTCTCAAGCCTTGATTGGTTGATAATAATGAAGTAAGGGTCCTTCCCAAGTTTAGCTTTTTTAATATACTCTATTGTCATAGGCATTGCCTCTGTTGCTTGCAAACATTCATAGTCTCGACAGGGTTACCTTTTAACCATCAACCATTCATTGTTCCATCCAACTAAGATTATGACTCTTTAAAAATAAATTAATTAGACATATTATCTCATGTTTTTTGTATTTTACTTATTTTTTTAGTTTAAGAGCCATTGTTCTGGTTTGGTAGCCAGTTAGTAACAATGCCATTCACTAGTTGTAATTAAACTAAACAAGCTGGCTCATGATGAGACCCCTTGTCTTAATTTTATAAGCCATTACCCTGTTTTGGTATGCAATGTTGGTAATGTTAGTTTTATTACTTCTTATGATCATGGTAAGCAGGCTCGTGATGTGACCTCTTATCTCTTAATTTTTCCATATAATTTCTTAGAATTACTTTTAAAAAATCACATCCTAAATGGATGGGGTGAAATGGTTTTATCCTTCAGAATCAATGGATGACAATTTTCAGAGTTTTCTGAGTGCCAAAGCTTGAAAAAGTGTCTACTTTTTAAAGATAACCTTTCTCTGCTCAATAAACTTATAGCGATTTACATTTTCCTCAAGTTTTCAAAATATCATGCAAATGTTTTGAACAATTTTTCAAAGTTTAACATTTTATTTTAAACATATCCAAAATTGTAATCATTTCCCTAAAAATTATTATTTACACAAAATAAGTATTTATAATATTCTTCCTAATATATTTTCTAATAGTAAAAAGTCAATTAGAGACTTATTAACAACCTTTATTTACAAAATAAACAAAAATTGCAGAAAGGAATATGTACAGGTAAGAAGGGGTTACCTCCTTATGAAAAGAATTTCTTTAAGACAAGCCCATTTACAGGAAGAGATTCTCTCTTTCCCATTAAATCTTGGATTATGAATGTATATGAGCCTATCTTTTCAGCAATCTGAAATGGTCCAAGCCACATTTTCTGAAATTTAGTATGCTTACCTTTTTCTTCATGTGCTTTATCCCATTTCAGAACAAGATCACCAATTGATAAATTTTTTGAGCCGGTGGAACTTGAATCAAGAGAAGATTTTACAAGCTGTTGATGTTTTTCATGAATACTTTTTGCTTTCTCTCTATCTTCTTCTAATTTAAGGATTTGATCAAATCTCAACTGAACAGATGAGGAAGGATTTTCTTCAATAAATTGCACTAGAGCTAATGATGGGAGATCTAGATTTGATGGTATTACAGCTTCTTTTCCATAAACTAAATTGAAAGGTGAAGTTCCTATTGAAGCTTTATGAGTAATACGATCAACCCATAATGCAAAGATTAAAGAATTGTGCCAATTCTTTTGATTTTGATCAATGGTCTTTTTAATGATTTTGATGAGATTTTTAATAGTGGATTCAGCTAAACCATTACCTTGTGGATAATAATTTGATGAATATTTCAACTTCAAACCTCTTTTGATTGCAAATTCCATTATACTATTTCCAAAAAAATAAGATGCATTGTCAAAGACAAGAGCGTTAGGTACACCAAACCTGGTAATGATGAATTGATCAATGAAATCAATAATTGCATCAGAATTGGCTACCTTTAGAGGAATTGCTTCTACCCACTTTGTGAAGTAATCTGTTGCTGTAAGGATGTATTTGTGCTATTTGGAAGAGTGAGGTACTATCTCACCAATGATGTCAAGCCCCCATTGCTCAAATGGTTGTTCAATGTTTAGTTGTTGCAAAGGAAAAGTTGGCTTCCTTTGTCTTCCACTAGCAGTTTGACAAATTTTGCACTTCCTCACATAATCATGTGTATATTTGAAAAGGGTAGGCCAATAATATCCAGCATGGATGATTTTGTGAGCTATCATATCACCTCCAAAATGACCTCCTGCTGGTCCATCATGTAATTCCTGCAATACCTTTTTTGCTTCAGTCTTTTCAAGACATCTTAATAGGATTGAATCATAATTATTTATGAATAACACATCATCAATTATTTCATATTTAATAGCTTTTAATCTTAAAGCACACTTGTTCTTATAGCTGAGATTAGAAGGAGCATACCCATTTTTCAATTAAAAGATCAGATCAGCATACTGAGATTCAGAATCTGTAATACTTATCTGACTTACTTGAACAACATTATCTAGATCTTGATTTTCTGGTATGTTGTGAGCTCCTGCTAACAATCTACAAAAACCTTGACCTCTAACAATCTTGGCTGGCTTAATATCAATATCATATTCTTGCAAACCTGTCACCTAATTAGCCCTCTTTTCTCCTACTTCTTTTTAAATTAATAATTGTCTCACTGCAGAGAATGGGAATTTTTGTATGTGTTTTTAGGAGAAAAGGTCTAAAATTTTTTATTGACTTAAACATAGTGAAGGCTTGTTTTTCTACATCGGAATAATTAAGCTCAGCCCCTTGCAGATTCGAGCTAAAGAAAGAAATTGGTGCTTCTACTTGTTGATCATTGACTTGTGTTAAAACAACAGCATAGGATGTTTCAGTGGCCAAAGTATACAAAATAAAATCTTTAGAAAAATCAGGAGTATTCAATGCAGGTGCATTAATGATTGCTTGTTTGATTGCATCAAAGGCTTCTTTCTCTTTATACCCCCATTTGAACATTTAATTTTTCTTAATCATATTCTGCATAGGTAAAACAATTTGAGAAAAATCGGGAATGAATCTTTCTACAAAATTGATTTTCCCTAGAAATGATTGCATGGATTTTTTTCTATGAGGTAAAATTATTAGAAATTTCTTTCAGTTTGTCCAGATCAATATGTATACCATCTTTTGACACAACAAACCCTAAGATTTTTCCTTCATTGAGAGCAAAGAAGGATTTCTTTGGGTTTAAAGAAATACCAAACTTTCTACATCTTTCAAATATTTGTTTCAGATCATGTAGATGATTGGCTCTCTTCTTTGAAAATACTATTATGTCATCAAGATAAATAACAGTTGATCTATTAATCAGACCCTTAAATTCTATGTCTATGGCTCTCTGGAAAGTAGCTCCTTCATTTATTAAACCAAAAGGCATTTTCTGAGGTTCAGAGTCCTAGATTAACATTTTGAGGTTTAGAGTTAGAGCCAAGATTCACTAATTCAAACTTCAAAGTAGAACTTTGAAGTCTAGCATTAGTAACTTTCTTGAATCTGTATTTTATATCATATAGATCGTCAAGTTTAACAAAATATTTAGGAATAGGATTTTCATTACTTTTTGAAGTAATTTGCAAATCATGATCATCTCCATCAATAATTTGTTCATCATAGGATTTCTCTGAAGTCAAGAAATTCAATATATCTTCATCATGGTAGAATACTCTCCAGTTTGTGATATTATCGGGAACAGATAGGCGAAAAATCAATTCTACTGAAAATCTATCAAGACTGCAATCTTTAGCAGGGAGAAGTTTGGATGCAACATTAGCTAACAAATCAGCTGATGTGTTTTGATTTCTAGGAATAGAAGAGATATTAAATGCTAAAAATTGAGTGGTGAGGTCTTGCAAAACGGTTTGATAATATTTGAGATGTCCTGAAATACAATGGATGGTATTCCTTACTTGTCTTATGACAATTTGGGAATCACCATATACTTTCAAGTATTTGACATTTAACCCTATAGCTTTATAAAGCCCTTAGATCAAGGCTTCATATTTTGTAGTATTATTTGTGCACTCAAATTCTAGTATACATGATATCATGGTTTTTTCTCCACCTGGATCAATTAAAATGCATCCTGCTCCTGCTCCATCACTAGATTTTGATCCATCGAAATATAATGACCAAAATAAAGACTTATCTACAGGTTTATCTACAGCTGTATTAGAAAAATTAACAATTTTGGAAGATTCAGATTGCGAAAAATTTTCAATTTGTGAAACAAAAGTATTTACAGAAAAGGGTGATTGTGGTGCAGTGAAATTCCCAAGGAATGATTCAGCAGAATAACCTCCAAGGATATTTTTGTTGAAAGCTACAGGTTCATTTGGTTGTTCAAATTCAGTTACAATGTGTGTCATGTGTTTTTCTCGCTCGATTTTGATTTGATTTGGTTTCCCTTTGTAGGGAAGCCACATATGTGAATAATCGGTTGCGATATAACCATTGAGCTTTGAAGACCAATCCCTGCTTAAGACTAATCCATAGAATTCAGGAATATCTACAATTAGAATATCAATTCTTTGGACAATATTAGGATCGGAAGCTAGTCTGATGGTAACTGAATTGATTTCTCCTACAACTTGAACTTTAGAGCGATCCAATTGAACAATGTGAACTGCAGACTTCTGTGGTTCAATATTCAATTTTGCATAGACTGAAGTAGGCATTATATTAGAAGATGCTCCTAAATCAATTAAGAAATTATGCAAATTCTTGTTGTAGATTTCATAAGTCAACAGAAAAGGAGGTGTCTGAGAATTCGATCTTTCTCCAATAAGAACAGTATTTGTGGCATCTACTTTGTCTGGTGGCTTACCAGTCCCTTTAGCTGCTTTGGCAACTACACCACTTGGTAGAGGAGAAATAGGTGTAGCATTTAATTCTTTTAATAGCAGATTTTGTTGATATTTAAGTTTGTTGTGTTCATGTAAAGAAATGTTCGCTCTAGTCTTTTTCATGTCTTCAACAATGTTATAATCCATAGGATCTGATACTACAAAAGTCTTAGATGTTGATGTAGGAGGATTAGAAGAAGATGGCTGATTTTGAGTGGGTAAGGGAGAAGTTTTCCGTGAAGGAGATTTGTCTTTGGTACTCGGAGTTGTAGTTTTCTTCTTAGGAATAGATTGAACAGGTTTCGATGTAGATTTTCTCCTTGTACTTACATGCATGGCTTCTTGTTCTATTTCATTGTCCGAGTTAGGGAGAATGAAATCCCACATTCCATGTAATTCATCTATTTCCTCTTTTTCTTCTTCTTCATCTGATAGTGCAGGAGTATCTTCTTCTTCTTCCTCTTTTGATTTTGCATTGGAGATTGAATTGGGAGGTTTAGATTCAGCTTGATTTCTCTTGAAATTTATGAATGGTCTCTTGGTAGAAGTTTCTACTACTTGCTTTTTAATCTCAATCATCTCATTAGACATGGTTTTGAGAAGTTTCTGTAAGCCTTCCATGTCATATGGATCTTTGGCTGTCTTTTTCTTTGAATCATCCTTAAAGCTAACTTTCTTGGATTTTCTTTCTTCAATAGCATTTTTCTTATCCAAAGAAATAATCCTTTTTTCCACTGCAATCACTTCATTCATGTTCTCAGCCAAAGTCGGTTTAGCTTCTCTATCAACAAAAATTGCTATGTTTGAAGGCAAAGCATTTATATACCATTCACTTCTAACCTACTCACTAGGCTTTGAATCTGTAGGGATTTTATTCAAAAGTTTCCTTAATTGAGAGTTAAAATCTTTAATGGGTTCCTTAAGTTCTGTCCTTAGGTTGGAAATATCATTGATTAGGGTAGCTATGGATCTTTCATCTCCAAATTTGGTCAAGAAATGATCTGAGAAAATATACCAACTTGTAATAGATCTTGAAGGTAACAAAAAATACCAGGACCCTGCTGCTCCTTGCAAAGTATAGGGGAATAATCTGACTACAACATCTTCATGCTCAACTCCATTCAAATTTACAGCAAGCATAAAATTATTGATGTGTTCTTCAGCTGGTATGTTCAAATCCAGACTGAATTTTGGTAGCCATTTTTCAGCATGATTGGGTAAATCATGTAAAGGTGGAGGCATATTAACAGCTCCGAGTCTAGCCCATGGTCTTGGTGCTGCTTGTGCCATCGTTGGGATAAAAATGGGATGATTAGGAGAAAAAACTGGTGTTTGAGTAGTAAGAGTTGAAGGACTATAAGAGATAGTTGGTGTTTGGACAGATGTTGTTTGAGCAGATGATGATGATGAGACAACTGCACTTTTTTGAGTTGGGTTATGGGAAACAGATGATTGAATCTACGATGAAGAACTAATATCACTCTCTGATTCCGATGGGGTTTTTCTTGTTTTAACTCTACTAGGTAAAGGAAATTCCTTTGGTGGAATACCAAGTTTTTCACTTTGTGACCTAGTGAGAGGTCCGGAAGAAACAAATTGTAAGGTAACACTAATTTCAGATATTTCAGACTCTTCTAATGATAATGAGAATCCTTGAAGTTTATAAACTAAAGCTTCAATTTCAGGAGACTCAGGAGGTTGATTTTCTGATTGGTTTGAGACTTTGGTAGTGGGTGTTTTAATACTCTTATCAATTTCGTCTTTGGTGATTTGAGATGTGGAAGAAATTGAAGATGGTGATGAGGGTGAGTTGCTCTTAGAACGGACTGTAGATTTGGATTTATCTACCATTCATAGCTTGGGCCCTCCTTCTAGCATCAAAAATGTTGAAGCCTCGAAAATCACTGCTTCAAACATTGGGGGAAAACCACCCGGTCGGGACCTTAGGACAACTCCTTTTCCGTTTGGTATGGTGGCTCTGACTGGATTGATAGGACCAGTTTCCTAATAAATTAAATGATTTGGTGATGGAATGATTGGATGAAATGGAAAATGAGACTAAAATGACTTAAATAATCTATACAATTTAATATATAACTGATAAATAATTCTAAAAGTAACCCGGGTATCAAATATGAATAAAACTTAAAAAAAATTTCAATCAAATAAATAACCATGAAAATGTATTATAGTTTAATTGAAATATGCAGTAACAATTAAAGATAACTCTGTTTAAGAAATTAAATAGAGTTATAATCATTTTATATAACATTCTCATATACTGTAAGAGATGAATATTTCTACACACTCAGAAATGATATGTATAAATAAATATTGTAAATTAAGTATATATAAATGATAGCAATTTTTATAGAGAATATCTCATAACATAAGAAAATTAGCAGTGAATAGATAGAAATACCATATCCATTTTGATACTTTCCTCGATGCAATTCGATATCCAAATCCAGCACTTTAATGTAAAACAGACTCCAAGATATAGAAATGCAATTCCTAAGGACAATTTTCCATAAAACCACCAGATGTGATCCTTTATAAAAATGTAAGAGTCAATGGAGTACAAAAATGTAACATCCAAGTCAAAATTACAAATTCAGGACCCCTTTCTAAATGCATTAAAGGGGTTTAAATAGGAACTTTAAAATAAAACAAAATAACTAAAACTACTGCTACAATCTATCTAATAGGAAATCTAGAAACATAATTGCAATCTTGAAGTGAAACCAATTCATTGATTATCTCCTGCGTTTAATGTGACCAGATGGCAGATTTTGAGCATATCTTTCACTTCTGTTGGATGACTTAGCCTTGAATGTAGCTGCCCAGTATACGTAGCATCAAAGAATTAAGGAATGATACAATGAATAGCATTTGAAAGGAATTTGATGGCCATTTTTTGGCTGTGTGGCTTGATTAGATAAGTCCACATAATATCCCATGAAATTCCTTGAATTTTTCTAATCTGTTGATTCTTATTGATTTTCTCTTCCTTCCACCTGGAATCGGCTTCTTTTACTTTTGGCAATTTTCCTGGGGTACAATCTGATATCAAATTAGTGGCATACAAGCTATCATTAACCAGTTGTGTAATATTATTCATCATAATTTTAGCTCTTGATATGGCCCTTTCTGATTTCATCAGCTGTTGTTCCCATTCCACAAATAAAATTTCCTTGTGTCTCTTCTCAATTGTGGGAAGATTAGCTTTTCTTCCCTGCTTTGTATCCTGCCATGAAAGGAATTAAGAAATTTTATCATCAGCATCATCAATTTCTTGCTTGAGAGTGACTGCTTCATCTATAAAATATGATGTTATTTCACACAAGGGCTCAACTTGTGTCAATTTTAGACAAAAATCATTTAGCTGTTGAGATAGCAGTTTGTTTGTTTCAAGGGCTTCATTTTTGAATTGATATAATTTAGGGTAATCCTTGAACTTGTTGAATGCTGATCGAAATATTTTCTCTTGTTCAATATTTGAATTTTTCTCATTTTGCAGAAGATTTTGTAACTTTTCTACCTCTTGACTCAACTGCTACTGTTTGTTCAAGGCTTGTTCATCAATCTTCTTCTTTTCAATGCTAAGCTGCTCTTCTAGCTGTTTAGATCTGAGCTCCTGATCTTGCAATTGTTTTTCCAGCTGAACAATATTTTGTTGATTCTCTGTGGCATGTCCCTCCAACATAGCTATCTGTAAGTCTTTTTGTTTCATCAAATCGGAGACTTCAGAAGCTTTTTCTATAGTTGCAGCACTATAGGCACCTGTGTATTGAGATAATTTGGTGAGATCCACTAACGGATTCACCTCAGCATTTTTATAAACAATATTCATAAATTGCACTTGTGATGTTGAAAGTGGATTCTAGTCAGTCCTTCTCCTCTTCCTCTGTCTTCTAACAACAACCCTATGCTTAGGACTCTAAAATATGTCTAGAGGAGGAATTTCTTCTAGTTTCAACATAATTTCACTTGTAGGATGTTCGTAAATAACTTCCATATCTTGATCTTCTAGAACATTAACTTGGGGATTATTTTGTTGTCCTATTCGCTGGGAAAATTGCTCATATTGGCTCAGCAAATGTGGAGAAATTATAAGTTCAACAGACTCCACTATTTTTTCAGTAGTTTTTTCTCTTCCAAGTTGAGAATCTGGATTATTGCTCATATCTCCTTTTACTGTTTGTACAATAGGCTTACTGTCTGTGTCTCCTTTTTTAGTATGCACATTGGTCTCAGTAACTGTGCTTTATTTTTTTGTCTGAGCTATAGATTGCTGATCAATATGTTTATTGAGTTTACCATTATTATTTTTTTATTGCACATCGGGTTTACTAGTAGTGTTTTCTTTCTGCACAATAGGATTAGTTCCTGTGACTTCCTTCTGTATATGTACATTGGCCCCGCTGGTAAATGTTTCTTTAGCTTCTTTATCAGATGCGTCCTCTTTTTCCTTTTTCTGTGTTTCAGACTCTTGCACAGGAATTCGTAATTGATCTAGAGGAGCTCTGAGCGGTCTTTGGCTTCTAAATAACATGAATTTATTCATCTTTTCAATTTGAAATTTAGATTTGGATAAGTTATAAACTTGGGACAAATTATCAGTAGAAACAAACAAATCATCAAACTCATCTGGTTCATGCTCAAATCGAGCGATTGAAACTGAAGTAGTAAAATCAAAAGCCGCCTTTTTTGGGTCATATTGCCTGCCTGGGACTGTAGAGATTTTAAGATCTCTTATCTTGATAACCTCCTTCTCAGCATGTGTGAAGTTATTAAGAGTATAATGTCCACAGTGGAAGGGAAAAGTAGGCCACATCAACTTTTTATTATTCTTCAAGGACCTGGACATGCCTTCTACTGTTAACTGATAGGAAATCTCTTATGCTAACAGTTTATCAGGAACATACAAAGGCAGAATATGGGGCTCTATAATGCTCCCAAAGACTCTGATATAAGAAAATCTTTCTTCTCCGAACTAGTCCCCAATCAAGGATATATAAATTTTAGCTTTTTCAGAAAGCCTGGGAGGGAAACGGTTAAAAATGGTTTGATAAAAAGGGATGAGGAAACCATGACAAATTATATAAACATTCTTTTTAAAATTAACTTTCCACAGTAATTTATGATATATATGAATAGGAGTAGGATCTTTAGGGATCCATTTCCATCCTAACCTGGGAAATTCAGAGTTGAAACATAGGGCATCTAGAATATAGGCACAAAAGTAGAATGGGGTTGTGGTTCCTGTGTCCTTGTCCTTTATATATTCAAGAATCCTATTGGCTATCTTATCTGAAAGAATGATAGCCTAGTCCATGATTTCAGAATTTATAGCAGAATGGATTAAAAGCACCATTTGTATCGAAAACCTAGCTGAATTATCATTCCCAAACAGTCGGCACATCATTGCAGTGGCATAACAGTATGGAGGTGAAAGGAACTCCACAGATTACATACCTGATGCCTCATTTTTTTGCTTCTCTGGAGCTCTTCTCCACTCTCTGATTGGCTCCGACTGCTTTTCATTATTTGCAACAAATTCCTTTATGAAGGCTTTGTTGTAGATTTTCTGTGGGTCTAGAAGGTGGTACATTGCTTTAATATCCTCTACCTTAAATGAACCAAATGTTTTCCCAGTAGCTGAAACAAACGTCTTGTCCTGGATGGTCACATTGTCAATTACCCACCGAATCACATCATAATATGGGAAAATGTTTTCCTGAGCTGCAATTCGGTGCAGGAATGAATTTGCAAGTGCTTGAAGAGAAGTTTCTGAATTGGACTCTGAGTCATGTTCGTCTGGAACTGATGCCTTCGCCACAGTGACCTTTGGATTTTCCCTTTCAATAAGGTTATATTCCTCTTCCCAAGAGAGTTTTCCAAGACCTTGGCACAATGTGTCTGTAACTAGCTTAATCTTAGCTGGTTTCTCCTTAGGTACCATGGTGAAAATAGGGGTCTTTGCAGTGACAACGACCTTTTCTTTCCTAGATCTTTTAGACATTTTGTTGTCTCATATCGTTTCTCTTGCTCGGCGAATGAAAGGATTGGATGCACTGTTGTATCACATCGACTTTCCGATTGCGATGGTGGTGTATCACATCAAATTTTTTTAAAAGAAATGATTTGTAAAATGATATTAGCCGATTTACGATTGCGATTACAATGGGGTCCATTGCATCGGAGATTTAGTATCATGAGTGAATATTTTGTTTCTTCCTCCGAAATGCGATTGCGATCAATCGCATCGCATCGGAGTTTTGCAAATGACTGAAAGAATAGTTTTCATTTTCGTTTTGCGATTTGTGATTAGCGATGGGGACCATTGCATCGGAGATTATAAAACAAGCACATATTACATTGCTCATCCGAAATGCGATTGCGATCAATCGCATCGCATCAAAGTTTTATAGATCAAATGTGAAAGCTTAAACTTTTGCGATTTTGCGATTGCGATTACTATATCACATCGGACTTTGTTCCAATTGAATACTTTCATGTATTATGTGATAAATTATTTATATCTCATCGTATCAGATATTCTTCAATGTTGCATTTGTTTATATACACTTGCTATTAAAGATATGCAATATATGCCCTTTTAATGAACTTTTATTGTTTTATTTCAAAATGATCAGATTTCCTCTAATTTTTTATTCCTATCCAAGTAAAAAAAAGGGGACCTATTTCTAAATGAAATTTATTCTAAAAGTTAGAAATGGGGAGGGTTGTTGTACCGTACAACAATGGGAAATTCACTCAAAGAAATAGTTATCTCTGAAAAAATAAAATGAATACTATATTTCTAGTAAGTAAAAATTTCTAAAGATAATGAAAACTTATCTTAGAGAAATTTTAAATAAAATCTAACTCTGAAAAAGAATAAAAATCACTTACAATTTCTTTCTAATTCCTCAAAGATAAAAATATTTTTTGGTTTTCTCAAGCCTTGATTGGTTAATAATAATGAAGTAAGGGGCCTTCCCAAGTTTAGCTTTTGTAATATACTCTATTGTCATAGGCATTGCCTCTGTTGCTTGCAAACATTCATAGTCTTGACAGGGTTACCTTTTAACCATCAACCATTCATTTTCCCATCCAACTAAGATTATGACTCTTTAAAAATAAATTCATAAGACATATTATCTCATGTTTTTTGTCTTTTACTTATTTTTTTAGCTTAAGAGCCATTGTTCTGGTTTGGTAGCCAGTTAGTGACAATGCCATTCACTAGTTGTAATTAAACTGAACAAGTTGGCTCGTGATGAGACCCCTTGTCTTACTTTTATAAGCCATTACCTTCTTTTGGTATGCAGTGTTGGTAATGTCAGTGTTATTACTTCTTATGATTATGGTAAGAAGGCTCATGATGAGACCTCTTATCTTTTAATTTTTCCATATAATTTCTTAGAATTACATTCTAAAAAATCACAACCTAAATGGATGGGGTGAAATGGTTTTATCCTTAAGAATCAATGGATGACAATTTTCAGAGTTTTCTGAGTGCCAAAGCTTGAAAAAATCTTTACTTTTTAAAGATAACCTTTCTCTACTCAATAAAATTATAATGATTTACACTTTCCTCAAGTTTTCAAAAGATCATGCAAATGTTTTGAACAAATTTTCAAAGTTTAACATTTTATTTTAAACATATCCAAAATTGTAATCATTTCCCTAAAAATTCTTATTTACACAAAATAAGTATTTATAATATTCTTCCTAAGACATTTTATAATAGTAAAAAGTCAATTAGAGACTTATTAGCAACCTTTATTTACAAAATAAACAAAAATTGCAGAAAGGAATATGTACAAGTAAGAAGGGGTTACCTCCTTATGAAAAGAATTTATTTAAGACAAGCCCATTTAGAGGAAGAGATTCTCTCTTTCCTATTAAATCTTGGAGTATGAATGTATATGAGACTATCTTTTCAGCAATCTGAAATGGTCCAAGCCACATTTTCTAAAATTCGGTATGCTTACCTTTTTCTTCATAAGCTTTATCCCATTTCAGAACAAGATCACCAATTGATAAATTTTTTGAGCCAGTGGAACTTGAATCAAAAGAAGATTTTACAAGCTGTTGATGTTTTTCATGAATACTTTTTGCTTTCTCTCTATCTTCTTCTAATTTAAGGATTTGATCAAATCTCAACTAAACAGGTGAGGAAGGATTTTCTTCAATAAATTGCACTAGAGCTAATGATGGGAGAGCTAGATTTGATGGTATTACAGCTTCTTTTCCATAAAATAAATTGAAAGGTGAAGTTCCTATTGAAGCTTTATGAGTAATACGATCAACCCATAATGCAAAGATTAAAGACTTGTGCTAATTCTTTTGATTTTTATCAATGGTCCTTTTAATGATTTTGATGAGATTTTTATTAGTCGATTCAGCTAAGCCATTACCTTGTGGATAATAATTTGTTGAATATTTCAACTTAAAACCTCTTTTGATTGCAAATTTCATTATACTATTTCCAGAAAAATAATATGCATTGTCAAAGACAAGAGCGTTAGGTACACCAAACCTGGTAATGATGAATTGATCAATGAAATCAATAATTGCATCAGAATTGGCTACCTTTAGAGGAATTGCTTCTACCCACTTTGTGAAGTAATCTGTTGCTGTAAGGATGTATTTGTGCTGTTTGGAAGAGTGAGGTACTATCTCACCAATGATGTCAAGACCCCATTGCTCAAATGGTTGTTTAATGTTTATTGGTTGCAAAGGAAAAGTTGGCTTCCTTTGTCTTCCACTAGCAGTTTGACAAATTTTGCACTTCCTCACATAATCATGTGTATCTTTGAAAATGGTAGGCCAATAATATCCAGCATGGATGATTTTGTGAACTGTGGTATCACCTCCAAAATGACCTCCTGCTGGTCCATTATGTAATTCTTGCAATACCTTTTTTGCTTCAGTCTTTTCAAGACATCTTAATAGGATTGAATCATAATTCTTTCTGAATAACACATCATCAATGATTTCATTTTTAATAGCCTTCAATCTTAAAGAAAATTTGTTCTTATAGCTGATATTAGAAGGAGCATACCCATTTTTCAAGCAAAATATCAGATCAACATACTGAGATTCAGAATCTGTAATACTTATCTGACTTACTTGAACATCATTATCTGGATCTTGATTTTCTGGTATGTTGTGAGCTCCTGCTAACAATCTGCAAAAACCTTGACCTCTAACAATATTGGCTGGCTTAATATTAATATCATATTCTTAAAAATCTGTCACCCAATTAGCCATCTTTTCTCCTACTTCTTTTTGAATTAATAATTGTCTCACTGCAGAGAATGGGACAATAATTTTTGTATGTGTTTTTAGGAGAAAAGGTATAAAATGTTTGATTGAATTAAACACAGAGAAGGCTTGTTTTTCTACATCAAAATAATTAAGCTCAGCTCCTTGCAGATTCGAGCTAAAGAAAGAAATTGGTGCTTCTACTTGTTTATCATTGACTTGTGTTAAAACAGCAGCGTAGGATGTTTCGGTGGCCAAAGTATATAGAATAAAATCTTTAGAAAAATCAGAAGTATTCAATGCAAGTGCATTAATGATTGCTTGTTTGATTGCATCAAAGGCTTCTTTCTCTTTATACTCCCATTTGAACACTGAATTTTTCTTAATCATATTTTGCATAAGTAAAACAATTTGAGAAAAATCGGGAATGAATCTTTTTACAAAATTGATTTGCCCTAGAAATGATTGCATGGATTTTTTGTTATGAGGTAAAGAAATATTAGAAATTTCTTTCACTCTGTCTAGATCAATATATATACCATCTTTTGACACAACAAACCCTAAGAGTTTTCCTTCATTGAGAGCAAAGAAGGATTTCTTTGGGTTTAAATAAATACTAAACCTTCTACATCTTTCAAATATTTGTTTCAGATCATGTAGATGATTGGCTCTCCTCTTTGAAAATACTGTTATGTCATCAAAAGATATAAAAACTGATCTATTAATCAGACCCTTAAATGCTATGTCCATGGCTCTCTGGAAAGTAGCTCCTACATTCATTAAACCAAAAGGAATTTTCTGATAAGCATAGGTTCCCCATTTGGTTCTGAAAGTGGTTTTCAACCTATTCATCTGGATGTACTAATATTTGGTTATAGCCTCAAAATTCATCAAGGAAGGACATTAATTCAGAATTAGCTAGCTTTTGCAGTATTTGCTCCATCGTTGGCAATGGAAAATTATCCTTTTGACATGCCTTGTTTAAATTTCTAAAATCAATGCAGATTCTAATATCACCATTCTTCTTCCTGACAGGTACCATGTTAGAAACCCAATTGGAATGCCTTACAAGAAAAATGATTTTGGCTTTCAAAAGTTTGTTGAGTTCTATTTTGATTTGACTTTCAAGATTTGGATGAATATTTCTTAACTTCTGTTGAGCAGGTTTAACATCAGACAGCATTGGAATTGTGTGTTGAATAACAGAAGTATCATAAGTTTTTAGGTCCTCATAATTCCAAGCAAAGACATTTTTATACTTATTAAGAAGTTTGATGAAAGAAGTTCTTTCCTCTGGAGTTAAATTGAGTCCTAGATTAACATTTTGAGGTTTAGAGTTTGAGCCAAGATTTACTAATTCAAACTTCAAAGTAGAACTTTGAAGTTTAGCATTAATAACTTTCATGAATCTGTATTTTATATCATATAGATCCTCAAGTTTAACAACAGATTTAGGAATATGATTTTCATTACTTTTTGAATTAATTTGCAAATCATGATCATCTTCATCAATAATTTGTTCATCATAGTATTTCTCTGAAGTCAAGAAATTCAATATATCTTCATCATGGTAGAATACTCTCCACTTTGTGATATTATTGGGAACAGATGGGCGAAAAATCAATTCTACTGAAAATCTATGAGGACTGCAATCTTCAGCAGGGAGGAGTTTGGATGCAACATTAGCTAACAAATCAACTGATGTGTTTTGATTTCTAGGAATAGAAGAGATATTAAATGCTAAAAATTGAGTGGTAAGGTCTTGCAAAAGGGTTTGATAATGTTTGAGATGTCCTAAAAGATAATGGATGGTATTCCTTACTTGTCTTATGACAATTTCAGAATCACCATATACTTTCAAGTATTTTACATTTAAGCCTATAGCTTTATAAATCCCTTGGATCAAGGCTTCCTATTCTGCAGTATTATTTGTGCACTCAAATTCTAGTCTACATGATAGCATGGTTTTTTTTCCACCTGGATCAATTAAAATGCATCCTGCTCCTGCTTCATCACTATATTTTGATCCATCGAAATATAATGACCAAAACAAAGACTTATCTACAGGTTTATCTACAGATGTATCAGAAACATTAACAATTATAGAAGAATTAGATTGATAAAAATTTTCAATTTGTGAAACAAAAGTATTTACAGAAAAGGGTGATTGTGGTGCAGTGAAATTCCCAAGGAATGACTCAGCAGAATAACCTCCAAGGATATTGTTGTTGAAATCTATAGGTTCGTTTGGTTGTTCAAATTCAGTTACAGTGTGTGTCATGTGTTTTTCTCGCTCGATTTTGATTTGATTTGGTTTCCCTTTGTAGGGAAGTCACATATGTGAATAATCGGTTGCGATATAACCATTGAGCTTTGCAGACCAATCCCTACTTAAGACTAGTCCATAGAATTCAAGAATATTTGCACTTAGAATATAATTTCTTTGGACAATCCTAGGATCGGAAGCTAGTCTGATGGTAACTGAATTGATTTCTCCTATAAATTGAACTTTAGAGTGATCCAATTGAACAATGTGAACTGCAGACTTCTGTGGTTCAATATTCAATTTTGCATAGACTGAAGTAGGCATTATATTAGAAGATGCTCCTGAATCAATTAAACAATTATACAAATTCTTGTTGTAGATTTCATAAGTCAATAGAAAAGGAGGTGTCTGAGAATTCAATCTTTCTCCAATAAGAACAGTATCTGTGGCATCTACTTTGTCTGGTGGCTTACTAGTCCCTTTAGCTGCTTTGGCAACTACACCACTTGGTAGAGGAGTAATAGGTGTAGCATTTAATTCTTTTAATAGCAGCTTTTGTTGATATTTAAGTTTGCTGAGTTCATGTAAAGAAATGTTCACTCTAGTCTTTTTCATGTCTTCAACAATGTTATAATCCATAGGATCTGATACCACCAAAGTCTTAGATGTTGATGTAGGAGGATTAGAAGAAGATGGCTGATTTTGAGTGGGTAAGGGAGAATTTTTCTGTGAAGGAGATTTGTCTTTGGTACTTGGAGTTGTATTTTTCCTCTTAGGAATAGATTGAACAGGTTTCGATGTAGATTTTCTCCTTGTACTTATAGGCATGGCTTCTTGTTCTATTTCACTGTCTGAGTTAGGGAGAATGAAATCCCACATTCCATGTAATTCATCTATTTCCTCTTTTTCTTCTTCTTCATCTGATACTGCAGGAGTATCTTCTTCTTCTTCCTCTTCTGATTTTGTATTGGAGATTGAATTGGGAGGTTTAGATTCAGCTTGATTTATCTTGAAATTTCTGAATGGTCTCTTGGTAGAAGTTTCTGCTACTCGATTTTTAATCTCAACCATCTCATTAGACATGGTTTTGAGAACTTTTTGTAAGCCTTCCATGTCATATGGATCTTTGGCTGTCTTTTTCTTTGAATCATCCTTAAAGCTAACTTTCTTGGATTTTATTTCTTCAATAGTAATTTTTTTATCCAAAGAAATAATCCTTTTTTCCACTGTAATCGCTTCATTCATGTTCTTAGCCAAAGTAAGTTTAACTGCTCTATAAAAAAAAATTGCTATGTTTGAAGGCATAAAATTTATATACCATTCATTTCTAACTTGCTCACTAGGCTTTAAATCTGTAGGGATTTTATTCAAAAGTTTATTGAATTGAGAGTTAAAATCTTTAATGGGTTCCTTGGGTTCTGTCCTCAGGTTGGAAAGATCATTGATTAGGGTAGCTATGGATCTGTCATCTCAAAATTTGGTCAAGAAATGATCTGAGAAAATATCCCAACTTGTAATAGATCCTGAAGGTAATGAAAAATACTAGGACCCTGCTGCTCCTTGCAAAGTATAGGGGAATAATCTGACTACAACATCTTCATGCTCAACTCCATTCAAATTTACAGCAAGCCTAAAATTATTGATGTGTTCTTTAGATGGTATGTTCAGATCCAGACTGAATTTTGGTAGCCATTTTTCGGCATGATCGGGTAAATCATGTAAAGGTGCAGGCATATTAACAGCTTCGGGTCTAGCCCATGGTCTTGGTGCTGCTTGTGCCATCGTTGGGATAAAAATGGGAGGATTTGGAGAAACAACTGGTGTTTGAGTAGTAACAGTTGAAGGACTACAAGAGACAGTTGGTGTTTGGACAAATGTTGTTTGAGCAGATGATGATGATGAGACAACTGCACTTTTTTGAGTTGGGTTATGGGAAACAGATGATTGAATCTGCAATGAAGAACTAATATCACTCTCTGATTCCGATGGGGTTTTTCTTATTTTAACTCTACTAGGTAAAGAAAATTCCTTTAGAGGAATACCAAGTTTTTCACTTTGTGACCTAGTGAGAGGTCTGGAAGAAACAAATTGTGAGGTAACACTACCTCCAGATATTTCAGACTCTTCTAATGATAATAAGAACCCTTGAAGTTTATAAACTAAAGCTTCAATTTCAGGAGACTCAGGAGGTTGATTTTCTGATTGGTTTGAGACTTTGATAGTGGGTGTTTTAATACTCTTATCAATTTCTTCTCTGGAGATTTGAGATGTGGAAGAAATTGAAGAAGGTGATGAGGGTGAGTTGCTCTTAGAGTGGCCTGTAGATTTGGATTTATCTGCGATTCATAGCTTGGGCCCTCCTTCTAGCGCCAAAAATGTTGAAGCCTCGAAAATCGTTGCTTCAAACATTGGGCGAAAACCACCCAGTCGGGACCTTAGGACAACTCCTTTTCCATTTGGTATGGTGGCTTCGACTGGATTGATAGGACCAGTTTCCTAATAACTTAAATGGCTTGGTGATGGAATGATTGGATGAAATGGAAAATGAGACTAAAATGAATTAAATAATCTATCTAATTTAATCTATAACTGATAAATAATTCTAAAACTAACCTAGGTATCAAATATGAATACAACTTAAAATCAAATCAATAACCATGAAAATGTATTATAGTTTAATTGAAATATGCAGTAACAACTAAAGATAACTCTATTTAAGAAATTAAACAGAGTTATAATAACACATTGCATTCATCATTTTATATATCATTTGCATATACTGTAAGAGCTGAATATTTATACACACTGAGAAATGATATGTATAAAGAAATATTGTAAAATAAGTATATATAAATGATAGCAATTTTTATAGAGAATATCTCATAACATAAGAAAATTAGCAATGAATAAATAGAAATACCATATCCATTTTGATACTTTCCTCGATGCAATTCGATATCCAAATCCAACACTTTAATGAAAAACAGACTCCAAAATACAGAGATGCAATTCTTAAGGACTATTTTCCATAAAACCACCAGATGTGATCCTTTATAAAAATATAAGAGTCAATGGAGTACAAAAATGTAACATCCAAGTCAAAATATTACAAATTCAGGACCCCTTTCCAAATGCATTAAAGGGGTTTAAATAGGAACTTTAAAATAAAACAAAATAACTAAAACTACTGCTACAATCTATCTAATCAGAAATCTAGAAACATAATTGCGATCTTGAAGTGAAACCGATTCATTGATTATCTCCTGCGTTTAATGTGCCAAAATGGTAGATTTTGAGCATATCTTTCACTTCTGTTGGATGACTTAGCCTTGAATGTAGCTGCCCAGTATATGTAGCATCAGAAAATTCAGGAATGATACAATGAATAACATTTGAAAGGAATTTGATGGCCATTTTTTGGCTGTGTGGCTTGATTAGATAAGTCCACATAATATCCCATGAAATTCCTTGAAGTTTTCTAATCTGTTGATTCTTATTGATTATCTCTTCCTTCCACCTAGAATCAGCTTCTTTTACTTTTGGTAATTTTCCTGTGGTACAATCTGAGATCAAATTAGTGGCATACAAGCTATCATTAACCAGTTGTGTAATATTCTTCATCATAATTTTAGCTCTTGATATGGCCCTTTCCGATTTCATTAGCTACTGTTCCCATTCCACAAATTAAATTTCCATGTGTCTCTCCTCAATTCTGGGAAGATTAGCTTTTCTTCCCTGCTCTATATCCTGCCATGAAAGGAATTAAGAAATTTTATCATCAGCATCATCAATTTCTTGCCTGAGAGTGACTGCTTCATCTATCAAAGATGATGTTACTTCGCACAAGGGCTCAACTTGTGTCAATTTTAGACAAAACACATTTAACTACTGAGATAGATGTTTGTTTGTTTCAAGGGCTTCAGTTTTGAATTGATATAATTTAGGGTAATCCTTGAACTTGTCCAATGCTGATCGGAATATTTTCTCTTGTTCAATCTTTGGATTTTTCTCATTTTGCAGAAGATTTTGTAACTTTTCTACCTCTTGACTCAACTGCTGCTATTTGTTCAAGGCTTGTTCATGCATCTTCTTCTTTTCAATGCTAAGCTGCTCTTCTAGCTGGTTAGATCTGAGCTCCTGATCTTGCAATTTTTTTTCCAGCTAAACGATCTTTTGTTGATTCTCTGTGGCATGTATCTCCAACATAGCTATCTGTAAGTCTTTTTGTTTCATCAACTCGGAGACTTCAGAAGCTTTTTCTATAGTTGCAGCACTATAGGAACCTGCGTATTGAGATAATTTGGTGAGATCCTCTGATGGATTCACCTCAGCATTTTTATAAACAATATTCATAAATTCCACTTGTGATGTTGAAAGTGGGTCCTGGTCAGTCCTTCTCCTCTTCCTCTATTTTCTAACAACATCCCTATTCTTAGGACTCTAAAATATGTCTAGAGGATGAATTTCTTATACTTTCAACATAATTTCACCTATAGGATGTTCGTCAATAACTTCCATATCTTGATCTTCTAGAACATTAACTTGGGGATTATTTTGTTGTCCTATTTGCTGGGCAAATTGCTCATATTGGCTAAGTAAATGGGGAGAAATTATAAGTTCAGCAGACTCCACTACTTTTTCAGTATTTTTTTCTCTTCCAAGTTGAGAATCTGGATTATTGCTCATATCTCCTTTTACTATTTGTACAATAGGATTACTACTTGTGTCTCCTTTTTTCAGTATGCACATTGGTCTCAGTACCTGTGCTTTCTTTTTCTATCTAAGCTATAGATTGCTGATCAATATGTTCATTTAGTTTACCATTAGTATTTTTTTTTTGCACATTGGGTTTACTACTAGTGTTTTCTTTCTACACAACAGGATTAGTTCCTGTGACTTCCTTCTGTATCTGTACATTGGCCCCGCTGGTAAATGTTTCTTTAGCTGCTTTATCAGATGCATCCCCTTTTTCCTTTTGTTGTGTTTCAGACTCTTACACAGGAATTCGTAATTGATCTAGAGGAGCTCTGAGTAGTCTTTGGCTTCTAAATAACATGAATTTATTCATCTCTTCAGTCTGAAATTTAGACTTGGATAAGTTATAGACTTGGGAAAAATTTTCAGAAGATAAAAACAAATCATCAAACTCATCTGGTTCATGCTCAAATCAAGCGATTGAAACTGAAGTAGCAAAATCAAAAGCCACCTTTTTTGGGTCATATTGCCTACCTGGGACTATAGAAATTTTAAGATCTCTTATCTTGATAACCTCCTTCTCAGCATGTGTGAAGTTATTAAGAGTATAATGTCCACAGTGGAAGGGAAAAGTAGGCCACATCAACTTTTTATTATTCTTCAAGGACCTAGACATGCCTTCTACTGTTAACTGATAGGAAATATCTTGTGCTAATAGTTTATCGGGAACATACAAAGGCAGAATATGGGGCTCTACAATGCTCCCAAAGACTCCGATATAAGAAAATCTTTCTTCTCTGAACCAGTCCCTAATCAAGGATATATCCATTTTATCTTTTTCAAAAAGCCTGGGAGGGAATCAGTTAAAAATGGTTTGATAAACAGGGATGAGGAAACCATGACAAATTATATAAACATGCTTTTTAAAATGAAATTTCCACAAGAATTTATGATATATATGAATAGGAGCAGGATCTTTGGGGGTCCATTTCCATCCTAACATGGAAAATTTAAAGTTGAAACATGGGGCATCTAGAATATAGACACAAAATTAGAATGGGGTTGTGTTTCCTATGTCCTTGTCCTTTCTATATTCGAGAATCATATTGGCTATCTTATCTGAAAGAATGACAGCCCTGTCCATGATTTCGTAATTTACAGAAGAATTTATTAAAGGCACCATTTGTATCGAAAACCTAGCTGAATTATCATTTCCAGACAGTCGACACATAATTGCGGCAGCATAACAGTATGGAGGTGAAAGGGACTCCACAGAGTACATACTTGATGCCTCATTTTTGTGCTTCTCTGGAGCTCTTCTCCACTCTCTGATTGGCTCCGAATGATTTTCATTATTTGCAGCAAATTCCTTGATGAAGGCTTTGTTGTAGATTTTCTGCGGGTCCGGAAGGTGGTACATTTATTTAATATCCTCTGCTTTAAATGAACCATATGTTGTCCCAACAGCTGAAACAAATGTCATGTTCTGGATGGTCACATTGTCAATTACCCATCGAATCATATCATAATACGGGAAAATGTTTGCCTGAGCTGTAATTCGGTGTAGGAATGAATTCGAAAGTGCTTGAAGAGAAGTTTTTGAATCGGACTCTGAGTCATCTTCGTCAGGAACTGATGCCTTTACCACAGTCACCTTTGGATTTTCCCTTTCAATCAGGTTATATACCTCTTCCCAAGAGAGTTTTCCAAGACCTTGGCACAATGTGTCTGTAACCAGCTTAATCTTGGCTAGTTTCTCCTTAGGTACCATGGTTAAAATAGGGGTCTTTGCAGCGACAGTGGCCTTTTCTTTCCTAGATATTTTAGACATTTCATTGTCTCGTATCATTTCTCTTGCTTGGAAAATGAAAGCATTGGATTCTATGTTGTTCTGCAATGGAGAAAAAGCTTTCAGAAGTGGTAAAAATGCAATAAGGAGAACAACTATACAAAAGGTTTTATTCGTTGTTTTCAATTTATTAACTCCGTGTTAAAACTTAAATGCCTTCTATACAAGTCACACTCACACATTCAAAACAAAATCAATTGTGATTATTCATTTGATTTCCTATTAATGGTAAACGTACAATCAGAGATCGGGGTTTTTGAAATAAGATTATAAAGTTTCCCTTTTGAATTATTGTGATTGCGATGAATAAATAGTGTATGCGCAATGTAAAAATAAACAAAAAGAGTAAGTATTGATCGCATCGGGGATTTTCTAAGCGACAACGAATAACATATTATGATCTCTGCCGATTTCCGATTGCGATGATGGTATATCACATCGGCATTTTTTAAAAGAAATGAGTTGTAAAATGATATTAGCCAATTTGCGATTGCGATTACAGTGGAGTCCATCGCATCGGAGATTTAGTATCATGAGGGAATATTTCATTTCTTCCTTTGAAATGCGATTGCGATCAATCGCATCGCATCGGAGTTTTGCAAATGACTAAAAGAATAGTTTCCATTTTCGTTTTGTGATTTGCGATTTGCGATGGGGCCCATCGCATCGGAGATTATAAAACAAATGCATATTACATTGCTCTTCTGAAATGCGATTGCGATCAATCACATCGCATCAATTTTTTATAGATCAAATGTGAAAGCTTAAACTTTTGCGATTTTGTGATTGCAATTACTGTATCACATCGGACTTTTTTTCAATTGAATACTTTCATGTATTATGTGATAAAGTCTTTATATGTCATCGTATCAGAAATTATTCAATGTTGCATTTGTTTATATACACTTGCTATTAAAGATATGCAATATATGCCATTTTAATGAACTTTGATTGTTTTATTTCAAAATGATCATATTTCCTCTAAGTTTTTATTCCTATCTAAATAAAAAAAAGGGGACCTATTTCTAAATGAAATTTATTATAAAAATTAGAAATGGGGAGGGTTGTTGTACCGTACAGTACCGTACAATAGGAAGTTGAATGATGCATGTGTGCATGACCCATTCCCTACACCTTTTATAGAGGAAGTTTTGGAGAGTGTTTGAGGGTAGGAAGCCTACTCTTTTATAGATGGGTTGTCAGGGTACCGTCATATTAGAATTTCACCAGAGGATAGGAGTAAGACTACTTTTTCCACAGAATGGAGATCTTTTTAGTATACAATCATGACTTTTGGACTGAAGAATGATCGAACAATATTCTCTAGAGTAGTAGTTGCTGCTTTTAAGCAATATATACACAAGTTATTGGAGGTTTATTTTCATGATTGGATAGTCTTTGGAATGTTGAAGAAACATATTGCGAACTTAAGGGTGATGTTGGACACATGCAAGAAGTATCAAATATCTCTAAAATTGAAGAAATGTATCATTTGTGTAGCTTTTAGTATAATTTTGGGTCATGTTGTTTGTAAAAAGTGACTGATGGTAGACCTCGTGAAGATTTCTGTTATTGTGAACCTGGAAGCATCCAAGTCAGTAAAATAATTGCGCAAAATATTGGGATAGAAATGCTACGGTAGGAATTTTATAAAGGCCTATGCATAGATAATTGCGACGATGAAGAAATTTATAAAGCAGGATGTTACATACTGTAGGGATGATGCATGCCAAAAAAAATTTGACTTGCTGAAGGATAAGATGGTAGCTCCGCCAATTCTAATTTTTCCAGACTCGAATAAGGAGTTCCATGTGCATGTGGATGCTTCTTGCATAGATTTGGGATGAGTATTAGCACAAACATGTGATGGGGATATTTATCACCCCATAGCTTTTGCGAGTAGGAAATTTTGTAAGGCTGAAAGAAATAATTCCATGACATAACGCGAAGGATTGGCTATGGTATATGCATTGCAAAAATTCAGGCATTACTTGTTAGGAGGTCACGTCAAGATGTTCACAGATATTTTTTCACTGAAATACTTGGTGAACAGGCCTATGTTGGGGGGGGAGAATTGCATATGGCTATTAATATTCCAGGAATACGATTTTGAAGTCATATTAAATCCAGGACGTTTGAGTGCAGGATCAGGTCATCTGTCTAGGATTGAGATGGGGGAGTAACCTATGAAAATTGAAGAGGGGCTGCCCAATGCGCAACTTTTCGCAATAATGGTTACAGATTATAAATTTGCGGTACTTTTCTGATTTCTATATATTTGAGTAGCCCCTGCATAGTATAATATACAGTAGAAGAAAGAACTGGTAGTTAAGACAGTAGATATTTCCTTAATTGCAGGACATTTATATAAGATGGGGCCCGATGCGATACTACACAGGTACATCCATGAGCATGAAAGACAAAAAATTTTGGTAGAAGAACATGCCAGAGTTGTTGGAGGACACTACGCGGGAAAGGTCGCTGCACAAAAGATATTGAGGGAAGGACTATGCTGGCCCACAATGCATAAATATTCAAGGCAATGTTGCAGCGCTTTTGATGTCTGTCAGAGGAACAGAGTATCATTGCGAAGGGATGAAAAAAAATTCAATCCTCAAGTCACCTTGCAGGAATTCAATAAGTGGGAAATCAACTTTTTGGGGCCGATTGATCCACTAGGATAGAAGACACGTGCACAGTGGATCATCACTGTGAAAGACTACCTCACAATATGGGTTGAGGCACAGGCAATGAAGAATTGTAGCATGTGTTAGCACTCGAATCCACCTTAGGCTGAAATAAGGTAAAACTCAAGGCAACATCAAACCACGCTCAGCCTCGTAGCTAGCCCTACGAGGACAAGAGAGGGCTCTCTTCGGGTCTATCTCGGAAAAAGGTCTTCAAAGGGGCTAAGATGACTTATAATGGATATTGATTTTAGGCTAGTAAATAGATAGGAAGGTTTGTTTTAAATTTTTTGGGTTTTCGTTGGAAAAATGGGAAAAACAATTTTGGGGTCGGGGATGAGGCTAGATCTTTGCAGAATTCGAGTTGGGGCAAGGTAGGCAGTAGTATTGATGCTTTTGATTATGTGTATGGATGGATTAGAATGAAAAGGAGCTGAAGAGGGAAAGGGGGAACAGGGATCCTCTCCAAACTGGCAAAAACATATAAAACTAAACAAATTTAAAGGCAGAGCACTGGAATCAATGGATTCTACCTCATTTACTCATTCATTTAGTTTCAGAAGCAAAAGAAGGGAATGGCATACATTAAAAATTAAAGAACTTACTAATAACTGAGAGAAAACACCATCAAAACTGAAAACCACAAGAATCCCAACAGGTGCTGCAAAACCTCTGATCTTTCCTTAGCCAAAATGTAGAAAATATGTACAATAGTGTGCCAAACTTTTCCCAAGAGTCCAACCCTGAAAGTGTCTCAGAAAATACAATAAATAGACAAGTCTAACCCCTTCCCATGCCTCTAGGGGTCGAGCTCATGCTTCTAGGAGCATTTTTAACCAATTCTAAACAAAGAGCTAAAATCTAGGCAGCCAAACAACTTGCCTCTATAAGCTAGGAAACTGATCCATTCATTTGATTTTCACTTTTTTGTGAATGAATCATCTAGAATAAGTAAATAAGTGCCAAAGTTACATCATGTACATCAAATTACGTCAAGAAAAACTAAAAATTACATCAAGAGGTGAAACTAGTCCAAACTGGCCGAATTTCTGAGCTGGAAGGTGAAAAACATGCCAAAAACCTCTATGTGCCGCGCTCCAAAGCTTTATGCGTCGCGCTACTTTCAGCCTATTTTTGGGGCACTTCACAGAGTCCACATTGAGCTCATGATATCTTGTTGGAAAGCCCTGGATGTTTTCTATCCAACCCAAGTGGAATTTTTCAATTTGGAGCTCATTTTCCCCTCCAAAACTTCATTCTCCCAGAAGTACTTCCTGCTGGTGCAAAAGGTGGCAGAAAGGTGGTTTTCATGGTGTTTTTGGCTTTTTTGATCATCCAGAACTTCGTGAAATGCTTCGGCCATTTCTGAGCATGCATAAATTACCATGAAAAATCCAAAAATACAAATTTTTCCTCCAGAAGATGTCCCAATCATAAGCGCGCGTCGGGACGCGCTACGCGTTGGGCGGAAAAGTGACCAAAATTTTCAAAAATGACAAAAAATTCTCCAAATTTGCCGAAATTTGGAGCGAAGATCCCCTATCATGCCTCATGCTCTGCCAATGAAGCCTCGACCAAAATCCGGAGTGGATCAGGCCCCTTTCGCCATTTCAGTGCTCTGCTCAACCTTCTCTTCAGGATCTTCATTTTTGCTCTGCAAACGTGTATGCGGGCCTAATAATGACCTTTCATATGACGGAGCATGTATTTGTCTCTAATGGCCTTTGCCAACAACTTCTCCAGATGAATTTTAACATGCATGAGTTCGGTCTCTCGCTCAATTGGTGTCATGTCACCAGGTTTCTTCCAGGCCAATTATCGATCTTCACGGATTCGCCGCAGCTCTACAAGTGTGTGCTGATCCTCCAGCTGTTTGTTCCGCTGCTCCAAGTAATTTATCACCCACTGTGCTCTCTATAGATTCTCTGTCAAAGTACCAATCTCAGCTTTCTGCTCCTAGATGACCTCCCTCAGTTTCGAGCTAGGAGAGCTCGCATCAACATCGATGAGTATAAAATCAGTGTCTCGGCCTCCTGAGGGTCCCTTATCGTGCATAGGCCTCTTGCCTCTATCCTGAACCTGTACCTGTGCTGATGTCGAAGGTGAGACCCCTTCCACCCCGGGTGGAGATAGTACTCGCGCTGCTGATGAAGTCAACGAGACCCCTTCCACTCCGGGTGGAGATAGTACTCGTCGTGTAGATACAAATAAGGCTCTGTGGCCTCGCTGATATGTCACATACACTGGAGCACTGATATGCTCAGTCTCAAGAATGTAAAACTGGTGTGAAGGCTCTCCCTCATCATGAACTACCTCGGGAGGCGACTGTGGCGCTGCAAAGAAGTCACGGGAGATGAACTCATCCCATGCGACGCCATGTTGTGCGAGCTGATGTACCACCATGATTTTGATCAGCACGTAATGATATATAATGTTATGCTGTTTTGCTGGGGTCTTCTTCTGTACAAGAAATGTCATCCGCTCTATGTTACGGTACATGAAGTATGGAATGCTCATCATACATACCTTCATGAAATGCATCAACAAACGGATATGGTACGCATAGAGGCGCGAGAATTTGCCCTCGCAACTGAAATATCGAATGATCAGTCTCATCAATGGTGCATACTCATCCTTCAGAAATCGGAATGGAAATACCGTGCTTAGCTGCCTCATATATCCAGGTCTGATATATGGCTCATAATAGGATTTCTCTAGCTGCTGTCGTTTGTTCCATTCCTCTCCTATGTTTGGTGTCCCGGTGGCCTGAGCAATGGTATCTGGTGACAAATTGAAGTTTACTCCAGCAAGGTTTACACGACCATCATGCAAATGTAGAACAAATAGGTGAGCTAACTCATGATGATTCTGAGTTTTGGAAATCATCTCACAATAATGGAAACATGACTGACGCTAAAAACAATCCATTGCAAGCGGGCAAGCTTGCAATTGAACCAAAGAAGTAGGTTCCTCCCTGAAATGCCTGCCACTTTTGCCACTTTTGTGAGACCTCCTTGGCACATTAACCTCTGCTGTGGAATCACTGTCATACCCCTGCTCATAAATTGAATCCGTCTCTGACATGATGCTGAAATCAAGATGTTTGACAAATATATGCTGATATGGTTATGGAGAAAACAAAAGTTTGGTGTATGCAAAATGTGTCACATATGTAATACGATGCTATAGGAAAATCACAATGAGGAAAGTACTGTCAAGTGTGAGGACAGCCGCTGTTTGAGGGATTTAGGAATATGGACAATTTACAAGTGACATAGGAAAACAGTGATAGTGAGGGGAGTATTTTTGGGAATGGGAATGGGTGAAATGACAAAATGTAAGTGAAATATAAGGCATAATCCTTGAATGTTGTGGAAATTTAAAATTTTGTCAATGGAGGGAAGGGATAAAAAATGATAAATTTAGAGTTTTACCACATGGGAACAAAAGGGAATGAAGGATGTGAAACAATGGTATAACAATGGGACTGTGGTATAATAACAGTGATCATAGAAGTGAGGAAAATGATATAATGATAGCAGTGATAAAAGCATAAATAAAAATGGCATAAGAGTGTTTTGGAAAATGCAAGTTTTGACACCAATTTCAAATGACAATCATCACTCCCCAAACCCTATGGAGCAGATTTCGAAGTGGACATGGGGTTACGTTTTGCACCATTCAAACATTTGTTTTCTCCGCCTTTAAACCACCACAGCATATCCAAAAATCATTGAGCAGGCTTTAACATACTTACTTGGAGGTGAAAAGATGATTTGAATTGAGTTTGGGTGAAGGAGGGTAATTTTTCGGCCTTAGGGCTCTATGCGCCACGCGCATACCCAACGCGCCGCGCTGGTTTGGTGTGCCGCACGCATGTAAAAATGAACTGCACAAACTTGCTCAGTGCGCCGCGCGCTCCTTTGTATGCGCCGCGCACACTTTGTCAACACAATTCCGGCCCTTCAACAATGAAATTTGTCTACAACCTCCAACTTCGACTTTGCTGTGAGAATTTGAAAATGTAACTTGACTCAAATGGCTTATATAGCTTGGAAAAATATCTTACAAGAGTTGGATTTGATTTTTCTTCTTCCAAAAACCCAATTTGTAATGTTTTACAATTTTGGCACTTTATCATTTAATGAAACTCTGTCCTTTGGCTTTTTCACTGAATTTCTGAGTTTAAACTGATGAAATGAGTTGATTTTTGCAGGGACATTGGCGTTTGGACTTCAGCAAAGATCAGAGGTTGCATTGAAATTTTTTTATGGTGGAAAAAATACATGATTATTACAAAGAATGAATTTGACAATTTCTTGTTCAAAACAGAGTTTTGAACAAAAAATGTCCTCAGATGTGTTTGATGATGAAAATTTGAATTAAGAACCTTTTCAAAACCATCCTCATGGCCTGCGGGCATTTATTAAATACATCAAAAGACTGAACCCTAGACTCTAAAACTAAAAGACTCTTGTTGACGAAAATAATCATTTATGACCATGAATGACGTGACCTGAACTTCGATGATTTTTGAGGAGTTTTAATTAGCCCAGCAGGTACAAGCACGAGGGAATACAAGACAACAAAACCCTCTCGTCAATCAATGGCATGCCCCTAGCGAAATGCAACGAAGTGAAGTGAGCGAGACACCTAAAAATGATATGCAAAAAGCGAAATGATCTCTGACGGAGGGTTGTAAGGACCAACTCTAACATTGGCTCCAATGGGGATGGTGGCTCCAAGGAGATGCCAAGAATGGCAGATCTCTGGAAGAGTTAGACAGTGCCTTCATCCATTGGGTGATGGAGTCATTATTTCAACAGATAACATAACATCTTTGACACCTTTATTGACTGAAAACTTGACTGAAACCTGACTGAAACCGACTCAACTTTAAAACTGAAATGACTGATAAAACTAACTTGAAAAACTTCAAACCAACTAACCTCCTTCTTCAGAATTATAGCCTTCGCTTCGGGCCCCAGATCGAAGAAAAGAGATTAGTACACACTTGCGATGAAACAAAAATAGAACGATATATACAATGACAATGAAATTAGCAGAAAATACTCAGAAATGGTATCGCTTGAGCAGCCGACCATTGATCGGCCCTCCGGGACAATCATCCCAATTCATTTCCTTGAGAAGAAAGATGTTCTGACCACGATACGCTGCAATATTAAAAGGACCCTTCCAAAGGTTTTCAAATTTTTCATGCTTGCCTTCTTCCTCATTCCGAGCATCCCACTTCACGACCACCTCATCCAACTGAAACTTATCTGCTTTCGCCTTCTTGTCATAAATCTTCTTAATGTGCTCCTGCAACTTGAATGTGTTTTGAAAGACCTCCTCCCATGTCTGCTGTAAATGAATCATCTGATTTATCCTTCGCTGCATGGGATCTTCCTCACTACCAGCTTCCTGAAGCAATTTGACTACCGGGACAGCAAGAGAAGTGGGAAAAACTATGTCTACTCCATACACCAACTCAAAGGGAGACATACCGATGGATTTTTTCTGACTTACCCTATCAGCCCAAAGTACATTCACTAATTTCTTTTGCCAGCCTTTCTTATTGATTTCCAGCAATTTCTTAATGATATTTACCAAACACTTATTTGAAGATTCCGCCAAGCCATTTCCTTCCGGATGGTAGGTAGTCGAATGTACCAAGCTGATGTTATACTTATTGCAAAATTCAACCATCCTTTTTGACTTGAAGGCCGCTGCATTATCTGTGATTATCTTACTAGGACAACCAAAACCTGACAGAATGTTATTCTCAAGAAAAGAAATAATTACCGCGTCCGTAGCCTGTTGGGTGGGAATTTCCTCGATCCACTTCGTGAAGTAATCCATTGCTGTCAATATCCATCTATGCTGTCCTGAAGATGCCGAATGGATTTCCCCAATGAAATCCAACCCCCACTGCTGAAATGGTGCACTGACTTCAATTGGTTTAAGAGGAAAAGGCTGTAATTTCTGTTTCCCTTCGAAAATTTGACATTCGTGACAACTCTTAACAACCTTATATACATCTGAAAATAAAGTAGGCCAATAGTATCCCGCTCTCAGAATCTTATTCGTTGTGGTTTTCCAAAATAGATGGCCCCCGCAGTCTCCTCTATGAAAGTCCTCCAAAACTCTTTTGGCTTCTTCCTCTACCAAACAATTCAATAACATTCCACCAGGGTCTTTCCAATATAATGCAGAATTCAATATACAAAACTTTGCAGCCCTCAACTTCAAGGTTCTACTTTTATTTCTAGGCATCCCGGGTGGTGGAGACAAATTCTGAAGTACATATAAAATGTCAGCATACCAAGGGGAAGAAACAAAGATATCAGATACCTGAAATGATGTACTTTCCTCATCCTCATCAGACATAGCAGCGATCAAATTTATGTCTAAAGCATGCAGATTTGTTTCAGCCATGAGCTTGGCTAGTCCTTGTCCTTTGATCAGCTTGGTCAGTTTAATCTCCACATCATATTCTAACCATGCAGTGATCCACTTACCCCGTCTTCCTTCCGGATCTGCTTGTACCAAAACATCTTTGACAGCTGTGTTAGGAACATAAGCTATAATGTGGGAATGCAGTATATACACATGAAAATCTTTCAAGGCCTTCACAAGAGCAAGTGCTTGCTTCTCAATAATGTTGTATTTCAAAGCTCCGTCCCTTATAATCTGACTGAAAAAATCAATGGGCTTCTCAACTCCATCTCTTTTCTGCATTAAAACGACTGCCAAAGTGTGCTCAGAAGCAAATGAAAACAAAATGAAGTCCTGTGTGTAATTCGGGCTGATTAAAATAGGAGCTGAAGAAAGAGCTAACTTTACCAAATTGAATGATTTCACCGCTTCTTCTGTCCACTTCACTTGACTGTCCTTTTTCAGCATGTAGAAAGAGCTAACTTTACCAAATTGAATGATTTCACCGCTTCTTCTGTCCACTTCACTTGACTATCCTTTTTCAGCATGTTTGTGATTTCTCTAAGATGCTCAGCAAGATTTGGAATGAAACGACGCAGAAAATTCATTTTACCATTAAATGACTGTATTTATTTCTTGTTCCGGGGCTGTTCAATTTGCTGGATTGCTTCAACACGTGCAGGGTCAACACGAATGCCGTCTTTCGATATGATGTGGCCAAGAAGTTTGCCTTCATCCATGGCAAACAAGCTCTTTTTCGGATTCAGCGAAATGCCATATTTTCTGCACTTCTGAAAAACAACTTTCAAGTGATATAAATGTTCTTCATCAGAATTTGAAAACACCGTCAAATCATCAAGGTAAACAACCAAAAATACATCTTTCTCATTGGCGAAAGCCATGTCCATTGCACGCTGAAAAGTGGCACCTGCATTTTTCAAACCGAAAGACATCTTGGCATAATGAAACGTTCCCCATGGAATGGTGAACGCGGTTTTGTCACGATCATCCTCATGCACTAAAATTTGATTATATCCTGAATAGCCGTCGAGTAGTGACATCCTTGATGCTCCAACTACTCACTGCAGTATATGGTCCATTTTTGGCAGCGGATAATTGTCCTTCAATGACACCTTATTCAAATTTCTGAAATCAATACACAAACGGATCTCACCCGTATTTTTCCTCACGGGCACCAAATTGGATATCCAATTAGAAAATATGATAGGTACAATGATTCCTGACTTATACAACCTGTTTACCTCCTTCTCAATCGATCGTAGCAGCTTCAGATTGATTCTCCTCAACTTTTGACGGAAAGGCTTCTGATTTGGTTTAATAGGGATAGTATGCTTAATGATATTAGTGTCATACGTTTTTAAATCTGAGTAATCCCAAGCGAAAGCATCAGCAAATGAAGATAACAATCTCACATATTCAGCTCTTACCTCTGGTGACAATGAATTGGATAACTTTACCATCTTGGGATTTTCAGCTGTCCCGATATTTACTTCTTCAACACCTTTTTCAGTCGGCCTCAATGTCGGTTTGCGGGCTACATCATCTTGATCAAAGAGTTCCTCTAAAGGAATCAATCCTTTAGGAATGATTTTATCTTTAAGCTGCAGCACTTCCATTTGATTTATTTTCATATCATCATTACCATCATCATGTTCTGTATCTATGGAAGTATCTTTAAACTTACCCTTGTTTTGCAGAAAATCACTAATCTCCTCATCATCTTGAAAAACTTGCCAACATCTCTGATTATCCGGAATGGTAGGGCGGTGCTTCACATGGATCTCGAACTTATTGCTGGAATTCATTTGGATTTTTAAATTGCTTGCTGCTTTAGCAAGTCCATCAGCAACACCATTTTGGATGCGAGGAACAAACGTCAAGGTATAATCTGAAAATAACTTCAAAATGTATAAAACTGCATTACGGTAAGCCCTCATGCGAGGATGCTTGGCTTGAAACTCACCCTTTACCTGTTTTATCACCAATTCGAAATCACCATAGACTGTAATTCTTTTTGCTTTCAGCTTTCTTAGAATCTTTAGGCCAACAATCAGAGCCTCATACTCAGCCTCATTGTTAGAACAATCAAATGCTAGTTTGTAGGAACATACTCGCACATTGCTCGGGACCTTATTCGGAGCGGAAAATGGACTACGTATCCAAACACCAATTCCAGCACCATCACTACCCACTGTGCCATCGAAATCCATGGTCCAAAGACCATATTCATCATCCTCTAAGTGCTGAAATTGCGCCAACTCTGTTTTTTCTGTTTGCTGCCCATCGTCTTTAGTTGATTGCTCAACAGTAGCTTGCTTTTCTCGTCTTTCTTTCTGCAGAACTTCTCTGAAATTCTCGGTAATCTCTGGTATATCTTCTGCTTGAACTAAATAACTATCTATATCATTAAAACTATCAGCAAACAAAACAAAAGACTCTAAGTCGGTATGTACATAATTTACAGGATGATTGATTGGTTTCTCCTTGCTTGTTATCATGTATTTCATCTTCTGCTCTCGATATAGCTTTCTCATTTGGCCAAAGATAGGAATTGTTGCATAGGAGAAATCTAACTGTAGTGTACCTTTCAACTTTTCTCCCCAAGATCTAGAAAGGAGCATCCCAAATCGGGGAGGAATGTCTGCCACAACCACGTCCATCAAGACATTCTTCGCAGGAATCTGATCTAAACTTACAACCAAATCTTTGATGAGTCCGATACATCTCACTCGGCTGGAATCAAATGAGTACAAATCATGGTACTTCCTTGTAATGTCTAAACCCAATTTTTCCATGATCGCTTTTGGCATAAGATTGTGCGAAGCACCGGAATCGAACATGGCATTATGCAATACATATTCATGCAACCTCAAACTGATATAAAAGGGAGGAACATCACTGTCAGGGGACTCACCATCTAAAGCAGGCCCAAATATCAACTCAGGCTAATCATCTTCAATATTCACCGTGTCAAACATTGGATCAAAATTCAGAATTTTAGAGACTTGACCTCTTTAACTAGTGTTCTTCATAATTTATGTCAAAGGAATAGATACCTTCAATTTAGAAATTTCATTCTCCAAACTAAAAGCTGAAACCCTTTCAACCTCTTTGACTGGAACTTCTTTCCTATCAGCCTTATCCTTCATTATGCTTGGCTGATTTGACTTTTCTGCTGATGATGATTTGTTAGCTACAGGATTAATTGTCTCTTTTCCTTTCTTCGGTGCTACAGGTGAATCTAACTTCGGTGCTGAAGCCTCTTTTCTCTTCTGAATTAGGTTTATGGGCACATCTCCGTTTCTCAATGAGTATTGCTTCTGCTAAGCGGACAAAGCATTCATATACCCTCTTTGGTATTCATCTGATTCTTCCTCAAGAGCTGCATCATTTGCTAAAATAAAATCCTCATCTTTCTGTGCAGCTAAACTTTCTGCATACTCTTCATCTTCAGTGATGTAAATGGGCAGATCATCGGGAGTAAAGAAGTGGTTTTGCTCCCCTACTACATCATCGTCGTCGTCTGAATCTTGACTCACAAAATTCTGCAGAAGAGGTGTTTTAACTTGCTGTTGGGCTGCCAGCTCTTATAATCTCTGTTCACGCTGCTTAATTCTGAACCGTGGCTGCTTCTGGCCACGGTAGTTGGGATTTCGAATCTGCGGTTCGGGCTTATCAAGCGTCATTCTTTTGAACATTTTTTCCATCTCATGAAGCAAGTGCTGTTCTCATGTAGATGTGGAAGCTTCTTCCTTTATGGTTACTCTCTTCTCTGCTTTCAACCTGGCTCTCTTATCATTTAGATTCGCCTCAACACTAACAGCAATATTTTTCATATCTTCCAAGGTAGGCAGATCTCTGTCTCGTAATGAATAAGCCATCTCCGGATCAAAACCATCCGAGAATTTAAGGAGAGCTGACTTTCTAGACGGTCTTAAGTCATCTAGAATTTCATTATAAACTGTATTGAATCTGATAATATAGTCTTGAACAGACTCACCAGGATTACGCTTGATGCTAGTATACTCAGAAGTAATTTGCAGCAGATCTTTCTTCATCTCCCACCGATCTAGGAATTGTGTCTGAAGCTCTTGTAATGTATTGATACTTTCGGGCTGTAAAGCTCTGAACCATTTACGAACCTCACCTCCAAAAGTATGGGCGAACAATCTCATGGACACATTCTCTTCATTAATTTCATGCAGGTCCAAGAAATTTTTCATTCTAACAATATGCTGTTGGGCGGACACACTCTGCGGAGTGCCATCAAATATTGGAATCTTACTCTGATAATCAGCGGGCATAGGATCCAAATTTGCGAGTAAAACAAGAGGTGCGAATCTAGCAGCCATGGCTCTTGGCGGATTTATAATCTGTCTTGGAGAAACAGGTGGAATGGGAGCAGTAGATGAACGAGGTGTATGCGGTGGAGATGGAGGAGGAACTACTATTGATTGTTGATCAGAGATCTCAGGCTGTACGGGAATGGTAGCGATAAAGGGAGGTTCAATGGGAATCTGTGAACCAGATGCAATTTCAGATGGCCCAAGAGTTTCGGATGCAGATTCAATGAATTCAGGGATGTTGGTTGCCACAATGGAGTTTTGAAGATTCAGAATATAATTATCAATAGATCTATTTGCTTGTTCAACTTCTAGATACTTGATGAACTCAGGATTGGTAACGGTAGAACCAGTAGCACTTTCGGACTTGGTTTCAAACAATGATAACTTGAACTGATCGTCAAACTCAATATCTTCAATGTATTAAAAAACAGTGGGGTATGAGTGAGATTTGACCAAAGGAATGATGGGAGCTTCTCGACGGAAAATTCTTGGGATTAGGTTGGGGTTTTCATATACTGGAGGCGGATTTGGATCAGGATTTGATCTAGTATGCCTTTTTGAAGCCAGTGTATTGATCTATTAAAAAAAAACCAAAGGACACAACCGATTATTTTCAGCCTATCGACTTCTAGACTCAATCATCCAAAAGTCTAGATCGAACAAGTGTACTGGGGTAATTTGCAAATCAAATGCTGCATTCACAAGCTAAACCAGAGATCGACTGAAGCAACGTTTATCTACTTCCGCTTATGCATAGCAAAAGCGTTTCGAAAGCTACCTGGCGTGACTTCAGACTCCGTCTATAACTCATGAAATGAACACACCAACAAGCAAACCATTGAGATTATATGTCCCCAGTATGGTCGCCACTATGTTAGCGCTCGAATCTACCTTAGGCTGAAATAAGGTAAAACTCAAGGCAACATCAAACCAAGCTTAGCCTCGTAGCTAGCCCTACGAGGACAGGAGAGGGCTCTCTCCGGGTCTATCTCGGCAAAAGGTCTTCAAAGGGGATGAGATGACCTATAATAGATACTGATTTTAGGCTAGTAAATATATAGGAAGGTTTGATTTTGATTCTTTGGGTTTTTTGTTGGAAAAATGGGAAAGGCAATTTTGGGCTTGGGGATGAGGCCAGATCTTCATAGAATTCGAATTGGGGCAAGGTAGGCAGTAGTCTTGATGCTTTTTATTATGTGTATGGATGGATCAGAATGACAAGGAGCTGAAGAGGGCAAGGGAGAACAACGATCCTCTCCAAACTGGCGAAAACATATAAAACTAAACAAATTTAAAGGCAGAGCACTGGAATCAATGGATTCTACCTCATTTACTCATTCATTTAGTTTCAGAAGAAAAAGAAGGGAATGGCATACATTAAACATTAAATAAATTACAAATAACTGAGAGAACACACCATCAAAACTGAAAACCACAAGAATCCCAACAGGTGCTGCAAAACCTCTGATCTTTCCTTAGCCAAAATGCAGAAAATATGTACAATAGTGTGCCAAACTTTTTCCCAAGAGTCCAACCCTGAAAGTGTCTCATAAAATACAATAAATAGACAAGTCTAACCCCTTCCCATGCCTCTAAGGGTCGAGCTCATGCTTCTAGGAGCAGTTTGAACCAATTCTAAACAAAGAGCTAAAATCTAGGCAGCCAAACAACTTGCCTCTATAAGCTAGGAAACTGATCCATTCACTTGATTTTCACTTTTTTGTGAATGAATCATCTAGAACAAGTAAATAAGTGCCAAATTTACATCATGTACATCAAATTACATCAATAAAAACCCAAAATTACATCAAGAGGTTAAAATAGTCCAAACTGGCCGAATTTCTGAGCTGGAAGGTGAAAAACATGCCAAAAACCTCTATGCGCCGCGCTCCAGAGCTCTATGCATCGTGCTACTTTCAGCCTATTTTTGGGGCACTTCCCAGAGTCCGAATTGAGCTCATAATAGCTCGTTGGAAAGCCCTGGATGTTTTCTATCCAAACCAAGTAGAATTTTTCAATTTGGAGCTCATTTTCCCCTTCAAAAATTCATTCTACCAGAAGTACTTCCTACTGGTGCAAAAGGTGGCAGAAAGGTGGTTTTCATGGTGTTTTTGGCCCTTTTGATCATCCAGAACTTGGTGAAATGCTTCGGAAATTTCTGAGCATGCATAAATTACCATGAAAAATCCAAAAATACAAATTTTTCCTCCAGAAGATGTCCCAATCATAAGCGCGCGTTGGGACGCGCTACGCATTGGGCGGAAAAACTTGTTTTGTGACCAAAATTTTCAAAAATGACAAAAACTTCTCCAAATTTGCTGAAATTCAGAGCGAAGATCCCCTATCATGCCTCATGCTCTACCAACGAAGCCTCGTCCAAAATCCGAAGTGGATCAGGCCTCTTTCACCGTTTCAGTGCTCTGCTCAACCTTCTCTTCAGGATCTTCATTTTTGCTCTGTAAACGTGCATGCGGGCCCAATAATGACCTTTCATATGACGGAGCATTTCTTTGTCTCTATTGGCCTTTACAAACAACTTCTCCAGATGAATGTTAACATACATGAGTTCAGTCTCTCGCTCAATTGGTGTGATGTCACCAGGTCTCTTCCGGGCCAATTATCGATCTTCACGGATTCACCGCAGCTCTACAAGTGTGTGCTGATCCTCCAGCTGTTTGTTCCGTTGCTCAAAGTAATTTATCACCCACTGTGCTCTCTGTAGATTCTCTGTCAAAGTACCAATCTCAGCTTTTTGCTTCTGGATGACCTCCCTCAGTTTTGAGCTAGGAGAGCTCGCATCAACATCGATGAGTATAAAATCAGTGTCTCGGCCTCCTGAAGGGCCCTCATCATGCATAGGCCTCTTGCCTCTGTCCTAAACCTTTACCTGTGATGATGTCGAAGGCGATACCCCTTCCACCCCAGGTGGAGATAGTACTCACGCTGCTGATGAAGTCAACGAGACCCCTTCCACTCCGGGTGGAGATAATACTCTACATGTAGCTGCAAATAAGGCTCTATGGCCTCGCTGATATGTCACATACACTGGAGCACTGATATGCTCAGTCTCATGAATTTAAAACTGGTGTGAAGGCTCTCCCTCATCATGAACTACCTCGAGAGGTAGCTGTGGCGCTGCAAAGAAGTCACGGGAGATGAAATCATCCCATGCGACGCCCTGTTGTGCGAGCTGATGTACCACCATGATTTTGATTAGCGCGTAATGATATATACTGTTATGCTGTTGTGCTGGGGTCTTCTTCTATACAAGAAATGTTATCTGCTCTATGTTACGGTACATGAAGTATGGAATGCTCATCATACGTACCCTCGTGAAATGCATCAACAAACGGATATGGTACGCATAGAGGCACGAGAATCTGTCCTCGCAACTAAAATATCGAATGATAAGTCTCATCAATGGTGCATACTCATCCTTCAGAAATCGGAATGGAAATACCCTGCTTAGCTACCTCATATATCCAGGTCTGATATATGGCTCATAATAGGATTTCTCTAGCTGCTATCGTTTGTTCCATTCCTCTCCTATGTTTGGTATCCCGGTGGCCTGAGCAATGGTCTCTGGTGACAAAATGAAGTTTACTCCAGCAAGGTTTACACGGCCATCATCCAAATGTAGAACAAATAGGCGAGCTAACTCATGATGATGTTGAGTTTGGTAAATCATCTCACAATAATGGAAACATGACTGATGCTGAAAACAATCCATTGCAAGCGGGCAAGCCTGCAATTGAACCAAAGAAGTAGGTTCCTCCCTGACATGCCTGCCACTTTTTCCACTTTTGTGAGACCTCCTTGGCACATTAACCTCTTTTGTGGAATCACTGTCATACCCTGCTCATAAACTAAATCCGTCTCTGACATGATGCTGAAATCAAGATGTTTGACAAATATATGCTGATATGGTTATGGAGAAAACAAAATTTTGGTGTATGCCAAATGTGTCACATATGTAATACGGTGCTATAGAAAAACCACAATGAGGAAAGTACTGTCAAGTGTGAGGACAACCACTGTTTGAGGGATTTAGGAATATGGACAATTTACAAGTGACATAGGAAAACAGTGATAGTGAGGGGAGTATTTTTGGGAATGGGAATGGGTGAAATGAAAAAATGTAAGTGAAATCTAAGGCATAATCCTTGAATGTTGTGGCAATTTAAAATTTTGTCAATGGAGGGAAGGGATAAAAAATGATAAATTTAGAGTTTTACCACATGGGAACAAAAGGGAATGAAGGATGTGAAACAATGGTATAACAATGGGACTGTGGTATAATAACAGTGATCACAGCAGTGAGGAAAATGATATAATGATAGCAGTGATAAAAGCATACATAACAATGTCATAAGAGTGTTTTGGCAAATGCAAGTTTTGACACCAATTTCAAATGACAATCATCACTCCCCAAACCTTATGGAGCAGATTTCGAAGTGGACATAGGGTTACGTTTTGCACCATTCAAACATTTGTTTTCTCCGCCTTTAAACCACCACAGCATATCCAAAAATCATTGAGCAGGCTTTAACATACTTACTTGGAGGCGAAAAGATGATTTGAATTGAGTTTGGGTGAAGGAGGGTAATTTTCCGGCCTTAGGGCTCTATGCGTCGCGTGCATACCCAACGCGTCGCGCTGGTTTGGTGCACCGCGCGCGTGTAAAAATGAACTGCACAAACTTGCTCAGTGCGCCGCGTGCTCCTTTGTATGCGCCGCGCACACTCTGTCAACACAATTCCGGCCCTTCAACAATGAAATTTGTCTACAACCTCCAACTTCGACTTTGTTGTGAGAATTTGAAAATGTAACTTGACTAAAATGGCTTATATAGCTTGGAAAAATATCTTACAAGAGTTGGATTTGATTTTTCTTCTTCCAAAAACCCAATTTGTAATGTTTTGCAATTTTGGCACTTTATCATTTAATGAAACTCTGTCCTTTGGCTTTTTCACTGAATTTCTGAGTTTAAACTGATGAAATGAGTTTATTTTTGCAAGGACGTTGGCGTTTGGACTTCAGAAAAGATCAGAGGCTACATTGAAATTTTTTTATGGTGGAAAAAATACATGATTATTACAAAGAATGAATTTGACAATTTCTTGTTCAAAACAGAGTTTTGAAAAAAAAATGTCCTCAGATGTGTTTGATGATGAAAATTTGAATTAAGAACCTTTTCGAAACCATCCTCATGGCCTGTGGGCATTTATTAAATACATCAAAAGACTGAACCCTAGACTATAAAACTAAAAGACTCTTGTTGACGAAAATAATCATTTATGACCATGAATGACGCGACCTGAACTTCGATGATTTTTGAGGAGTTTTAATTAGCCCAGCAGGTACAAGCACGAGGGAATACAAGATGACAAAACCCTCTTGTCAGTCAATGGCATGCCCCTAGAGAGATGCAACGAAGTGAAGTGAGCGAGACACCTAAAAATGATATGCAAAAAGCGAAATGATCTCTGACGGAGGGCTGTAAGGACCGACTCTAACAGCATGGACACAGCTGCAAAGTTTATTTTTGTACACATTTTGTAAATATTTTTCTACTCAAAGATCCTGATGAGCGATAGAGGCTCGCATTTCTTGAACAACATTGTTGAAAAATTAATGGCGTTTTGCATGCATCACTAGAATAGTACGCAGTATCACCCTCAGGAAAACAAAATGGTCAAAGGTTTTAATAAAATTTTGGATAATTCTCTAACTAAGGTATGCAACGTCAATAGCGATAACTGGGACCTGATAATTCTTACATTATTATGGGCATACAGGACTACATGTAAGATGTTGAAGAGTCAGACTCCATTTAGATTGGTGTATGGAAATGAAGCAATGATGCCAATGGTGCATAATTTATCTAGCCTCAGAATCACAACTGTTACAGATATGGCAGAAAGTGATATTATTGAGGAAATATTGGAACATCTGCTCACACTAGAAGAAGACCGATTCATTATTGGATTTCACCAATGGGTGCAGAAGGAGAGGGAAAAGGCCTGACATGACATGCATATTAGGTAGAAGACTTTCAAGAATGGAGACTTAGATATTTCTTATGACATAAGTTTGTGAAGTTCCCAGGTAAGTTTTTAATGCATCTGTTAGGACCATACATCATCAGGAATAACTTAGATGGTGGCACAGTTTAGCTTGTGTATATAAATGGTGAGATGTTTCCTAGAAGTTTCAATGGAAGGAGGTTAAAGTTATACAAGGACTACTCTGTCCCTGGGGCTTCACATTCACTATATGGTTGGAGAAGAGTCTTAGTGCTACACGTAGTTGAAAGAGAGCACGGGACTATAAACTACTCTACCGAAGGAAGGCTTACAAAGAAGAAATTCTATGTGGAATGTTGAAAGATGGTGCAATTTGAGGGAGCCACGCTGAAGGAGGAAGAACTGCGACAAAAATGAGGGTATGATGAATTTAATCCATAATATGACCGTTGTAGTAGGAATAATTGATTTTAGAAGAACTTTTCCATTGAAAGGAGCCGGAGGAAGGCATTTAATGAGCATATCTAGGAAAATCTGCCACCAAATACGCATTTATGAGGTGAATCTGAAGGGGATCATGAAGTTTTAATTTCAACTTTGTTATAAATATGGATTCCCACTCCACATTCAAACACTTTGCACTCTCAGAATTAGACTTGTGATTTTTATCCTAAGTAAGTGTTGAGCGATTTATTGCATTTATGGAAATAATTTTGAAGAGCTTGAGCACGAATTTCTTAGAAGAGAGATAGGATATATCATGATTGCTACACCACCATTGAATTTAACAAGGCTGAGGGTTCCTAGGAAATAGTATGATGCAGGGGAAGCACAATTGAAGAAGCCAAAGAAGCCTGCAGTTCGACAGTTGCCCGAGAAGAAAATCCCAAAAGAACAATGGACTAAGGCAAGAAAGGATAGACAGAAGTAGCAATTGGAGGTCGAAGAATCCGAAGAAGAAGCCATGGTTGGGCTATTCAAAGATATATACCTAGAGGATGTGGAGTCTATCTCTAGGTTACCACCATATATGTCGCCAAGGAAGTCGACTGCTACAAATCCTACTAATGACCCAGACGCAATAAAATTCAAGATATTTACACTATTACTGTTGGAGGAAGTACCTATGGAGGGAGACCCATTGGCATAAGTGCCACAACTGCTCATGGAATATTTGGATTTCAATGATCGTAGTAAATATCCACAATTTCAAGAAAGTACCTGTAGTCAGTTTACTATGAAGAAGTCAGAGTGACAAGGGTATAGCCACTTAGGTGGGCCTCCAGACTTCAACAAGTAGGACTGATGAACTTGCCATAAATTTTTCATTTCAGGCACAACAATATCAATGCCCTCTGTTTGTGACAGTTTCCGGACCTCGTCCATGATGATTGTCTTTGGCTAGGTGAAAGAGTCCCAATTGATGAGATTCTAATCCACCGGATCACTACATTGTCGTGCTAAGGATTGAACTTCGTCGATGCATTTATCAGAACAGATCAGGAAAAGAAGGTAGAAGATAATATGAAGAAGGACTAAGGCCTCAAAAAATTATCCTAATGATACACCATTAGTTCCATTAAAAATTAGGCTGTGTGTTTTGCTGCACATATTTTAGTTGGGAAAATTATGTGGAAGAGATGCGCATAGGAGGTACTAGTGGCCGTAGTATTTTGGCTGCAAAGTGAAGTAAAGGAGTTGAATTCAACTAGGCTGGGTATTTATCTAGAGAATTTTTGGATTATTTTAGGGAAGCACAAGAGGAGGGTAAGAAATTCCACTACATGTGGCTATTGCTCTTGATTGCGCTAATGGCGTGGAAAGAGCTAGATGAGTCAGAGTTACCCATTGTGGACCCAGACATATTTGAGGTTGTGAGGTACACCTCACTATGGAATTAAAAGTAACCAACAAGGGAGATGGAGAATAAGTTCCTTTGGGTTGGTTTTGAGATTAAATAGTGCATAGTGATCAGACAAAAGCCAAGTCTATTGCCAAGTGAATAATATCACTAGATTGTTGATTTTAAGCAATATTTTCACCATGTACACATCTGTGAAAAGGAGAATTTTGCAGAAGTATGGTACCAAATTCTGTACTTGGTGAACAAGGATGACATCATGCACATAGTCAACCAATGGCCCAACGATTTGTTAAAATCATCCACAGAAGGGGGGGAGACAAAGTAGGGAGGAACCAATGTAGAAAATAAAGATACTTCAGGTGAAAAAACTAGCACGAAAGGCCCCAAGAAGGTGAAGAAGAAAGTCACCTTTGAGGTTGAGAAAGAAACTGAAGAAGAAGTCGAGCTAGAGACTAAGAAGGATGATCAAGAGACTGGAGGAGGTGATCTAGGTGGTGATTACTCAATTTTTGATCCAAAGGACCTCACCTCCCCCTTTTTTCTCAAGAGGTGGAAGAAACTTGGTGAGGAGGTGCATAGAAGAAGATGAAGTCATATAATTTAGCTGGAGGTGAGATGATGGTCCTCAGTAAAGGGGAATTCAATGATATTGATGATACAATCTAGTGCACCACTAAGGATATCTAGGAAAACATTGAGGACTAATACAAGGGAGTATTGGAAGAGGTCCACAACGGCCTTAGAGAATTGTAGGTGTAGACAAGTGCATTTCAAGCGAGCGTAGCCTAGGCGTGCATGTTTCAAGTGAGTGAAACTCAAGCAAGCTCAACTCAAGCGATTGGGGCTCCAGAAAGCATGAGTACAACAAGTCTGGAATTGGCATGCATCAAAGTGGAAGAATACCAGATTGAACCTTGTTGCACTCTCACTAAAAGTATTGCACAACTTCCACCATGGAGTTGTAGATGAACTGTAGATTCATGAGTAGCGCGCCTTGTTGGTTATCCATGATGTCAAGCAGGATCAGAAGTGGATGGCTGAGGAAAATAAGTAGGTTGTGCAAAATCGAGATGAGGTAGCAGTGTACAGGTGGTGGTTGGAGGAATCAATCACCAACGTTTGTAGAGAACTGCCTGATCTATAGATTCAAGTCAAGGAAACACCGGAAGAAAATATTGTGAAGCTCACAATGGTGGTCAAGTACTCTAAATCAGAAGTTGATAAGGTAAGGCTTGAGATTCAAATTCAGATGATTGAGCTATAGATGAGACTGCAGCCAGCTACTCCACTAGATGTTCAGGAGCGGCAAGAAGAATATATTAAGGCTGACATGAATAATATTGAAACGACATTCAAGGACTGCAACTAGATATTTTAGGACGTTATACAAGTCTGGGCCTCATTGTAGGAGGACCCGCATGTGCAAAATATTAAAGCCTAAATACTAGAAAATCAAGAACAACTCGATCAGATAAAGAAGACTGCATAGACCTTAGCGCCAGCATAGCGGTTTTCCCATCTTCAGGAAGGAAAATTGTTGCAAGCACATATCGATGAGATTCGAAGAAAAGAATATATTATCACCACCTAAACACAACCTTCAGAATTAGAATCAAGTTAAATATTTCAGACTTTGGATAGCTAGCTGAGAGCACTACGATGAGCCCAAAAAGAAGTTGTTTATAAAACAACAAGGTCAGCTACAAAGAAGCTCCTAAATGAAGTACATGAAGCCGAGAAGAAGTGCATTGAGACAATCCAACCACTGAAGGATGCATTGAGAAGCATCAAAGCATAAACTCGGGGCACACAATCTAAGTGACTCGAGACGAGTCACATCTTTTTGTTGGGGGCTTGTTTGACAAAGTACCCCTAAGTCAACGTTTTGGTAAAGAATCCACATTTTGAGGAGGGGAGCACGTTATGCGCAGATGTCTAAGAGCCATAAGGGCTTTGGGGCGAGCAAAAGATCCTTATTTTGTAAAGGGATGGGAATATTTTGTATACTTTAAGCTCCACCCATGGTTTTCATACCATGGCATTTTAAAAGGAAAACCTATATAAGGAGACTAGGGATATATCTTGGAGATAATCATCATAGAATGCATATGGATGTCATGTTAGATTTGAATTAAGTCTATATTATATTTTTTTTTGTGACATAGAATGATCATTTAGTTGTGTGCGCAGGGACCTTAGGAAGTCTACATTTGAGTGCACAAACACTTGTAGCTGTGTGTGCAGGGCAAGAAGTGTTATATTGGGAAGCTCTGAGATAATAAAAGAAGAATTTGAAGACAGATGTGTGTATTTTACTTGTATGATTGCATTGTCTATTTTTTATGATTATCTGTGCTAGATGAGGGTTTCTATATATAATTGCATCATGAAGACTTGAATATGGTTCATTATGATGATTAATGCATGTTAAAGTAGAAAAGCACAGTTTGCAAAGTAGTTAAGTAGATTTGTTGAGGAACGTATGTATATTTGTCATACTGGTTCTGTGAAGCTTTGAATAAGCCTTAAGGGAACATAATCCCTAAAGCCACACTACATAGTGCCTCTGGATGCAAAAACCTAGTTCTAGCATCCCCTAACATTGCCTCGAGTGAGACTTCAGTTTTTGCAGAATATCATTGACGAAAGGGCCAATACTAGAGGGTTTTTTTGGTTCGTGCAACAATATTTGAACCTGGGTCTAGACCCCCTTAGGCCAATAGGCGTTCACCTTCCTATGTATCAAGAAACTCATTTTGATGGGCCTTGATGGTGCAAATGGCAGCACTAGGTTCCAAATGAATGATATTGTTTTGCTTTTCTAGTTCTGGTTCACAGAGGGAAACTTTATCTGATTCTAAATATTTTAAATCAACAAGTAGTTACTACTTTGTATGTCATTCAGTGGTGTTATGAGTGGGGATATTTTGGAATTAGCACCACTTTCCCATGTTCTTAATTGTCTTCCTAGTACCATTCTTTGTTTGTAGCTTTGATGGTTATCTTGGGGTGGTCCAACCTAGATCTATCCTTTGTTCTACACTTTGGGGGTTCCCATACCTTACTTCTGAAGTAAAGGATTCATAGATCCAAATTCATTCTTCCTTTGTTTAAATTTATACTCAATTTTGATAGTATAATTGTATGTTGCACCAAGTGAGGAGATGTCTAGGAACTCCATTTATATCTAAATTTATCTGTGTATAAAACCATAGTATTTGAGCACTAGATGTCTCTCAGAGTATTTGATACCAAATTTGGTGTGAAAGGTATGAAACATATTTGTGAATTATGTAATTTCTTTGTCCCATTCCTATTGTAGTGTGTTCCATCTCATGTATTAGTCTTCTTAATTTCCAATAAGGTAATATTATTCATTAGGAACATCTCTAAAAGGGTCTTAAGAGGGTGAGGCTTCAAATATTGGGGGTTCCTCCGTGGCCCTTTATTCACAGTACGTTTGCCACAAAGCTTTGACATGGGGATAAAACTTAAGGATCACAAAGGAAATATTTTCTTTTCCTAAAAAATTATGGATCAAAAATTACGCTTCTAGTAGATTTAATAATTTGTCGAGAGCATATGTGTCTATGATCTAACATTCAAATATGGGAATATTCAAACAAATATGTACCTTAAAGGGGGGAATGCTTCCAATGTGGCCACTTTATGAATATGCATCAACTATTGGCATTTGTCAAAGGATATGGAAAAAATTATCCACAATCTCATTCCTTTGTGACTTGGGGGCCTCTTGGAGCAATAATTTAATAGGATCTACTACTCCTTAATATTTATTTTCTTCCACTATGGGAGTTTGTTTTGGTTAGTGAGGATGGTATTTTAAGGGCTTAAGCAATTCCAGTCCCAACTCCTTATAATCAAACCTCATTGGGGACATGCAAAAAAAAACAGAGAAAGAATAGACTACTTTGATATCGTTGATATGAGTTTATGAAGGGAATTAGATGAAATATAGATTACTAACAAAAAAAATAGATATATAAAAACTTGAATTTAATTAAATAATGAAAATTTCTGAAAATCGTATACAAGCAAAATGAAATCAAACTAGGTTGAACGATATTTGCTTATCTTGAGAGATATGTGATGTGTATTCACCTTCCTAAATTATATAATAATGACAATTTTAGGAATTTTTATCATGAATAATCAATAATAAAACCCTAAACATCCAAAAACCTAACCCTAATAGAAAGAACCAAAGGCTTATGGGCCCTGATGGGGTAAGTTGGAGCATCAACTTCCCAAGTCCATAAATTTGGCATATGATCATTGTTTGGCACACATGAAGCTCATTGTAATGGTAAATTTTAGGAGTAAATTTTTTTATTGTCGACAAGGTATATGATTTCCATCAGTTCATTTCCCCAAAAAATGAGTACAAGTAGGGAATGGTACTTCATGAAAGGATGATGGATTGTATGAAGTTGGAGTGGTTTGTGGAATGATGAAAATGGTGGAAGTATGAATGGACTTGTTCATTTCTATGCTCCATATTTTTCTTTTACTTGTGACTTATATTTACTTGTGGTGTTTTATTCTTGGTTGAGCTGTAATGAATTCATCCTCTTATTTAGAATAGTGATATAATGATATTAGAAATGTTTTATTATGTACAAGGAGAAGATGGCACTATGGATGTTTCTTTGTATTTGTATATCAAAATGATTTTTATATGGCCTCGTAAAAATTTATATATGATGTGAAAATGGACGGTTAATGGTTGGTTATGAGTATTTTTTAAGTGGTGAAGATTTGTAGTGCAATGTGAAGTGGTTATGCATCATGTTTTCTAAATTATTAGCAAACTAAAGATATTTATAGATTTTTTACCTCAAATAAGTTTTCTTTAAATTTGGATGTGTTGCAGAACTATGGGGAATTGATGCATGTTGTTTAAACATTGAAAATGAGGGTGATTAAGGCTAATAATTTTATAAGAGATGAATTTGTTGAAAGAGGATGAATTAGATCATGTTGGAAGAAAATTTGATTGAGATGAAATGAAGTTGTTGGAGAGCTTCTCCAACTCTCACCCAAACCTAGTGGTTTGCATCTCCTCATGAACACAAGGTAAGGGATGTTGTTGTCTAAGACTAAGTTATAGTACCTTATTGGAATATGTTTCTATAAGAAAATGGAAATGTTGCAAGTTGTTGATATCATTAAGCCATATAATATTCAAGCATGGAAAACATGTGGTACAATTTTCATCACGTGAATGAATATATTGAGGTAAAACATGATAAAAAAAAATTGATTATCGACCATTGATGTATGTTGTTAACCAAAATGAGACATCTAACCATTAATGTTAATGAGCATCAAGGTCATGTTGCTGCTGCGAAAAACACCCTCCAAAATTTTCCTCATGCTAGAATTTTGGAGCCTACCGTCGATCTTGTGATTGGTCGTTCCATATTCACTCCTTAGTCAGCTGATGATTTTTGAGCTCCCTCTTGGATTAGAACTATTGAAGTCACCTGCACACACATGATTAGTTCACAATCAGTTCATGAGCGCATCCTTCTATGCAAGCTTGGAAAAGAATAGAAATTTCCATCAGGACTGTGCTTGTGCAATGTCATATCCTTGTCGACAGTCAATGCGCTGACAATGATAGTTTCTCACATTCTAGTTGTGTTCATACTTCCATTTCAGTGGGTTTTGTAGTTTGTTTCTTTCACACACCTTCATTTTCATGATGTTATTTTTCATGTTCTTAGTTGTCGCTTTCTCTTTCCTTTACTCTAATTATTGGCTTTTTCATGTTACCTTTTCTTTGGCATGTGTTACTTTCACTCTCGTCCACATATTACAAGAGTCATTCACACTTTATAAATTTGTGTATTTTCGCAGCTTAGCTCTTGCATAATGTATGTCTACTTATTCGGGTGGTCTCAAGTGGTTATCATTGTGAGAATGAGATAGTATAACCATTTAAACATCAGTCTCACTCATTCCCAATGTTTTAAGCATTTTCGCACAAGTTTTTTCACTGGTGTCACAAAGTATATCTTTAGTGTCACACTTGTCGTCAAATCTTCACAAGGTTGTAGCATTGAGGTAAATATTTTTTCAACATGTCCGGATGAGTTATGTTGTTGTGTCGTCAAAGTGTTTCAAGTGTGTGATCAGAGTCAAATCATATCAATGTTCACATCAATCTCTTCGGTCCCACACTTAGCCAATTTTTAGAAGCTCCCAACAACCTAGCCTCATCCAACATTCGTCAACTGTGCACTTTGAATTCTAAACCTCAAGCTTCATCCTTGTTCCTTGATAGAGCACAATGCACAATTTATTCTTTGCAGTATTTCACAGTTCACAATTTAAGTTCTCAATGCTGACCACGCCTCACAAAATTTCAAAATTCATCTTCCCAACCTAGCCTCAAATGTGAATTACACAATATATAGCCTCAAGCTCATCCCTTGAGCTCCTAAGTTTCATAACTGTGCAATGGCCCAACCTCCTCTACCTCCTAGAACTATGCAATTTTCCCAAGTAATGCGATACCCCGTAGTTGAGCTCACTGATTCCAGAAACTGTACAGTTTGTCTCCCCAGTCCTTTTTGAACTATACAATGCATAGTCTCAAGGCTCAAGGCTCATCCATGAGTTCTTGATCTATGAAAATTTTCAATCACTTGGGCTAATACTCCCTCCAAAACTGCATAATTTGATGAAAAAGTGAAAAATCCCTTAGCCTGTCACCCTGAACTCTAAAACTGCGCAATTGTTTTCCTTAGTCTAGCCTAAAATGCACATTACACAGTCTCAGAGCCCAAGATCCACCCTTGAATTTATGTGATACAAAATTTCACAATAATTAAGCCTCTCCCTTGCCCTACCACTCGCTTCTAGCTCCTTCAGTTGATCATCATGCACTATCTTAGACTAGGGGTTTATCGGGCTGATGTCCTCTTGTCATGAGCTAATTGTAGATGTAGGAACTTTATCATGCTATGAAAATATGATGAAGAAGGATATGGATAAGGAATATTTTCTATAAGACACACATGGATGTGAAAAGATAATATGATCTGCAGGCAAGAAGATAAAGGAACACCAGACAATAAAAAAATATGAAGATCAAAATCACATGGAATGCTCCTCATCTTCAAGTCATAAGGAGCAGGAAGAAGAGGAAATATATTATATTTTCAGGAAGACACAAAGAAAAATAAGCAAGAAGGACAAATTGGCACTATCACATCATCATACAGTCGATTTCATCTCTGTCATGTCATGTCCTGTCACAAGTCATCATATGCCACATCATGATTGTGGATCATGTAAATTGTATTCAAAATGTATTTCAAAGTGGAATTCTAAAGGACAAACATGGAATATGAAGAGTCATGTAAGTTTAAATTCATAGGAATTCAAATAGTCATGAGGGTAGTCAAAGAGTCACTAGGAGGGTGGAGCATCACCCCTTGGTTATATATACACCCACATTGTATGAGGAAAGTACTTTTTTTCATCTTGGTTTCCCCTGCAAAGCATTAGAGAGATAAGTTAGTTCTTTTGTGGAGAAAGGAGTAGATCCAATGCTCCAATTAGAGCTAGTGATGTTCATTGTATACATGTGTTCTAGAAATTTTACTTAATAAAAGAAGCCTTCAAGTCTAACACGTTCTTCATGCATGGATTATGAATGTTTGTAAGACTATTCTGCTGATATTTTATTTCATGTTTTCTTTCACATGTGCTAAGGTAGTTGAATTATTTTTTTATTTTTAGTACTTATCTTATTGAGAATATGTTTGAATGGTTGTTATTTTTTTCCTATCCATGTGGACTATTATAAAGGATATAGGACAGACCTTTCCCAATCATTGGTTGTAATGGCCATCGCATCCCTTGTGGACTATTCCACTGGATGTTAGACATGTCCTCTTGTTTATGTGTGTCTCTTCTTGGGTGGTACTATTACCTATCTCTTAGAGGCTCACCTTTTTCTCTCCCATGCAGTAGAAGGACTTTGACACACATGTTATTAATCAGTCACAAGGCACGCCCCCCTTGATTTTTGAAGGCACATTTTCACTCCTCTCTCTTGCTAATAGTTAGAGCCAAGGAGTATATATAAGAATACATGGAAATTGGATCGATACTCTATATGGGGCTCCTATTCCAAACAGTGTGAGGTATAATTAGGAATTCACATTAGGGAGACCCCTTGGTTGGTGGATTTCTAGCATTGTCAACAATGACGCTAGAAGGAGGGACATATTACAAGATGATCCCATTGAATCTGTTTTGAACCTATTATCTAAAATGGCTCATCCTAAAATATTTATCCCCAGTTATTTCTCTAATTTTTCCGTTTATAAATTTTCAATCCTTGATGTGCTTATCTATCACTTGTCTTAGTTAAAGTTTGATGGAGAGTACGGACCATCCATAACCTAGCACATTTTTAGTTTCCTTAAATTTTGTGAATCTTACGAAATCTATGATGATGAATTTTCTTGTGTGTTTTTCTTCATCACCCTTGAAGGTCGTGTTAATCGATGGTGACATACCTTTCAACCTTCTTCCATTCATTCCCTTCGTTATTTCCTTGGGGGTCTTCATCAAGCCTTTGATAGGTATAATTACCAAGATTTTTGTAAAAGAATCAATCTCTTAATAATGAAGCATAATGAATCAGTTTAGGATTTTTCTGATCTATTCCTTCACCTTTGCTATGAAATTCCTCAAGAAGATAAAAATTGGGATCTCTTGAAAAAAGAGTTTGAGTGTTTGGTTCTTATCTCTAATTTCAGAGGAGGAATTTATTGCTACTTTTTTTCTTTCTCCTCCTCCTTTTCTAGTTATGATGAAGGTGCCTCTATGCAATGGTAATAAAGTTGAAAAATATGTGAATCAAATTCCCAATCCATCTTCTCATTATTCTTCTATTTCTCATGACTCAAATTCAATGTAGGAAATCTAAAAAAGGCTCATGAGGCTCATGGTGAAGACTAACTTCCCCATTCCATAACATGATGTTATTATTCATAACTCCAGCCTCCAATTTGATCTATATTATTGTTATCCTCCATCGTCTACATTCCATGACTCATTGTACTGTGATATTCCCGATCAATCTGATCCACCAGCTAGTCTTTCACACTCCCTTGATTTTTTCATTGTTGGTTCAATTGCGATCAGGTACAAGGAAGTCACTTTACATAGGAAGAGGAGCATATAGGTGAAGATGCTTTCAATATTTCTTCTATTTTCCAGAATCCGCCATTTCAATATGACGTGCTTCCATTCTTGAATGATTTTCAATCTACTAATCTCGGTAGTGAATAAAATGTAATCAATTAATTTTATAAATCAGTGGCCTTGGGCAAACATCATCCTAATCATGATGACTCTATTGATGTATGCCCAGGTGTATAAACTGATCTTTTGGTTTCACATGAATATTTTACTTTAGGTCCAAAACCTATTTCAGTCAAATATGATGTGCTTATCAAAACTCCCCCTTCATCTCACCATCCCTTGTACTCAACTGTTTGCGGTGCATCTACTTGTGATGAAGATACACCTTGCTCTTCAAGTCCTAAATTCGATGAGTTAACCTATTAATTGAAACAAGGTTGTGAGATTATCCATGATGTAAATGAAAACAATTAAATAATTGAGTATCCTTCCAATCCCTCATCATATCATCTCTTGCATGAAGACAACTCTCAAAATCAGCTTGCTCATGAAATTTCCATGATTCATCCATCTTCGAATTTGAGATAAGAATAATATTTAGACTTGAGAAATCAGGTTGTTGAAGTTGAAAAATATGGTAAAATCAGTGATAAAGGTGGCTTCCATCTGATGAGAAGTGGCCTTATTAAAACCAGTGGTATGATCTATACTCAAACCATGCATGATCTAGTTCAAGATTCAAAATGAAATTTCACAATCCTGGAAAATTCTGGGACCTGCCAGGGAATCGAGGCACTTCAACTTCCATTGATGGTTATGTAACAATCTCACGACTTTGGTAAGCCCCCTAAATTAAGTCAAATCTGGTTTTTCTTGCCCAATCCTTCTCTTTGCATGGTTTCACTCGATGTAAATCTCTTTTTGAAAGGTGTTTGGTATTTCATATGTAATTTTCAAACTTTCGAGATTTTACTTATGACCGGGTTCAATACTTTTTTTTAGTTCACTCATCTTCATGCAAATATCTCGCATCAAACTCGATTTTGGAATGTGTATCTCTCATAGAGTCATGGAATTGCAATTTTAATCATTCCAAATACCATATTTGGATGAAGGAATCATATCTATCATATTTGTTTCATGATCAACAACTCCTTTATTTCCTTGTGAATATTGTTCTTCATTGCACCTGAAATCCTCTTAAGTGCGAATGAATGCACGAGTTATCACACGAATCAAGTTCTTCTCCATTCACCATGTCGTGACTGGTCTCATGTATTTTTTGTGTTGGCATCGCTTTTAAATTCTTTTGATGATTACGATGATTGTAAATTTTTTCACCAATTACATGAAATTGGTTTATCACATTTGTCTTGCAAGGAACTTGATTTGATTATTTAGAGTATTTTCATAGTTGTTCAAACTGGTTTATCTTATTTAATTAGAAATTGGGAATCTAATGCTTTAATCAGTATATCTAATCATTATTCTTCCACTGATGATTTTCATTTAGCTTATCATTTTTCCATCATCACATCTAATGATAGTTGTTTTACATTCTTCAATCTTCATTGTTCAATATCTCAATATTCAGATTTTTGTTGAGTGGTTGAGGAAATTTAGCCTTCACTGATGGTTACGTCAAGTCCTCACTATCCTGACATGATTGTTGAACATGTTCAGGCCTTTTTTTTCCGCACAATATTACCATCCTAATCCTTTCCCTCTAATTGCAAAATCATCTTTTCAAATATTTCAGGGTTTCCAAGACAATCATCATGAATTTTATGACCTAATCACTGAATTGTTGGAACAATCTTACCTAGCAAGATCCATCACAAATAACAAGTTCTGATATTTCCTCACGCTTGCTAAGAATTTTGGTGCATATGAAGGAGACACATCTGTGAGAAGTTTTCAAGGTTTGTTGAATGATGGTCCTCATTGAAAGGCTAGGAATGTAAACTAGCTAGAAATAAAGGCTATGGCCTATCTTTCTATTGGCATGCAAGACCCTCAAATATTTGTGCAAGTTATTCAAGTTCTTATCTTTTTTGTTTCACATTACTTTTATGTGTTTTAATTGTTCATTTCTTTGTGTGTGTAGGTCAGGAACAACTACACTGGCTTCACTGCACATTTCATTATACGTGACCCCGACCTTATAGCTGTTAGGTTAGGAGTAGGATTAGCTACATCCTAGTTTCCCCTCTCTTTCACTCATCTTGTGCATGTTCTCTTTAGTATCTGTTTTATTTTCTTACATTCTCTTGCATTATGCTTTGGTTTAGATTATTTTTCTTATGATTTCTTTTTTATTTCTTGTTGTGTTCTCTTTTTTTTTTTTGTTCCATAAATAACACCTTACATGAAGATGCTCTGTTGGCCCGAAAAGGAATGTGGAAAAATAGAAAAGGACTTTGTGACACTACAAGATTTGGCTAACTCTATATCCTTCTTCCTTGTAAGGGTTACATCTTTTATTTGATGATGTTCCAATGGAAAATAAGATCCTTTTGTTAAGAAATCCTTGTGTTGAACCATGGCATCCTTGTATATTCTGGAAACCTTATGCCTACACTCGGTTTTATTTTTCATTGTTTCCAAGCTGAGCCAATCAATTAGATAAGGACAAGGGTAAAATATAAATGATGAAACTAATATCAAAGGGTTTATATTTTCTTCTCTGAAGGGAGACCCTCTCTGTTGTGCAGGTAAATCCCCTCTATAGACAGAGGCGATCCCTCTAGCCCTAGGGTGGGTGTAGCAGTAAGAAGACATGATAATCCTTGGATTCCTAGTTTATGAATGAAACTAAGTCAGGATAGATTTCCTACCTTTATTCCAACGAAGTTGTTGTAGCTGTGCAGTAGTCTCTTGATCTTCGTCTCGACACGTCGTTGTCCTTCAGAAGTGGTACTTAGGTGCCTGCAAAAGGATCAGAGAATGATAGTAGCGTACGAAAACATACTCGCATTCATAACTATTTAATCGGTTAAGGAGAAATAAATGCATTGCACAAGATTAATCATATCAAATTCAAGATGGGAACCAAAACATCAATCATGTATTAATAAGGAGAAAGAAAGAGATTACAACTAAATGAGCCTTAACGTTGCAACCTCCTTCAGCGTGTCTGGGTAAACACGTCTCAAGCATTCGTTAGGGAATTGGACTTGGAAAGGAAATAAGCCTAGACTCTCTCTCGACAATAGCTCTCTCTCTATGCTCTATCTCACACTAGCTATATCAGGTTTTTCATCTATTAAACCATTTTAGATATTGTACCAAATTTTCAGCTAGCTGCAACTATGTGAGAGAGATGTATTCATAGGAGAGGAGGAGGTGGTTTGGGGTCCCTCATATGGTATAAGGGAGGCCTTATCATTTGGAAGGTTTCTCAAATTTAAGAAACATGAATCCAAAGGAAGGTTCTCGACGTTATTCAGTCAAAAAACCCATGTTGACTCCACTCACGAAGTGGTTGGCAATGGAAAATTCACTTCTATTTTAAAAAACTTTCCAAAAATAGCTTGGCGTGGGTAGTCCACTGAGATAGAGCACCAATGGACGCGAGGCCTAGTGTTAATTTCTATATGGGTGTGAGGCCATAACTGCCTGCTAGTGCTAACCCAAAATTATGTGTTTTCGAGAGTCTGGTCCAAGAAAGGTCAACATAGGAAATGTTCTTCTCGTGGCAAGGGATGCAATGGCACTTTTGGAAAGGTATGAAAATACAGAGAAGTCACAAAAATGGTCCTCTAATGTGTGGGACGAGGATTACAAGGATGGTGACAAAATGTTGTGTAACATATGCCCCATAAAGCATGACGTCCGAGAGAGAGGGAGGGGTGAAATTCTTTATGAGAACGCATTCAAGCCATACATCACCATCAGAAGACCTGAAACTACAAGTACAACTGATATCTCTGATACATGAACATGTGTCATGGGCACAGCCATCCATAATAGAGTACATATAAAACATGGTCCGAGGTATGGACGCAACCATCCAACAAGAAGGATCAATAAATAGTCTCAGGTATGGTCGCAGCCATCCAATGAAAAGAGTCATGCATATAGTCATGATAAACCAAAACAATCTCATAGCCTAGATTTTATCAAACAAAACCCAGGGTATTGCGCTCCATCTCGACCCGAACAAGTACAAATTAAAGCATGCAAATAAGTGAGCTCAAGTCGAGCATGCAAGAAAATCACTTGATTACCATCAAATGATGAAAACCGTTAATAGGAATGAGAGAAACCACCAATAATGACAATGGCTCTCAAGGTACAACTAGTACAACCCACGAAATATGAACAACGATATAGCGTTGAACACCTGCATAATGCCCAATGATGAAGACCTATCGTCAAATGCGAAGAACTTGCCATTGGGGCATGCAACCTCCAAGGAACCAAAAGGGAGTCTCTAGGTCATCTTCCTGGATAATGAGCTGAAGTCGACAGGAAGTGAGCTGGTCGAAGGAGGGCCATAATTTTTCCCACATCATTGAAACGAGACAGAGGAATAAGATGATAGTGAATCAGGACCAAAAAGTGGATCAGAGGTTGAGAACTTCAAAAGGAAACTTCTCTTGAACATATCAGCAACACAACTTCGGAATTTGTCAGTATTTGACATCAAAGGATCTGAGGTCATGATGACGTGGAAAAGAGCAGATGAGAGGTCAAAATAGATTACCCAAACCCATGGAGGAAAAAATGAGGAAATGAGATGTTCCCAACCCAACACGAATGTAGATGAGTGTCATGTTCAAGAGTGACATACTATCGACATGACCGAGAACTGGTTCCATTTTCCCCCACCATTGCTGGCGAGTACCCCAATTATTTTTGGAAACAAGCTTGAAGGGGATAACATTTGCTTGTCATGTAAGTTTTTCCTTTGGAAAAATCCATCCTAGTACATTTTACAAGCCCTAGGAAGGAGGAACTCTGTTATGTCATGGTGATGGTTTCTGATGTCATTTAGGTTTAATGAGTCTGACAAAGGAAGAACTCGACGTATTTTCATGTTTAAAGAGTTTGAAAATAAGCAGAAAAGAAAACTCCAATAATCCATTTTCATAGGTAGTCTCACAGATTCGAAAAGGTAGAAAACTATGTCTGAGATATCCTCTTAGTCACGATAGGCTAAGGTATTCCTTTTTCATAAATAATCCATCCCAGCTCGAGAAAGGGGTAAATGTATACTAGGTAGATATCATTTTGCAGCCTTTTAATGAGTTCAAAATGACAAGAGTCTCGGCAATCTTTTCAATTTTTAAGAGTAAAAAAAGAGCTGGAAGCTGACTCCTCCTGGAGGAACGAGTGGTATTAAGGGTAGCAACTAGTTCCGGTAATGGTGGAACTACTCAGAACAAGTAAAGGTCAAGAGGGTAGCTAACAAGACCACTCATTGCAACGGTTCCTCAGGAATGGTAAGACAATCAAGTAAGGGCATATCATCGGCCATGTAGATGGTGACGATGGGATGAGAAAACCAAAGGTAGATCTGGAAAAACAGGTTGATAAAAAGGCAGTCACAAGAGGTAAAATAATAATGGTTTAATTTTTACACAAGCTTGAAATCAAGGAAAACTATGCTTGGAATTGGTTTCATTTTTACGCAAGCTTGAAACAAAGATAAACTATGCTTAGAACTGGTTTCATTTTTACACAAGCTTGAAACAGAAACAAACTATGCTTGAAATAAGTTTGCATGCCCCCGACATGGTGACTCAATTCGAGGTACATGCCCCCCAAGCTTCAGCGCATTCACTGGAGTAGACTACTAGTTACTGATAGGTGGATGGAATGAAGGTTCAAATACAAGATCAATAGAAAGACTCGACTGGGATTTTACGAGATCTAAACAAAGAATTGAATTGAAAAGGGAACCCGCTTCATTTTTTAACGAGGTTGATACAGTAAAAGAACTATCCTCATAAGTTCTAATTCATTTTTTAACGAGGTTGACATAGTAAAAGAACTATCCTCATAAGATCTTGTTTTAGTTTTTTAAAGAGCTTGACAGAAGAAAAGGAACTATTCTCCGATGAACTTGTTTCATTTTTTAAGGAGCTTGACACAAGAAAACGAACTCTGCTCCAATGAGCTTGTTTCATTTTTTAAGGAGCTTGATAGAAGAAAATGAACTATGCTCCAACGAGCTTGTTTCATTTTTTAAGGAGCTTGACACAAGAAAACAAACTCTGCTCCGACGACCTTATTTCATCTCTTAAGGAGCTTGACACAAGAAAACGAACTGTGCTCCGACGACCTTGTTTCATCTTTTAAGGAGATTGACACAAGAAAATGAACTCTGCTCCAAAGACCTTGTTTCATTTTTAAAAAATCTTGACACAAGAAAACAAACTATGCTTCGATGAGCATGTTTCATTTTTTAGGTAGCTCGACACAAGAAAACAAACTATGCTCTGACGAGCTTGTTTCATTTTTAAGGAGCTTGACATAATAAAACAAACTGTGCTCCAATGAGATTAACACAAGAAAATGAACTATGATGCAACGAGCTTATTTCATTTTGTTAGGGTCCCATGATTTAGAAGATTGGTAGACCAAATTCATAGGGTAACATCAGACCAGTCTTTGGAGTCCTAGGACCTAGCCTTCCTGGACTCAGAGAGGGATCTTTCTATTGTTTGCAAAGGATATGAACTTGTTTTCTTTAGATGGTTTATTTTAGGCTAGTTGTTAAGTGTAGGGTTTGTTGTTTGTTCTGGTTGGGTAAGATGATCAAGTAGGATAGGTGGAGTGAGAGGTCATAAAATCATTGGGATATGGAGTCTATGAAAGTCATGGATATCTCAAAAATGAGTTAGATTGCATCACATGTCAAATCTAGTGTGGTCAGTGGATATTTAAGGTTATGTGTGAAGTGAAATGGACATTAAGTTAGTGAACAAGGTAGGGAAAATGGAAGTGAAGTATTCTTTGTCAAATACCAATAAACAAGAAGGTATCAAATACTGATAAGAAAAAGACAATAATCATGAGATAGGGCAAACCATTAACTCAATGACAATACTTAAACAAACAGACATTCAAGCTGAACAATTTAGTGAAACAGAGAAAGCAATAAAACTTATCTAACTTTAGTGATTTCACCTTCAAGGTTTGAAAACATATAAGATGACAAATAACTTTAATCAATGAAGAGGGAACTCCTAGACATCATCGATAAAGATATAAAGAAATTTGAGGCAAACTTCTCAAGCATGGACAAAGGGCATGGTTAAAACATGGCCTCTTTGGCTAAACCTAGCAAGTAACACATCAAAGAGTGATTCCAAAAACAGAGTTTAGATAGCATCAAGTAAGCATGGCTAACCACAAAGCATCTTTGAAAACTACTTTCTTAAACCATTGATGAAACAAACAAACTTAGGTGGGTCTAAGGAGAAGCTAAGAATTCCTTAAACTAGCCTAGTAGAGGAAAACATAAAGAAAATAGTAAACAGGAAGGACTAAGGTGCCTCAAAGAACATTTCTTAGCCTATACTTTTCTGATCTACTGCAACATGGAAGGATGGACACAATGATAAAGAGGAAGACATGAAAAAATTAGAGACACATCACCATTAACCAAGCTCAGGGATCCTGCAAGAAAGCTTTCATCATCACCAATCAAATCAAATAATTCACAAGCTCCACAACACCAAATTTCTCTTCAACCTCAAAAAACCATGTATTGCTCTCAAAACTCATCAAATGCCAACATTAACAATGAATCCTCAATGCTCTTTTAACAAGAAAGGAGGAGAAAACCTAATAGAGTCTCTAGATGTCTATTGGCTAAGTAGAAATGTCACTATTGTCCTTAAGACCTTGCAAGGCCCAAGGCACAAAATATCTAAAACAAAATATCTTTTCGGGATTTTTTAGGAAAGAAATTGACATTAAATTGAAAACATGGTTTAAATCAGGATTAGGCAATCTAATTCACCATGGGTTGTGGCATTAGGACAAGCTTCACAAAAATATTATTTTTTTAAAAACAAAACTAGAAGGTATGAGAGTTGTGTTTCATCATTTGCTAATCATCCCTATCCTTCTCTTTGGTTCATACTTAAGCATGTGGAACAAATATATTTCATTCCTAAGCTATTTCCCTTTGACAGGTCAAGCTTAAATGATTTGACCAGTATTCTTTCACTAACTTATCAACAATAAATTGAAAACATCCTCAGCCATGATTAGGCTAGATGACTGAACAAGACCTTCTTTTTGAACAAGTAGTGGCATTTAGGCTTGCACACTTTCCGCATCACTATTTTTTGGGTATGGGGCTGTACCTGTTCTTCAAATTTTCCCTCTTTTTCTATTTTTTCTGTTTTTGTGTTTTTCTCTTTATGACCTTTCATCAAAGAATGGTATGTACAATGAGTGGAGGCCTAAAGAAAAACTAGAAATCTTGGCAAAAATAGTGCTTTAGTGTCCTGCCATTTACAGGACCTCCAAACACTTCAACTCCATCCAACTCTTGTAAAAAGAAAGCATTGCTACCTCTATATAAACTAATAATGTATGGCCCTTTCCACAAATTTTCAAAATTACCATGTTTACCTTTGTCTTCTCTCCTTGAGTCCCATTTCAGCACCTTATCCCCAACCTGGAAGTCATTAGCTTTGGTCCTCCTATCAAAAATTTTCTTCATATTCTATTGTACTACTTGTGTCCTTTTGTAAACCTCCTCTCTTGTCTGTTGCAGATGAATATTTTGGTTCAACCTCCTTGTCATATCATTTTCTTATAATTGCACTTCTTGGAGAAATTTCATCATCGCGACTCCCAAAGATGTTGGGAAAATGGCATCCATGCCATACACTAGTTGATAAGGAGACATACCAATGGATTTCTTGGTGGTTATTCTATCAGCCCATAGTGTATGTGATAACTTTCCTTGCCATGCTTTTTTATTATGTTCCATAAGCTTCTTGATGATATTAACTAGGTTATTGTTAGAGGACTCAGCTAGCCCATTACCTTGAGGGTAATAATTTGTAGAATGTCCTAATGTGATGTGATATTTATAACAAAAGTCCACCATTTTTTTGGATGTAAATGCAACAACATTTTCTGTGATGATCTTTCTGGGACAACCAAATCTAGACAACATGTTGGTCTCAAGAAATTTGATAATGACTGAATCGGTGGCATTCCTAGAGGGGATGGCTTCTATTCACTTGGTGAAGTAATCAATGGTAGTGAGGATCCATTTGTGTTGGGCAGATGAAGTAGGGTGGATCTCTCCAATGAAATCCAAACCCCATTGTTGAAAAGGAGCTTCAATAATGATGGAATGCAAAGGTAAAGGTAAGAGTTTTTTCTTGCCATAAAAATTTTAGCACATATGGCAAGTCATGAACATTTTGTGGGTGTCAGGGAAAAGGGTGGCCCAATAGTAGCCAGCTCTAAGGATCTTGTTAGCTATGGCTTTCCAGTAAATATGGCCCCCACACTCTCCCTCGTGCAATTCATGCATGATCTTACCTGCATCATCCTCAAGAAAACACTTAAACAATATACCAATAGGATTCTTCCAATACAAAACTCCATCTAAAATGTAGAATTTAAAGCTTTTTGTTTCAGGAATCTAGCTTTTGTCTTTGATAAGGTAGAAGGAGCATTAATATAAAATAGTACATATATGATATCAACATGCCAAGATGAATTCAAGAATACTTCTTCAATATAGGGAGCTGTGCATTCTTCTTGTTCTCTAAAGCATCAACCAAATTCATATCTAGTGCTTGGAAATTTTATTCAGCCATAGTTTTTGCAAGCCCTTGTCCTTTATTCAGTTTAGTGGGTTTGATTTCTAAGTCATATTCTAAAATAATAGCAATCCACTTTCCCCTTTTACCATCTGGGTCTTGATTCAAAATGTCTTTGACAACTATGTGTGGAACAAAAGCAATGATATGAGAATGTAAGATATAAACTCTGAAGTCTTTCAATGCTTTAATCAATGCAAAGGATTGTTTTTCTATGATGTTGTACTTTAAGGGAGCATCTCTAATGGCTTTGCTGAAGAAGGCTATGGGTTGTTCTTGCCCCATCATGTTCTTTTGTAACAACATTGCAGCCACGATATGTTAATATGCAAATGACAAAATATAGAAGTCTTTGGTAAAATCAGGACTGATTAGAACCGGTGTTTGGGTGAGTGCTAGCTTAACCAGTTCAAAAGATTTTTTGGCTTCTAAGGTCCACTTAACTCCTATCTCCTTTTTGAGCATGTTTTTAATATTCCTCAAGATTTCAACAAGGTTGGGGATGAATCTTCTCAAGAAGTTGATTTTCCCAATGAAATATTGCAATTCCTTAATGTTTCTAGGATGACTGATTTGCAATATGCCTTCAATTATTTTCGAGTCTATTTTGATCCCTTATTCTGAGATGATGTGGCCTAGGAATTTTCCTTCCTGGAGACCAAACAATGTTTTCTTGGGATTCAAAGATAGGCCATATTTCCTACACTTTTCAAAAAAATTTCTCAAGTGGACTAAGTGCTCTTCATCAGTCTTAGAGTAAATAGTGATGTCATCAAATTAAATGATTATGAAGTAGCCTATGTCTTCTGAAAAAAATATGTCCATGGCCCTTTGGAAATTGGCCCCCGCATTCATCAACCCAAATGGAATTTTGGCATACATGAATGTACCCGAATGTGTGGTGAAGGCAGTTTTATGCTGATCACTTGGGAATACTAGCACTTGGTTGTAACCGGAAAAACCATAAAGTAGTGAGATTCTCTTAGATCCAACTACCTTTTGAAGTATGTGATCCATTTTAGGCAAGGGGTAGTTATCTTTCAGGGAGGCGCTGTTCAGATTTCTGAAGTCAATGCAAAGTCTAATCTCCCTGGTTTTCTTTCTAATTGACACAAGCTTGGAAACCCACTATGAGTATCTAAGGGGAACTATGATGCCGGAATCATACATCTTTTTAATCTCTTGTTCAACTAAAGGTAGTAAAACATGGTTTATTCTTCTTAAATTTTGTTTGAAAGATTTCTGATTTTCCTTGAGAGGGATTTTATGTTGAATAATGCTTGTGTCATATGATTTCAAGTCTTGATACCCCCATGCAAACACATCTTTAAACTACTTAAAAAGCTCCATATACTTCTGTTTTATGTGAGAAGGAAGGGTCTTGGAGAGTTTGATCGTTTTGGGTTCCTTTATGCTTCCTATGTTGCACTCCTCTACATCAGTCTCAGTAGATTCTATCTTTGTTTTTTTAGCCATATCATTAAAGTCGAACAACTCTTCTAATGGCGCAAGGCCCCTTGGTAATGTGTCATTTTTACATTGTAAGACCTCAAAGTACTTTTGGTCTATATCCTAAAACATTTCAGCCTCATAAGGATGTGTAAGGATATTTATATCAGCAAAAAAGGACAGCTCTGTTTCATGGGCTTGTTCTTCAGCAAAAACATCTTTCTCATGCTCTAAGCTAGACTTTGTCAATGTAAATTCATTCCTAGATTGCAGAAAATCATTAATTTGTTCATCACCCTCAAACACTTACCAATGGTTAATGTTGTCAGGAACTGTAGGTCGTTGTTTGATTCTGACAGTGTATTTTTCACTTGCATGTGGTATTTGGCAATTGCTGGAAGCAAAGGCAAGCTCATTAGCAAGGCTATTTTGGGCTCTAGGAATGTAAGTGAGCTCATATTTCTTAAAATTTTTGAGGATGTCTAGGGCTACATTTCTGTACTCTCTTAATATTGGATTCTTAGCTGAGTACTCACCTTTGATTTGTTTAATGATAAGTTCTTAATCTTCTTGGACAGATATTTTCTTAGCTCCTAAGTCTTTAAGCAAGTGCAAACCAAGGAGGAGCGCCTCATACTCTGCAATGTTATTAGTGCACTAAACGTCTAGTTTGTATGAATGGCCCTCATTTTTGTTATTTATCTAGACACCAGCTCTTGAACCAACCTCTCCACAAGAGCCATCAAAGCTCATGTTCCAAAGTGTTTCTAGTTCATGTTTTCCACTATGCTGTTGTTCAGGGCTGCTAGAGTTCTGGTTGTCATGTTCTTCATTTGAGAGTGAGTGTAAGTGTTCTGGAGAGCCTATCTATTTCTCATTTCCTTTCACCTATTCACTAATTTCATTTTCATTATATAAGATGAAAGAGTCCAAATATGAGTGAATGGAATAAACAAGGGTGTTTTTTTGGTCTATCTAGGCTACTTACCATATACTTCATGTGAGATTCCTAGTACAATCTCCTAGTTTGATTGAAGACATGGATATTAGCATATGACATGTCCATTTGGAGGTTTCCTTGAAGTTTGGCTCCCCATGACCTGGACAAAAGCATGCCATACTTTAGGGGAATATCAGCAACAACTATGTCCATGACTAGACTCTTAGCAGATATTTGCGCCAGAGTCATACAAAGATCCTTGATTAGACCCAAAAATTTGACTCTATTCGAATCGAAAGAGTATAAGTCTTTGTAAGGTTTGGTTATTTCTAGGCCTAAGATCTCCATCACTACCTTAGGCATGAGGTTGTGTGAGGCACCGAAATCTAGCATAGCATTGTGTAATATTTTGTCATGTATGTTTAGGCTAACATAGAAAGGAAGGACAACTCCTTCTTGGTATTTTCCCTCAACTTCAGGACTGAACAATAGTTATGTTTTGTCATCAGTCAATTTTAGAGTATCTGTATCGTTCCCTATGTTCAAAAATTTCAAAACTTGGGACTTGTACATATCCTGAGTTACCAATTCAGTGAGAGGTATGGTTATCTTGACTTTAGCAATCTTTCCTTCAAAACTGAAAAGTACTTGGGTTTTGGGCATATTTACATAAGTTTTATCAGCCATAAATTTTCCTACATTTTTAATTTGTTGATTCTGATTTAGGGCTTTGGAAAAAAGAGTTTTCTCGGGGCCACTAGTAGAGGTACTAGGGCAGCTCGTGTCACCACTTGGTTGGCTAGTTTTGCCTATGTTTGGATTAGTTTTCTTAGCCATGGTGTTGGTATTGTCTGTTGTCCTTTTAGGAACATTTTCAGGGGTTTTCCTAACAACAGTGTCTAAATTGTTCTTCTTGGATTTGTCTTGGTTTTTCTTACTCCTAAGATCATTTTTCCTATGGACTTCCATTATGGCGTTTTCAAATCCCAATTTGTAGTCTTCAGAATCCTCATAGTTTCTTTGAGTTTGATTTGAGCAGAAGAAACCTTGTTCTTCTTCTGTGATAAAAACATCACCCTCATTATCAGAGCCTATTAAGTTTACATGGTTTTCTTCTGGCTATTCAGTATCTCTTTCCCCTTCATCTACATAGTTATCTTGGAAAGGGGGCCTAATCTGTTGGTCATTTTCCCTTTGTCTAATTTGGGGTGGGTCTCTTCTGAAGTTCTGATTCCAATTTCTGTTTTGGGGATTTGGTTGATTTTCCCTAGGAGGTGCTCTTTCATTCAATTTTATCCTTTCCATCATTCTCTCCATGGTTATAACTAGGCTTTCTATCTTGGCATCGGAAGAAGAGGTTGAAGCTATGGTTTCATCTTTGTTACTGACTCTTTTTTCTGACCTCATCCTAGCTCTCTTCTCAGTCAGGTTGGCTTCTGCACTCACACCCCCTCTCTGCATTTCTTCTAAAGTTGTGGGGTCTCTCTCCCTCAATTGGTAAGTCATGTCTGGATCAAAACCTTCTGGGAAATTTACTAGTACTAGGCCTTGTGGGTGTCTCATGTGAGGTGGGAGGGCATTGTAGACACTGTTAAACCTGGTGCAATAATCTTGGACACTTTCCCTTATATTTATCTTAAGATTTTTATACTTTGAAAGGATTTGGAGGGGGTTTTTATTAATCTCCCATTTGTTGATGAATGTCTGATAAAGGGAAGGGAGATCATGTATGCTTTTAGGAGGTAAGCATTTAAACCATTTCTTAGCTTCTCCTCCTAGGCTTTGGGAAAACATCCTCATCTTTATGGTTTCCTCTTCTAATTCCATGTAATCAAAATCATCATTTATTCTATCTACATGTTGTTGGGCAGTGGTAGATTCAGCACTGGTAAAGTGAGGGATTTTGGATTGGTAGTCATTTGGAAAAGGTACCAAAGGTTGTGGTAACACTAGGGGGGCATACCATGCTGCCATGATGGGAGCGAATGGAATCCAATGAGGATTTACAAGGGGAGATTTTGTGAGATGGGATGGAGTGGTTTGCACAGTGGTGGTATGAATGGGTGTGGTGGAAGTACTTGGACTAGAAAACTAATTCTGAGCAGACTTGGGATGAAAAGAGCCAACGTGGTGGAGAAGTTCGAAATTAGGTGGAGTGGAAGGAGAAGCTTCTCCGCTAGGACTCTGCTGCAAATCTACGGGATCAAGGTCAGTATGGTCAATCCTACTTTGTGACTTGGTTCTGAAAAGGTTTCTTGTATGGTGAAAGTCAAAATGGGGATCTTGCAAGGCTGTAAGATGTTCAGGGACAGAGCTTGCTCTATGAATGGTCCTAATAGTAGTTAAGTTTCTGGTTTTAGAAGTTTGCCACAAAATCCTTTATGGGTCATCAACTATAGTAGGAGGGTTTGGGTCTGGATGAGATCTGGTACTGATCCTTTTTGGAGCCTGATTTCAAACTCAAAATACCGAGAGGCTAAAATTTTATGACTTCTTTCGAAAATTTTACCTCTCTTAGTGTTTGCTAAACTCACACAGTGTGTGACTAGACCTCTAAACATCTCAGGGCTGATTCTACACAATCCTAGGGAAGTCTAATAAGAACTACTAATAAGAACTAGTGAAGTAGTAGGCCTACCGGAGGCTAGTGGAGTCGCCAGGTGGATGTTTTTAGTTTGTTTTGAGGAAATGTGTTTATGGTCCACCACCAATAACTAACAAAAAACCAATAAAGGGATGTTTTTGGGTTTTCTGAGTTCCTTTATGTGGCCCTAAGTTTTTGAATGAGTATCCTATATTTGAGTCATCATTTTGCTAGTATGGTGAAACAACTAGATTCTACTATTGGCTAACACTTAAGTTTTCTAAGTTTGACTGAGATTTGAGAGTTCCTAAGGGACACCTAGGATGTTTTTGACTCAAAGTCCCACCATGATCACCATTATGTTAGGTAATGAGGTGGCGATAAATCAATAGATATTTTTTGACAAGGGCTTCTGAATTTTCTAAGGATGGATAAGTTTGTTACTTACTCAGAGGTCCTGTTATCACCTAATTTGGACCTCAGGTTGAAAAAGGCAAATCAGGGTAACCTCAAACCACGATCGGCCTTATAGCTAGCCCTACAAGGCCAGGAGAGGGCTCTCTCCATAAAAATATATTCAATGAAATGTAATTACAAACTGATTTTAGGCTAGGTATAATAATGGGAAATGTTTTTATAAATTTCAGGGTTGTATGGAAAATATGGGGCAGTTTGAAAATGGGGAATTAAATCAGAGATACAGGGTATTTCATGGGGCAAGGTAGGCAGGAAATTTAGCAATTAAGTTTAAATAATGATGGAATGGTAAGACTGGTGAGGTGCTAAAAAGGGCATAGGAGATGGATCCTTTTCAAACAGAAGAAAACACAGAATATTGAATGATTTCCCAAGGCAGAGCATTAAAAATGGATTCTACCTATCTATCTTGAAAGCATTCAACCAGAAATGTTTATGAATGTATGGTGAACATGACAAATTTACATATGAACACAAAGGAAAGAACAAATGCTAAAATTCATAACACATGGATCCCACAAATCAGAGTTGCATTTCTTTACTAATTCCCTATCAAATTGTTACAATGGAGCGTAGAGCGTCCTCCTTGATTTCTAAACTATTCCCCCTTACTTACTTACAAATGATTCAAATTACATTAAATACACAAAAATCTGAGGGAAATAGATCCACAGAAAGAGGAGATGTTTAACAGCTCAGAAACTAAAATCCGATCATAGAAAGAAACCAACAATCTGCTCCTGAAAAGAAGGAACAAAAATACATTTTTAACCATCTGAATATTTTGTTGTTACACTGAACGAAATAAAATAGGAGACCTACAGAGCAGATCCCTATTTTATCGCTGCTGTGGAAGTCTCTGTTTCATATTTATCTCTTGGCCCTTTTACTGTTATTTCTTTCTTTTGTATTTATCCTTTGAAGAAAAACTAACCTTTCGAGAAATGCCTTTTGAAAACCATTGAAAAACCATATTTTCCGCTTTATTAAAGAAAAATCCCTTTTTAATTGGAAAAGAGCGAAGGGAAAGGGAGGTGGGCCCGAATTGCAATCGCAATCAGGAGAGGGGAGGGGGTATGACACACAATGGAGCGATGCAGTAGTGTATAAGGTAAATGGGGGAATCGCAATTGCAGCGGGAGAGGGGTGTAACACATGGCGGAGTGAATGAAACATGCGATGCGATGGAACAAAGGAATCATATAATGAGAAATGGGAGAAATCCTTTGAAAACTCATATAGATTGAAATTTTCTCTTTACAAAGAGAAAGACCGTTCTTTATTGAAAAGGAGAGTGGGCCTTGAATGTGAGACCCAATCGCAATCAGAATTGAAAAGGAGCGAGGCTAACATATGATGGAGGTATCGCGTGATGCAATGAGTGACCATGGATTCATCGCATTGCGGGTTGGGAGCAGAGGTTTTAAAACAAGCGATAAAATGTTTTGCAATGAAAATACTTAAGAAAATTTTAAAGTTGGTTTATCGCATTTTACAAAGGGAAGAACCCCTTTTTGAATGAAGTGGGCTGGAAACTTATATGGTGGAACCCGGCCAATCGCAATCGCAAATTGCGGGGCGAGAGTTGGAACAGTGGAAAAGGCTAATTGCGATGGTGTGATGCTTTGTAAGCCATCCGATCAGATGGGAGGATCGACGGCGTAGATGTAATCAGGCGGAGTTAATCGCAATCAGAGTAATCAGGGAAGGGTCAACTGGAGGGGATCGATCAGGACGTGCAATTCATCACTGTGATTGGATCAGGGGAGGTCAATCACATTGGGGTTTATGGGTTTAAAATACTTTTGCAATGCGATTTATGCAATCGGATAGGGAAAGGGGGGTCTATTGATGAAAAAATTAAAAAATTTATGAAATGAATTATAAGGGACAAATGGAAAAGGGGTGAGTTTAGGCTATTGGGAACCCTCTTTCACTTAGGCACAATTTTCAATCCAGGAGTTAGTTTTTAGAGTATAATATACCTTTGGAAAGCTCTTTCCTAGTTGTTTCTGATGGACACACTTAGAACCTGATTTTACACAGAAAATGTTGTGGAAAACACCTTTGAAACACAGACCTGACAAGGAAAACCACTAGTGGAATAATTTTATATCATGACCTAATGGAATGATTGAAAATTTCTTCAAAATGGGATACCTAAGATGCACATGAAAATGTGTTTTGATCCCTGGTGGAAGTATGCAAATACTGACACTAACATTGGCTCCAATGGGGATGGTAGCTCCTTGGAGGTGCCAAGAACACCGTAGACCTAGTAGCCTTATCGATTGGGCATGGAGTTAGTAGCTAAAAATTTACTTCAGAAACTAACTTAAGACTGACTAAAACACAATTGATAGACTGGAAAAGGTGCTTTGATTGAGCTTATTCATCAAAACCTACTCTAATTGTTTCCATTCACCACCTAATCAAGTGAAATGGAACAACCAATGTAACCATGTAAGCATCTTGGCTGCTATTTGAATTCTCTCCAAGTTCTTTTTGATAAGCAAGTAGAGAGAAGAACTGAAAGGAAACTCCCATGGAAACTTGGAATCAAGTTGAATCTTGATAAAATTGCAAAGCATGAGTTGACTGGATGACCTCAAGAATGCTGTGAAAGGATCTTCATAAGAATACCTATTGATTCCCATTAATACATCAATGCTCTTTTCTAGGTAATCTCCGTACCTTGATCTTAAAATTTTCCTAACATCTGTGTTGTCTTCCTTTGATGACTGCAATAGGTTAACAAAAGGATCCTGAAACTTGTGAATAACCAATCTCTGCTGATGATCCCAAACAAAGCAAAAATATTCTTCATTACTCTCCTCATATGGCTACAAATCTTGATATGAGCTTTGTAATGAAACACCTACTGAACAAGACAATGAAGTCGAATTTCGAATAAGGTTATTTTCAACACTCTTTTCTGGCACATGGTTAGCCAGTGGAGTAAGACTTTTAAAGAAAATATCATCCAACACATCATCTATAGGGTCATAAAAAACTTGAAAAGACTGCTACAACGTATCCATTGATTTTAATGAAACTGCATGACATTCTATAGACTGCTCATCCTTTCCTTTAGAGATATTATGAAAATTCTGCTTTAAAAACTGAAATGTTTCAAAACATAATGGTACAGAATCATCTTGCATTATTTGATCGTTCTGCAAATAAATTGCTAATTGTTCTGCAAGATTAGCTTTTGTTTGGAAAACATAATCATCATCATCATACTGATCAAACTTTGGAAAATCATCAACATAAAACACATCATTAAGAATACATGTCATATCAACATATCTCTCTTCTCCAAGATGTTCCATAACACAGTCATTATTTGATTGATGAAAAATGGGATAAGAAAGAACATGTTTTGGATCATCCACTTGTTCTTGAACATCATATTCACTCCTTGTAGTGATTTTTTGCATTATATCTTCCATTGCACTTATCAAAAGGTCGAGCTTTTCCTCTAAATATGTCGGGTGCTCTGCAACGTTCTTATTTTATTCTTCCTTCAGTATTGCCCTTCTAATTAGTGGATTGGCTTCTACATCTACTACACTGTTCTGTATCTCTTCAAGTGTTGCAAGGTTCCTTTCTCTCAGCTGAAACTCCATTTCTGGATCAAAGGCACCCAGGTAATGTAGGAGAGCTGAGCCAATAGGAGGTCTTGTATCGGCCGGTATCGAATAATAGAATTGATTTAATATGGCAGAAAAATGTTGTACTATCTCCCCTAACTATCTTTTCAGCTGGGCATACTCTTCTAGAATCAGGAAAGGGTTTTGTTTAACCACCCATCTGTTGAGGAAGACTTTGACAAAATGCTGGAAATCTGAGATGCTTGCATCAGGCGGGGTTTTGAACCAACTCTTGACTTTGACTTGCAAAGAAAGAGCAAAAGGCCTAATACTAACATCCTCTTCATCAACTTCAAAAAGGTCTAGGAAAGTTTCAAAATTTTGCATATGTCTTTCAGCATTGATGTTGGCACACTCACCATCAAACCTTGGCAAATATAGGTAATAATTTTCAGGGAAAGCATGGAGTATAGGAGGTAATATGAGAGGTTTATATCTATCCAGGACTATGAAAGGTGGAGGAGTATATACAGGAGCTACAGGATTAGTCATGGTCTCTTTAGGCTCATCAATCTGAAGATGGTCATCATAAGATTTAGAAATAGGATGGAGGCCAAGATCAAAGGAAAACTCAGTATTTACACTTTTTTAATAGGTTGAATGAATATTTTGGTCACCTTTATCACACAGCAAATTCTGAAAAACTTTTAGGACAGCTTCAGGAAAAGTAAAGAAGTAATTTACAAGAAATCATATTAGGTTCTGAATACCATTCCACTTTGAATACCTGAACTTTGTGCAAGATCCTTCCATTTTCCTGTGGGAAAATTCGATCCTCTAGTGGAGTATTTACATTAAGTCAGAGTTTCCAGGTGAAAGATTCAGCCTTCATATGCATTTGATTGTTGTTCATCGTCAACCATCAAATCTAAACCTTGTCGTTCTTTGCCAGGGAAGGTATGATCTTTTTCATTGTTCCCCAGTGGAGTCGCCAGAAATGTTATCACCTAATTTGGACCTTAGGCTGAAAAAGGAAAATCAGTGTAACCTCAAACCATGCTCAGCCTTATAGCTAGCCCTACAAGGTCAGGAGAGGGCTCTCTCCATAAAAAGATATTCAATGAAATGTAATTACAAACTGATTTTAGGCTAGGTATAATAATGGGAAATGTTTTTATAAATTTCAGGGTTGTATGGAAAAGATGGGGAAGTTTGAAAATGGGGAATTAAATTAGAGCTACAGGGTATTTCATGGGGCAAGGTAGGCAGAAAATTTAGCAATTAATTTTAAATAATGATGGGATGGTAAGACTAGTGAGGAGTTGAAAAGGGAATAGGAGATGGATCCTTTTCAAATAGAAGAAAAACACAGAATATTGAATGATTTCCCAAGGCAGAGCATTAAAAATGGATTCTACCTATCTATCTTGAAAGAATTCAACCAGAAATGTTTATGAATGTATGGTGAACATGAAAAATTTACATATGAACATAAAAGAAAGAAAAATTGCTAAAATTCATACCACATGGATCCCACAAATCAGAGCTGCATTTCTTTATTAATTCCCTGGAAAACTCTTACAATGGAGCGTAGAGCATCCTCCTTGATTTCCAAATTATTCCCCTTTACTCACTTACAAATGATTCAAATTACATTCAATACACCAAAATATGAGGGAAATAGATCCACAGAAAGAGGAGCTGTTTACCAGCTCAGAAACTGAAATCCGATCATAGAAAGAAACCAACAATCTTCTCCTGAAAAGAAGGAACAAAAATACATTTTTAACCATCTAAAGATTTCGTTGTTACACTGAATGAAATAAAATAGGAGACCTGCAGAGCAGATCCCTATTTTATCACTGCTGTGGAAGTCTCTGTTTCATATTTAGCTCTCAGACCTTTGACTGTTATTTCTTTCTTTTGTATTTATCTTTTAAGAAAAACCGACCTTTGGAGAAATCCCTTTTGAAAACCATATTTGCCGCTTTATTGAAGAAAAATCCCTTTTTAATTGGAAAAGAGTGAAGGGAAAGGGAGGTGGGCCCGAATCGCAATCGCAATTGAGAGAGGGGAGGGGGTGTGACACATAATGGAGCGATGTGATTGGATATGGGCGATGCGATAATGTATAAGGGAAATGGGGCAATCACAATCGCAGCGGGAGAGGGGTGTAGTACATGGTGGAGAGAATGAAACATGCGATGTGATGGAACAAAGGCATCATACAATGAGAAATGGGAGAAATCCTTTGAAAACTCATATAAATTGAAATTTTCGCTTTACAAAGAGAAAGACCGTTCTTTATTGAAAAGGCGGGTGGGCCTTTAAGGTGAGACCCAATTGCAATAAGAATCGAAAAGGAGCGGGGGTAACATATGATGGAGGCATCGCGTGATGCGATGAGCAACATGCGATTCATGCATTGTGGGTTGGGAGTGGAGGTTTTAAAACATGCGTTAAAATGTTTTTCAATGAAAAGAATTTAGAAAACTTTAAAGTCAGTTTATCGCATTTTACAAAGGGAAGAACCCCTTTTTGAATGAAGCGGGGCAGAAACTTATATGGTGGGACCCAGCCAATCGCAATCGCAAATCGCGAGGCGAGCGGGGAGGGAGTTGGAACAACAGAAAAGGTTGATTGCGATGGTGTGATGCTTTGTGAGCCGTCCAATCGGATGGGAGGATGAACGACGTAGATGTAATCAGGTGGAGTGAATCGCAATCGGAGTAATCAGGGAAGGATCAATCGGAGGAGCTCGATCGAGACGTGCGATTCATCGCTGCGATTGGATCGGGGGAGGTCAATCGCATTGGGGTTTATGGGTTTAAAAGACTTTTTCAATGCAATTTATGCAATCTAATAAGGAAAGGGGGGTCTATTGATGAAAAACTTAAAAAATTTATGAAATGAATTATAAGGGACAAATGGAAAAGGGGTGAGTTTAGGCTATTGGGAACCCTCTTTCACTTAGGCACAATTTTCAATCCAGGAGTTAGTTTTGAGAGTATAATATACCTTTGGAAAGCTCTTTTCGGGCTCTTTCTGATGGACACACTTAGAACCTGATTTTACACAGAAAATGTTGTGGAAAACACCTTTGAAACACAGACCTGACAAGGACAACCACCAACGGAATAATTTTATATCATGAACTAATGGAATGATTGAAAATTTCTTCAAAATGGGATACCTAAGATGCACATGAAAATGTGTTTTGATCCCTGGTAGAAGTATGCAAATACTGACACTAACAGGTCCCACCGTGATCGCCATTATGTTAGGCTCTCGTGATTTAGCAGATTGGTAGACCAAATGCATAGGGTAACATCAGACCGGTCTTCTGAGTGCGAAGACCTAGCCTTCCTAGACTCAGAGAGGGCTCTCTCTATTTTTTGCAAAGGATATGAACTTGTTTGCTTTAGATGGTTGCTTTTAGGCTAGTTGTTAAGTGTAGGGTTTGTTGTTTGTTCTGGTTGGGTAAGATGATAAATTAGGATAGGTGGAGTGAGAGGTCATCAAATCATTGGGCTATGAGTCTATGAAAGTCATGGATATCTCAATAATGAGTTAGAGTGCATCACAGGGAAAATCTAGTATGGTCAATGGATATTTAAGGTTATGTGTGAAGTGAAATGGACATTAAGTTGGTGAACAAGGTAGGGCAAAGGGCAGTTAAGTATCCTTTGTCAAATACCCATAAACAAGAAGGTCTCAAATACTGATAAGCAAAATATAATAATCGTGAGATAGGGCAAACCATTAACTCAATGAAAAAACTTAAATAAATATACATTCAAGACAAACATTCCAATGAAATATAGAAGGCGAGAAACTCATCTAACTTCTATTGATTTCACCTTCAAGGTTTGAAAACATATAATATAACAAATAACTTTAATCAATGAAGAGCGAATGCCTAAATATCAATGATCAAGTTACAAAGAACTTTAAGGCAAACATCTTAAGCATAGACAAAGGGATGATCAAATCATGGCCTCTTTAGCTAAAACCTAACAAGCAATACTTCAAAGAGAGATTCCAAAACAGAGTTTAAATAGCATCAAATAGGTAGGGCTAACCATAAATCACATTTGCAAACTACTATATTGAACCATTTATGGAATAAACAAGCTTAGGGGTCTAAGGAGCAATCAAGAATTACTTAAAACGTACTAGCAGAGGAAAACATAAAGACAATAGTAAACAGGAAGGACTAAGGTGCCTCAAACAACATTTCTTAGCCTATACTTTTCTGGTCTACTGCAACATAGAAGGATGGACACAATGATAAACAAGAAAACATGAAAAAATTAGAAAAACATCACCATTAACCAAGCTTAGGGATCCTGCAAGCAAGCCTTCATCATCATCAATCAAATAAAATCATTCACAAGCTCCACAACACCAAATTGCTCTTCAACCTCAAAAAACCATGTATTGCTCTCAAAACTCATAAAATGCCAACATCAACAATGAATTCTAAATGATATTTTAACAAGAAAGGAAGAGAAAACCTAATAGAGTCTCTAGAAGTCTATTGGATAATAAAAAATGTCACTATTGTCCTTGAGACCTTGCAAGGCCTAAGGCACAAAATATCTAAAACAAAATATCTTTTCGAGAATTTTTAGCAAAGAGTTTGACATTTGGGATCTGCAGTGCATCCTAAAACTTGCCAAACATACATTTTTTTCTTTTCCTCTACTAAGGGTGTAGCACTATGTTTTAGGATGAATTTCCATGCCAAGGGCATAGCACTGGAGCAGGAAACCTGGGTCAACTTGCAGCGATGTTTTGAAGGTCTTCTTCCCGATGTCGGAATAGGCTCCATGAAGGCTCGTTGGAAATCCCTTTGAGTATAATTTCCAGATCTACCCTTGGTTCCCTGATTAGAATTATACAACCTATTCAAAAATAAAAAATGCCAAGACTAGTAAAGGCACATCACATGTTTTGAAAACTAGGCAGAAAGGTGAAAATTAAGCCGTTTTTTACCGTTTTGGAGGACCAAAACAACTCCAATTGACCTAAAAATTTGTGAGCATGCCATACTCAAGCTGAGGATAAAAAAATGTAAGCCTTTCCTCCTAAATATGCTTTAAGAAAAAGCGTAGTACCATGGGTGCTACCCCCTTGGCCCTCGAAATTAGCAAAAAAAAAAAAATTGTCAAAAATTCTCCCAAATTTGGTGGATGTGTGCCTGATGGGTTTTGAGAGACCTATAGAGAAGCTTGTGCCAAGATTCCAAGGTTAGTGTGGCCTTTTCCCTCTTCTAGTGCTTGGATCTTGTTTTGAGCCTTTTTCAGTTTAGCCCTTGCAATTTGGTTTCTCCGGGAATAATGTTTAGTCATACTTCTTTGGAGGTCAAGATCTTGATTTTCTTTCTTCAATTTAGCCTCTAAGTGTATGTTGGCTCTCTCCAACCATGGCTCCCGATCATGTGCTACGTCCATGGGCAAAAGCTCATCTAAAGGGAGTTGTTCTGCTAGGGCTGATTCTTGTTCCCTTTGCTTTGCTAATGCCTTCTAAACCCCATGGTTCTAGGTCTCTTCCTAGTTTTTCCTTCCTCATCTTCACTCTCTTCATAGGTTCCCGTGAACTCTTTTAGTTTCACCTATGGCTTTTGGGTTTCTTTCCAGGCCTTGAGGGCTCTAGCTTCATAGATTGTAATTTGTGCTCTTAGCTACCTGTTCTCCAATTCAAGGGCATCATTCACACTCTTGGCCCTATCCAAATGTGCTTGGAGGTCTTTTATTTGTGCATTTCTATCCTGGAGGAGAAATTTTGTGATCCTTGCTTCATTCTCCTCATCATTATTCACCTGAATGATCTCAAACTCCCTCTCAACCTCATGATCTTCTTCTTCTTTCTTTACCTTTTGTTTCCCTTTGTCTATTGGCTGAGCTGAGGAGGATGGCATGGTCCCTTGCATTTTTGAGGCAAAAAACACAAGCCTTAATCCTTTTTGATATGTGAGAGGGAGAAAATCAAATTTGTTTACTAGAATTCTCTTACCATGACTGATCTCAAGACTTCCTTTATTTTCATCAATGACCTCTGTATTTATGTCTCTTGCATTGTGTTCTTGACTTTCCTCTTGAGAGTCACTTGCATTTTCCTCCATGCTAGCATTACTTTTATGATCTTCACCATTGTCATCAACCTCTTGACTTCTTTTTGGTTCATAGACTCACTATTGTCATCATTATTAGGGCTATCAGTCATCATTATTTTTTGCATTGTCATTGTTAGAGGTGTCTTTATCAGTGTCTTCATTACTGTTTTGTGCATTTTCATCCTCATTTTCCTCAACCTATTTATTGTCTTCTGTAATTTCCTCACCGTTTTCATTTTCATCATTGTCCTCCTCTTCCATATCTTCTGCATTTTCATCCTCTTCGTCATTGCTTGTATCTGCCTCTTCATCATTTTCTGTTTCTTCTTTATCCTCTGTATCAATGCTTTTCTCTTCATCACTGCATTGTTCATTGCCTTCTTCTTCCTCTTCATTGTTTCGCTCACTTCCTTTGTCTTCATAATCTGCCTCTGTCTCTTGATCTTCATCATCATCATCCTCATCATCATTTTCTTCCTTTTCATTTTCCTCTTCCTCATTATTTGTTTATGTTTCTTCTTCATCATCATTTTCTTCCTCATCATCATTCTCTGCCTCATCATTTTTTTATGTTTCTTGTTCCCTGTCCTTTGTTTCTTCCTCATCATCACCAATTTCTTCATTTTCATTTTCCTCTTCCTCATCATTTGTTTCTATTTCTTCTTCCCCGTCCTTTGTTTCTTCCTCATCATCACCACTTTCTTCATTTTCATTTTCCTCTTTGTCACTGTTCTCTTCTTGTTCTTCATAATTCTCTTCTTGTTCTAATGCTTTAGGAGAAGGTGAGGGTGAGAATTGTTCTTGGGGAGAGGATTCATGTGGAGAGGATTAATCATGGTCAGTGGGGGATGATGGAGGAATGGAGGAAGGTCGATAAGATGATGAGGGTAAACTTTGTAGACGAAGAGGCTGTGGATTTGTGAAAACATCATGGGCGATGAACACTTCCCATGGGATAACCTGTTGCTCTAATTGATGCAACACAATCATCTTTATAAGAGAATGGTGAAAAAGACTCTGCATTTGTTGTGAAGGAGGTATCTTTTGCACAATGTATGAGATCTTATCAATACTTCTATAAAGGTAATAGGGTAAATGTAGTAGCTTGGCCCTAGTGAAGTGAGTAAGCAATCTTCTATGGTAGGAATAATGTCTAGAAAGCCTCCCATCGCATGTAAAATACTTCATGATGACTTTCATTAAGGGGGCATTTCTCTCCGAAAAATGGGAAAAGGGAAAATTAGTTTTTCAATCAGATTGGTATCTTGGTCTCAAGAAAGGTTGATAATGGCTCAAGTCCAAATTCACCTGCTTGAACCATTTTTCTCCCATACAACGTATCCCAGTGGCCATAGAAATTGTATTGGTCGATAGCTCAAAATTTACCCCAGCTAGATGCACTTGATGGTCATCGATTTTGAGGATAAAAGGTCAGGTCAAGTCAGGGTGACTTTGGACTCTTTGTACTCTTTCATAGAAATAAAAACAACCCACCTCTTGGAAATATGCAACTGTTGTAGGGGAGGCTATCAACTCGTTGTTGTTCAAAGGTTAAAACCTATTTACTCTTCCACCTTTTCTTTGTTATCCCCTAGGTCTTTGGCCTCCCTTGCCACTGTCACTACTGCCTTCTCTTGACATTTTATCTTTTTCTGTTGCCTTGAAATCAAAACCCTGAAACCTCTTGTGAAATGATATGAAGAGGGTGAGTAGGATGGCGAGGAGACAATAATATCAAGGCTTGGCAATGTGGAGGCTAATTTTGCAGATGGAGATATTGTTTTGGCAAATGAGTAGCTTCTTAGAAAAACAGTTTAAGTGTGCCTTCAGTATGTAGATAGATGGGTGCCCTTTAAACCATAGTGTTGGTATCAGGGAGATTAGATTTTCTCTTCCTTTAGGGTTTTTCTTTTCTTTACATTTCTCTATAATTTTACCTTTTAGATAGTATGAAAGGGTGGAAGGTATCTAAATACCTCTTATAACAATCTTCAAGAGGCACCAAGTGGAGGATTTGAGGATCTTTGAGGCATTTGGAGGCTTGCACAGGCTTGAAGGGCTCCCTGGATAAATGCGTAGCATAGGAGCATAGTAGTTGGGCGGTCTTCGTGCAGTGTTGAATGGACAAGCGCGTAGCACCGACAGAGTTGCATGAGATGTTGGGCCCCTCTGAACGTCCCTGCGTGTAGTAGTTTGTGCCTGTCAGGCCTCTGCATGCAGTGTTGAATGGATAGGCGTGTAGCACTGGCAGAGCTACACAAGCTGTCGGGCCACTTTGAACGTCCTTGCGCGTAGTAGTTTGGGCCTATCAGGCCTCTGCATGCACTATAAATGGGTAGCGCAAGTGCGCAGCACTGGGCGAAGCAGTCGGGTCGGTTTTGCACGTTGTAAACGTGTAGCGTCCTCTCATAGGCGTGCAATGTTGGGTTGTATTTTCTGAAGAACGCACACACAAGAGCGTAGCAAGGTTTTCCAGGAGAGTAGCACCGGGTTCTTCTTGCCCGAAGTCTGCCAAAAATCCCTAAATCTCCATTTGGAAACCTTTCACTCTCTTGTGCAAATGATAAATGAGCTTGAGTGACAAATGAGATGCTTTTATACCCTTGGAACAATAAATTAAAACTAGACACCCACTTTTGCTAATGTTTTGAGTTTCATCTTGTCACTTTATCACTGATATCCCTTTTTCTTTTGCAAGAGGTAACTTTAAAACATAAAAGTGATCTCTTCTCATCTCAACCTTTCCTCTTTGTTTTTCTTAGGTTATCTATATGATGGATTTTATTTCCTTTGACCTGTGGATGCTTTAACACTCTTTTCTTACCCATTCTATCATATCAAAACCTAAGAAGTTGCCCTCTCTGACATTTGAAAACTAACACATCTCTTTAAACTCATTTAGTAAGGGTGAGTTCTTTAAAAAAAAAATTGAGGGACCTCCCTTTACCCTATCAGTGTCAAAAATTTTCTTGCCTGCATTATGAAGTTTGGAACTCATGTATTTACCCCTTTTGAGATCTCTGAGTGTGGGTGATCTTTAAAATATAGTTTCTTCCCCTCTCACTGATTTTCCAGAGGTATAATAGATCTATCTTGCAGAGTCACCACAGTATTTACAATCATGCTTTGTCATTATCTCCCTTTGGCCATATCCTTTCCTTTTGAGATAGTGAAACATTGCCAACTTGGCAAAACCTGGAGGTCACCTTCAAAAACCTATTTAAATTATCTCCCTTTGTCATCATGGAGGTTTCATATGTAGTTTTAATAAATCTTCAATTCATGCTCAGTGGTGCTGATGAACCTCTATCCTTGTGGTACTTTGCATTGGCTCCTTTCTTGGCAACACTGTTTTTCTAATCAGTCATAAAAACCCTGATTTTATTTTAACATAGACATGTTGTCTCTCCTTTGCTGTGAATGTCCTTTAGTGAGGATCTGGCCTCTCACCTTAACTCCTTTCTGCTGATAGCCATCTCAATCATTCCTACAAAAATGTTTTAATATGGGCAACTGTCCTTTTGCAGAATTTGTGCTTTGACCAAGGAGGTCTTTCTTGAAGGATTTTTATCAAACTTGGAGAAACAGTTGCTTGCCTCCCTTTTCATTTGATTTACCTTCTTGGAACATTAAAAAAACTGATTAAGGGCATCCAAAATAGCCCTACAACTTATGAATCCCTAGTGACCTAGTGGGAGGCTCTTTTAACTTGTTCTTTGGATGAAAGATTGACTTGGGGTCTGTAGCTGTAAAACAGATATTTTGACAAATTGATGCATTGTAGACCCAAAAATACTGGTCTTGATTTATCAAAAGAGCCTAGAGAGGTAATTTGAGACTATTAATGCTTGATACATCTGGTTAACATGGGAAAAGGTAGGTTGGTTGGTGATCATAGATGGAAAATGGAGGGGTTGGGAAAGGCCAAACTGAGTGCTAAGGTCAAAGGTGGCAAAAAATAGTGAAGATGAGTGGCATGAGCCCATGACGGGTCTTCTGGGAGTGGTAGGCTGACCAGGGCATGGCAGAGTAGTAAAACAATGAAAAATTTATCCTAAGGATAATGAAGGCATTGAGATTTCTAGAACTCACAATATTAATGAATCTTGTTTTTAGAAATCTAGTACTAACATTTAGTCATCTTTAGACAGTAAAAAATACTAACGACTAACACATTTTTTAAGGCGATTGACACAAGAAAATGAACTCTGATCTGACAACAAATTATCATATCGAATAAGAATTCATGGCTTTCAAGAGGTTCTCATCTGGTGGGAGAACAACATCTCGGAAATTGTGATCGAATGACCCCAGTAGGTGGTACTCGACGACACTATCACTAGATGAAGGAAACGAACAAGTGGCTACATAATTAACCTGTAGCGGGGAAGATACAACTGGTGGATAAAGACTCGAAAGATACGATGGTGGATTAGATGTCACATTAGGACCAAAGAAATAAAGTTGATCAATGGTCACAATCTGACCTTCATGTGGAAAAAAAATCACATGAAAGAGGGAAGAGACAAGTGCACCCAAGACATAAGCATATTTGCACCCCAAGAGTAAATTAAAATCCAAGGGGCCTTGGAAAACTATCATGTCTATATGGACGGTTTTCCCTCCCAATGTAATAGGAAAATTTGGAAGCATCCCTACACATTGACTAGTTCCTCTGTTAAAAGCCAACATATTTTGCGTAAGAGGCACAAGCGGTTGATAAACAAAATATTTCCAAGTAATTGAAGACAAAATACTAATAGACGCACCTTCATTGATTAACGTTCTAGGTACGACCACATTAAAGGCCTATACCGTGATCTCAAAGGGAACATAAGAAGGAAGATGGTATCCCGCAAATTGACTCCAATCAAAAGAAGTGACCAAACTACTTGGAGGGGGTACCACAGGAATGGAATGGTCATCACCCTGTGTTACCGAAACAAGGAGTATCCTTCTGGACCACAAATGTTGGAGTAGGAGGAGCATCTTCTTAAGCCACAGGGACGGGAGGATCTTTCTCCAAGTTTGAGGAATCTGAAGAAACAAGAAGAAGGTGAGGGATATGAGATCCACTCTCGACAAAAAATACTTGATGAACCATAGGCGAGATTAGATCGATTGATTCCATGACCAATGGTTGGTCAGGAATGAATTCGTGATTTTGAATTTCTGGGGAAACAGGATCGACCAAAGATGAATCTTGATTGATCGATCGATCAACTAGTGGAAGAATCAAAGAAAGCTTCAGGTAACCACCTAGAAGGCAGGACATAGAGGTAGTAGGGTTATCCAACACTCTCATAGCTTCCTCCATGTATGGATGAAGGTGAAGGGGATGATGCCCCTCGCACAACCTACAGGGATTCATGATCTTATCTGGTTTCTTACATGTCTTGTTAGTACTAGTAAAAGATGTGTCACCAACATGACTTCCAGAGGCCAAATACAATGGCGGATGACCATTGGACCATACCTCAAGCACCTTGGGGATGCCAGGTAAATCTCGAAGAAGGTGGTCACCCTTGCGCAACTTGCAAAGGAATTTGACTTTCCGTGGAAGGTTTGAAGGTTTATCAATGGAAGGTGTCTTAGGAGCAATAACCGCGGGGTTGGCCTTTCGCTTATCTGACTTCTTATTTTTTTTCATCTTATTCTTCTTAGCCTCCTAGTTACTGCATTCCAAACTTTCACGAGGTGAAGTAGAAGAGGAGGACGAAGAAATAGGCGAAGAAGGTGAGAGGTCCACTTTAGAATCAACATGATGTTGTTCAGGGCGAGAATATGGTTGAAAAAAATTCAGAGCACTCGGGACCACCAAGGTCGAAAATAACCACACGGGAAAACCAACAGTTAACCTTGTTGAGATTCAACAAGATGATGAGCTTATTGAAAAAAAAATTCTTCACTAAGTGGGCCCGCAGGCTATTTTTTGCGCAAGTCTATTTTTAGACTATGTCTATTTTTAGATATGATGATCATATTTCAGAAGTTGCAGGATGCTATTTGTGGATGGTTGATCAAGTTGGAAAAATAGATGAAATTATATTTTTAGAATATTGAGTGTTTGGTCAATTTAGTGTGTCGTAAATTGCTGCATTTAATTTGTCAATCCGGGAATCGTAAGCTGATGAAGTGCGGCGCACTATATGTGCAAGATAACCTATTTCTTAACTTTTTGTCGTTTTTGGTTTTCTAAGGTGAAATTGAAATTCTAAGATGAAAACAAGTTTGGTTATGTTTGTTCAAGGAAATGATATCCCCTATAATGATTTACCAACTTGAAACTTTAAAAAGAAATTTGAAATTTACAATGACAAGACTTGAAAGGAAATGAAAATGTGCTGCTGAAATGAAAAGGTGCTGCTAGTCTAACAAATCAAAACAGTGAACTATTGAGCATGAAAACCAAACTATTCTTGCTGCTGACTAAACACAAAAGAAACTATGCTTAAGGAAATTCAAAATTGCAATAAATCTAAATCAGATTACATCAATTTATCTTTTGATCCTTCATCATTAGTCCAGCTATAATTTTCGGAAGTAATCATAAACAACTTGAGTAACTGATATCTAACTTGTAGAAAGAAAACTAATATCAAACCATACATTCATGATTCAATCCCTCACCATCAGTCCAGCTATGGCTTTCGGAGGCAACTGAAGATGTCATGCACAATTTAATATATCTAATTTTACAGAAGGAAACTAATACTAAACTACACATTTCATAATACAATCCCTCACCATCAGTCCAGCTGTGGCTTTCGGAGGCAACTGAAGATGCTATGAGCAACTTAATATATCTAAATTTGCAGAAAAGAAACTAATACTAAACTACACATTTCATAATACAATCCCTCACCATCAGTCCAGCTGTGGCTTTCGGAGGCAACTGAAGATGCTATGAGCAGCTTAATATATCTAAATTTGCAGAAAAGAAACTAATACTAAACTAGACATTTCATAATACAATCCCTCACCATCAGTCCAGCTGTGGCTTTCGAAGGCAATTGAAGATGCTATGAGCAGCTTAATATATCTAATTTTAACTACTGAAGCAAATAAGCAAAACTGAAATGAACAAAGCAATACTGATATTAAACAGAAACTATGAAAAGCAATTTAGCAGCAGAACAATGTTAGTTCCATGTCATTAGTCAAAAAGCTATGAAAATGCCCGCGCTGCCTATCTATAACCTGAAACAAGAACACTGATCAGTGATTAACAAAATAAAACATGAAAGACAGAAGTGAAATGGAAATTATAGAAGTTTATAAACAGAAATGAAGCAAATGCAATGTATAAACATATGAATGGATTATGGCACAATGAGATTTAAAGAAACGAAATGAGAACTTTACACTAATGCACAAAACCTTAGCTGAGCAGGGGCCCTCTACACCAGCCTTGGCAACGATCTTCAAATACGAATTTCAGTTGAAAACAGAGTCTTCTTATATTAAAAAGCAGTCATTACAGAAAGGTGATGTTACGGCACAAGTGCAGCGTAATCACATTACAGAGCAAACTAATAAAAGATAACAAAGACTAACATCGACTAACTCTATATGCGTATGCAAACACATTATATATAACAAAAGAAATATAACTGTCTCCTAAAGTTCATGCTGGTGGAGAACACGTAGACCATTACGTCCACGGATCTAGGATCATGGCTGTGTTGGAAAGTAAATCTACGAGGAGTGGATGCTTGAATTCGACTAAGGAGCCATGTACAGATGTCGATTTATCCTCCGCAACTTAGAAACGACCGTATGAATCTTCATGTGACACGAAACAGAGTCCTGCCAACATGAGACTCTATGGTTGACTTCCATGTGGACGCCTTTGACCGCGGCTTCTTTAGATGAGTTTGCTCGAACCAATAGGACACGAACCATGTCCACATCATTCTTGACCTGCCCATGTGGCTCGTTTTCCTTGTAGACACCTGTAGCATAGAGTTTCACAAAATAGCTGCGGAAAGTTGCAGCAGCTGCGGAAAGTGGCAAGATTCCGCAGCTGAATGAACAAAATCTAAATCAAATAGCAAACACAAAAATATAATTAAAAGCCATGTTAGATGCTCTTTTGCACATGATATTGACAACTTGGGAGGTTCAGGTGAGTGAAAAAGGTATAGAAAAGTGTATGGAAAAGATGCAGATTTGAGACTCAACATACCCCCACTATGAAGGTGTTGCATGTCCTCATGCAACCAAAATTTTGATAATCTTTCTTCAGTTCATGTGCCTTGACACTTCAGCCAGCACATCCAATCCTCTCCTCTTCTTCCTTGGTACTGCCAACATTCTGGGTTTCTTCATTAAGCACCTAAATTTGATATTCACGAGTGCTCTGCTCAACTTCTGGCATTTCCATTTCAATTTCTTATTCTTCTTCTGCCATATTCCCAAATGTAGCATGGTATTATCATGGATGATTTTGTCCAGTTTGCCTTGTTCTTTCAATGTCTCATTTTCATTTCTGATGTGCCTATTTAAAAGCTCTAGCTCAAAAATTTCCTGTTTTAGTGATTGGACTAAATCATCCTGTAATGTATGAGGCTGAATGGATGAAGTACTTGGACCTGTAGCTGCCTTTTCCAAATATTCTATATAGTCATATACTTCCTGCTGCTTGGGGTCTATTTCAGGTGTCATTTTTATTGGGTTGTCCCCAAAATGCCGTGAAGGAGAGTTATCTTCAAAATGTGGCTCAGGAGGGCTCACATCAATATCTTGCTGAGAATGGGATGGAGTATGTTCAATGTCTGATTGGGAATGAAATGAACCAGGTTCACTAACTGACTAAGATGGACTATGGTCAGCTGGGGACTGTTCAGATGTCTCCTCACCCAAATCAATGAAATGAGGACCCTTAATTTGTGTTTTCCTCAATTTCCCCTTAAGTCTGCTGCTTCTTCTCACACGCTGTGGTACACTATTCTTTTGTTTTTGTTTTCCTTTCTCTGTATTCTTGGGCATAGATGATTGTTTTTGAAGATAAACTAATCTTTCAGATAACACTTGATGATCTTCTTCTTCAGAAGAAGGAGTTTTATGTACAGCCTCAATAATTTTCCTCTCTTTTGGTGTTATTGGCTTCTTACCCTTGATTTCTTTCTTCTTCCTCTTTGACAGTCTCTCTTCCCTATCAGTTCTTTCAATTGCAGTAGTAGGAGTATTTTGGATTTCATCAATTATTCTTTCTCTCCTACTTCTTCTTGCTGTGCTACCTTCAGGAATTCCCTGAGTAGGAGTAATTTGGGTTTCAACATTTATTCTTTTTCTTCTACTCCTTCTTGTTGAACTACCTTCAGGAATTTCCTGAGGTTCCTCAAAGAAATTTCTAGCTAGAAATTGTTCCCATGTGTCTTTCTTTTCCTTTAACTCCTTTTCAATCAGAATTTTTACAAGGCCGTGGTGATATAGATGGGGTTCTACATCTCCCAAATGTTTCTGAACAGTCACAGACATTTTCTTCAAACTATTGAATAGAAAATATGGGAGATTGAGAGTTTTATTTTCTAGAAAATTCATCAATAGCCTGGTGTGGTACATATACATGGACCCAAAACGGCCTTCACATGTAATGAATTTCTGAACAACTAGCAGTAAAGTAGCCCATTCCTCTTTTAATGCATGCACATGAATTCCTCTTTTAAAAACAGTTATGTCCATACCTTGGTTTCGTAAGATTGTTCTCCATGCTTCATCGCTGATGCTTTTATTCTTAAACCAACGCTCACCCTCCTGAAGAAGTTCCGTGGCTGTTGCTATAGATGCTTCATTGACCGCAAACTTAAGGTCTCCAATCTCTGCTTCCAAGCCATTAAACGACCTTGCGAATGCCTTCGTCACTTCTTTATGATAACCTCTGAATTTCTGGATAAACTGCAGCCAATTTGCTTTCTTCAATATCTCCTTTACTTGTGGATATCCCTCTATAAACTTAGGTCCTTCCGGCTCTGCTCTTAGCAATTTACCCATTTCTCTTTTCTGCTCTTCACAAATTTTCCTGCGTGAGGGTTCAAATGGAAATAGAACGGTTGAATGCACAGGAACAAGCACAATGACTGTGGGAATGTATCATAAAATGGGAATGAGCACCATAAACGGAATGGAGTGAGACTGTGGGTAGATATCCGAGAGTGAGAATGAGCACAATGAACGAAATGGAGTGAGACAGAACAGAGTGGGGTTTCGTAAACACGATAGAGACATGACAGAGAGATTAACAAAGTATAACACATTCGGCAGCGTTTTGAATTTTGGTGGCTGCACAATAAATATGAGCACGTTTCAATCAACGGTTATGAATTTATGCGGCTGTAAGAGTCCTTGGTCAAATCAAATACGTCTCATTGTCACCGGTGGAATATTGGATCATGAGTGAAAATCGAGAATTTAATGATGGAACCGTTTGTGAATGAATGCGAGAGGATAATATGGAGATCGTGAAAAGGCTACGGAATTGTCAATATAATCATTGCACGTAATGGATAGAGCTCATGGTTCAGAACTATATAAAAATGTGTTTTTTTCAATGCTATTTGAAATAAATTTTATTCATACCTTTGGAATCTTTGCCTTTTCCCTTGGTCTTCAACTAATTGATCTCCATTGGTGTCTTGAATGCTCCATGTCTTCATTTTTGATCCTCTCACCTGCATTTTATTTCATAATTATGGAAATAACGTCTGACTGTACATTCTTTTGAAAACAGAGTAGTAGCTGCGGAATCTGCTTCTGGCTGCGGAAACTGGAGTCAGCTGCGGAAACAGATGTCAACTGCGGAAACTGAGACAGCTATTACTTGGATGAATGGAAATGAACAGATGACAAATGACCAGATGGAAATGGTCATGAAAAAAGATTTTTATTGATGGAATGGAATGAAATGGATAAAATGAAGTGGAATGGAATGGAATGAAATGAAATGGAATGGAATGAAGTGGAATGAAATGGAGTAGGTGGTGACAAAACTTGTGAAATGAAAGAGAGATATATAATTTTTTTTTTTGGAAAATATAGAGTGTCAGGTGTTCCTGATTTTCACCCTATATTTTCTGTAGAAGACTGCCAATCAATGATTGGTTTTCAGGCTTATACCATTTTTTTTATTTTTATTTTTTATTTTTTTAACTGAAAAGAACAAAAGCTAGGCTGGTGGAGAAGAAGAATTCTTCTGTACCAGCCTGATTGCAGAACTTTCTTGAAAAAATTTGACAAAATCCTCTTTTGAGAGTGGCTTATGATAAATTTTCAATCTATGGCCATTCACAATAAGAGGAGTTTGAAACTCATCAATGGTCTTGATTCTTACCGATCCATTGCTAAAGATCTTGTCAATTTCATATGGCCCAAGCCAATGAGTCTGAAATTTTCCTTGAAAATCTTTAAACTTGGAATCAAATAACAATGCCCAATCTCCTTCTTGAAACTTCTTCTCCTTGATATACTTGTCATGCCATTTAGCTCTTTGATATTGAACTAGATCAGTTCTTAAAATTGCTTCTTGTCTGATCTCATCTAGCTCATTCAATTGCTCCATTCTATGCTTTTGGGCTTCTGATAAGTTCATCCCCAATTGAATTGCTATCTTGAAGGTCTTGACTTGGAACTCAATGGGGAGCAAGACTTCTTTCCCATAAACAAGTTCATAGGGAGAATGTCCTGTTGTATTTCTCCATGTAGTTCTGTAGGCCCACAAGGCTTCAGGAAGCCTTTCTGCCCAATCTCTTCTATGTAGATGAGCAGTTTTGGTGATGATACTTTCAAGAACTTTATTTGTGGACTCCACTTGACCATTTGCTTGCGGATGGTAAGGAGTAGATCTTCTGTGCTTGATTTTGTATTCTTCCATCAAATTCTCCACCAAATTGGATGTGAATTGGCTCCCCTGATCTGTCACAATTTCTCTTGGAACACCAAAGCGAGTAAAAATATCCTCATAAAGAAAATGAACAACTGAATTTTCAGTAGCAGATACTAATGCTTTGGCTTCTACCCATTTAGTAACATAATTAGTACAAACCAATATATACTTCTTTTGCTTGGATGGTGGATTAATAGGTCCAATGAAATCTAAAGCCCACTTTTCAAAGGGCTCAATGAGTACCTGTGTTTGCAGTGGAATTTCATTTGAAAGGGTAGGTTTCCCTACTCTTTAGCAGCTGTCACACCTTTTGACATATTGTTTTGCATCTTTGAAGAGGGAAGGCCAATAATATCCTAAAGAAAGGATTTTATAGGCCGTCCTTTTGTCTGCAAAGTGTCCGCCGCATGGTTCATCATGACACGCCTTAAGAATATCAGGCATTTCATCTTCCCTGACACATCTTCTGATCACAAGATCTGGCCCTGTTTTAAACAATTCGTTAGAAATCCATGAATATTTTGAACTCTCCTGAATAATTTTTCATTTTTCACTTGGAAATAAATGTGAAGGTAGTTTCCCTGTAACCAAATAGTTAGCAATATCTGCATACCAAGGGGTCTTAATAGTTACTGCAAACAAGTATTCATCAGAAAACTTATCTTCTACAGGAGAATCTTCTTTAGTATTCTGAATCCTAGACAAGAAATCAACTACTGTATTCTGTTTTCCTGGTCTATCCAACACAGTAATATTGAATTCTTGCAAAATTAAAAGCCATCTTGTCACTCTTCCATTAGTAACGGGTTTGTTCATTAAATATCTAATTGCAGAATGGTCAGTATGAATAAAAGTTTCATAGCCTGTTATGTAATGTCTAAACTTATTAATTGCATGAACAACAGCTAAAAACTCTTTTTCAGTCACAGTATAGTTCAACTCTGTGGGAGTCAAATTTTTACTGGTATAATAAATGGCATAAGGAACTAAATCTTTTTGACCCAACACGGCTCCTAGAGCTGTATCTGAAGCATCCGTAGAAATATGGAAAGGGAGTTTCCAATTTGGTCCTCTCAAGATAGGTGCTTCAGATATTCTTGTTTTCAAAGTTTCAAAGGCTGATTGACAATCTGGATCCCATTTAAATTCACAGTCTTTTGTAAGCAATTTGAAGAGTGGAGATGCTATTTTAGTGAAGTTTTCTATAAATCTTCTATAATAACTAGTAAATCCCAGAAAACTTCTAACATCTCTTTGACAATTTGGAATAGGCAACTTGGAGATGACTTCAACTTTTGATCTATCAACCTTAATCCCATCTCCTGAAATATGATGTCCTAAAACAATCCCTTCAGTAAACATCATAAAGCATTTTCATGGCTTAATGAAAGGTTTGTTTCTTTACATCTTATAAGAACTTTTTCCAAATTTTCTAATGCCTCTTCAAATGAATTACCATAAACTGTAAAATCATCCATATAAACCTCTGCACAATCATGGATTAGATCAGAAAAAATTCCTAGTACTGCTCTTTGGAATGTTGCTGGTGCATTACATAACCCAAAAGGAAGCACTCGGTAGGCAAAAGTTCCCCATGGACAAGTAAATGTGGTCTTATCTTGATCTTCGGGTGCTACCTGAATTTGATTATAGCCACTAAAACCATCCAAAAATGAAAAGTACTTTTTACCTGCTAATGTATCTAATACCTGATCAATAAAAGGCAAAGGAAAGTGATCCTTCAAAGTTGCTTTGTTCAATTTCCTGTAATCAATGCATACCCTCCATTTACCATTCTTTTTAGGTACTATAACCAAAGGAGAAACCCATCGGCTATCTGAAATTGGATAAATGAAGTTTACATTGAGAAGTTTTGGAGCTCTTCTTTCACTATCTCCATAAGATTTGGATTCATCCTTCTTTGAGGTTGTCTGATTGGTCTACTGTTTTCCTCAATATAGATATGATGGATGCAAGTCTTAGGATCAATACCCTTCATGTCAGTATACTCCCATGCAAATGGAGTAGAATGTTTTTGCAAGATTCTGGTTAGTTCTTCTTGTTGTGACTTCTCCAAATGTTTGTTGATATTCAATGTTTTTTCTGGAAAAATCTCAATAGCAGAATTACCAAACTCTTCCATAGAGTAAAGAGACATTTGTCTTGATGATAAATATTCTATGTCGGATTCCAACTGAAATTGTGTGGGGTCATATTCTGAAGATGTCTCAAAATTTTCTAATGTGTTCAGAATTTGACTATCCTCACTGATTTCAGAAATGGTAAAGACAGGTTGTATAGTGTCCTCATCATCAACCCATTCATTGTCTCCTACTTCTGTGATTGCTTTTGCTGGAGGATACAAATTGAATTTCTTTGTTGAATTACCATTAGAAATGTGCATATCCCCAGATCTACAACTAATGAAAGCATCAGCTGTGGCTAGCCAAGGTCTTCCTAAGATAAGTGGGTGCCCTCCTAGATTACTCTTGGGAGTCAAAATCATAAAATCTACTGGATATTCCCAAGAATCTAAGGAGACTTAAATATCTTCTAATACACCATCTGGTTTAATAATTGATCGATCTGCAAGTTGCAGTAAAGTAGGTGTAAAAATAAGGTTAGGAAGTTTTAGCTGGTCCATAGTCTATCTACTCATAATGTTGATAGCAGCCCCTAAGTCAATCAATGTATTTGGAATTTCTATCCCATTTATATGTGTCTTGACAATTGGACTTCCTGGATCTACATACTTCTGCATGGTAATTTTCCCATCATAATATCTGCAATCTTTCCTACCAGGTGGATTCTTCTTGTGTCTTTTAGTTTCCTTCCTGGTCTTTTGAAACTCAACTCCTTTATGGTTTTTGCTAGAATAGGAATCTCTCGAATGGCTTGTAGCAAGGGAATCTTGATACAAGCATTCTTCAATTCATCTAGAAAGTCATAGTTAGGCAACAAAATTTGTTTTTCCACCCCCTTGTCAATTTGTAGTCTTTCAGGAAAAGGAGGTGTAGATGAAGATGCGGGTTGCTCAACTATAGGAGTTGTGGATGTTAACTTTTCTTTTTCTTTTTGAATGTTTGAATTTTGAAGAGATTCTTCCTCAGAACCCTTATTGACTTGAAGAGAATCCTCCTCAGAGGTATCTTTCTCTTGAATATCTATAGAAGGATTTTCTAAAACTCTACCAGATCTGAGTTGTACATCGTTAAGAGGAACAATCATATAGGTAGGAAATTGTTGTCCTTCTACCATATAAGTATTCTGAGGATTTTTATTATTAGGATTTGGCAATGGCTGAGCTGAAAGTTGATTTGTCTTCTGTTGGTATGGGAGCATGAGTTGAGGATTTGTATTTTGTTGAGAAGGTTGTTGTTGTGGAAATGGCAATGAAAGTTGTGGATTTGGGTTTGGAAGTTGTGGAGCTTGTTGATTTTGAAAAGATGGAGGATATTGATAAAATTGAGCAAATATCCCATAAGGATTTTGCATCCCTTGTACCCATGGATGATATGGATTTTGATGTTGGGGCCAAGGTTGTTGCCAAGGATTCCAATTTGGTGGGGTTTGAAGATTCATAGGGTTGTTAAACCCTTGAGTTTGTTGTCCCTGCCAAGGTCTTCTTGCAACAAAACAGAGAGATTCTACTGAATTTGGGTCTTCTTGAAAAACGGCTTTGAGTCCAGGAATTGAAGGACAATCCTTGATCTCATGATTCTCTGAGCAAATCATACATGTTTCTACAACTTTTTCATCCAAGGGACATTCCCTTAAAGCATGTTTCTTCCTACATTTTGGACAAAAGATGGCTAAAGCATCTGTTTCTGCTTTCTGCTTGTTTTGGATTTTAAGGGTGTCTAGTTGTTCACTAAGGCTCCCTAAGATATCAGTTTTGAACTCATCAAACATATTACCAATCTCTGCCCTACTTACTGATCCAGTTGCAGATTTGTTAGCCCTAATAAGAGAAGGATCCCTAGGCCCTTTTCCTGTTTTAGATTTTCCCCTTGAGTGGACACATAATTCTGTTATGTCACGAAGTGGAAGTTGAGAAATGTCTCCTTTCCCCATCATGTTTAAAATATCTATCCATTCATCTCTAATGGCTTTTAATATGAGGGCTTTCAAGGTTTCATCATCTAAGTTGCTCATCTTTTCTCTTTTCAAGTTGTATTGAAATATTTCAAGTAAGTCTTCCAAATTTTCATCTTCTTTTTGCATCATCTTGAATACCTCATCCTTGTGATTGGTGGGCATACAATAGTCCAAGTATCTATCCAAAAATGTTTGTTTCATATCATTCCAAGTCCTAATAGATTGAGTGGCTAATCCCATGAACCATTTCAAAGCAGCTCCCTTCAATGTTGAAGGAAACGGTTTGAGTTTTTGAGAGTCTTCCATATAGTCATAGGTTCGGCACACGACTTCAAACTCAAACAGAAATGTTTCAGGATCCTCACTTCGCAATCCATAAAATTTAGGGAGGACAGATGGTGAGATATTTTTCATTGTTGCATGAGTTCCTCATCAACTATAGGGAATCCAAACAAGTTGTCTCCTTCCCTATTTCTACCATTATTTCCTTCACCATTGTTGTCTCCATTGTTTCCTCCTCTTCTACCTCTACCTCTACCTTCATCTATTACTTCCTCTGCCATGATATTTTCTTTAGATTCCTTAAAGTCCTCTAGTTCTTCTACCAAGGGAGGATGAGAGAGAGTCTCTTTGTTTTCTAAATGGGTTTTAGTAGGTGGTATAGGAGAATCCTCTAATTCAGCTGTTCTTTGACTTCCAAAAATCTTAAGGCTAGGGGTAGATGGTGGTGAATCTAGTCTATGCCTTGAAGAAGATGGAGTTGTGAAAATCAAACTCTTGGCTTTAGCTATAAACCTTCCCCTAGAATCTCTTGCTCTATGCATGTCATTTTTTATTTTTATTTTTTTATTTTTAAAAAATTTGGGCTAATAATTCTCTTTCTGATCTTCCAGGTCACAATAGGTGCAAGAAGAGAGCATACTTAAGAAATTAATAAACCAATAACCCTCTTTTCTGATCCTCCAGATCACACTAGGTGCAAGAGGAGAGCATACTTCAAGAAGTTATCAAGTTTTCCCTTCTTTTAGAATTTTTGTGTTTTTTTTTAAGAAATTGGCTACCTAGTTACACTTCCCCGGCAACGGCGCCAAAATGTTTGGTCAATTTAGTGTGTCCTAAATTGCTGCATTTAATTTGTCAATCCGGGAATCGTAAGCTGATGAAGTGCGGCGCACTATATGTGAAAGATAACCTATTTCTTAACTTTTTGTCGTTTTTGGTTTTCTAAGGTGAAATGGAAATTCTAAGATGAAAACAAGTTTGGTTATGTTTGTTCAAGGAAATGATATCCCCTATAATGATTTACCAACTTGAAACCTTAAAAAGAAATTTGAAATTTACAATGACAATACTTGAAAGGAAATGAAAATATGCTGCTGAAATGAAAAGGTGCTGCTAGTCTAACAAATCAAAATAGTGAACTATTGAGCATGAAAACCAAACTATTCTTGCTGCTGACTAAACACACAAGAAACTATGCTTAAGGAAATTCAAAATTGCAATAAATCTAAATCAGATTACATCAATTTATCTTCTGATCCTTCATCATTAGTCCAGCTATGATTTTCGGAAGTAATCATAAACAACTTGAGTAACTGATATCTAGCTTGCAGAAAGAAAACTAATATCAAACCATACATTCATGATTCAATCCCTCACCATCAGTCCAGCTGTGGCTTTCGGAGGCAACTGAAGATGTCATGCACAATTTAATATATCTAATTTTACAGAAGGAAACTAATACTAAACTACACATTTCATAATACAATCCCTCACCATCAGTCCAGCTGTGGCTTTCGGAGGCAACTGAAGATGTTATGAGCGGCTTAATATATCTAAATTTGCAGAAAAGAAACTAATACTAAACTACACATTTCATAATACAATCCCTCACCATCAGTCCAGCTGTGGCTTTCGGAGGCAACTGAAGATGCTATGAGCAGCTTAATATATCTAAATTTGCAGAAAAGAAACTAATACTAAACTACACATTTCATAATACAATCCCTCACCATCAGTCCAACTGTGGCTTTCGGAGGCAACTGAAGATGCTATGAGCAGCTTAATATATCTAAATTTAACTACTGAAGCAAATAAGCAAAACTGAAATGAACAAAGCAATACGGAAATTAAACAGAAACTATGAAAAGCAAATTAGCAGCAGAACAATGTTAGTTCCATGTCATTAGTCAAAAAGCTATGAAAATGCCCGGGCTGCCTATCTATAACCTGAAACAAGAACACTGATCAGTGATTAACAACATAAAACATGAAAGAAAGAAGTGAAATGGAAATTATGGAAGTTTATAAACAGAAATGAAACAAATGCAATGTATAAACATATGAATGGATTATGGCACAATGAGCTTTAAAGAAACGAAATGAGAACTTTACACTAATGCACAAAACCTTAGCTGAGCAGGGGCCCTCTACACCAGCCTTGGCAACGATCTTCAAATATGAATTTCGGTTGAAAACAGAGTCTTTTTTATATTAAAAAGCAGTCATTACAGAAAGGTGATGTTACGGCACAAGTGCAGCGTAATCACATTACAGAGCAGACTAATAAAAGATAACAGAGACTAACATCGACTAACTCTATATGCGTATGCAAACGCATTATATATAACAAAAGAAATATAGCTGTCTCCTAAAGTTCATGCTGGTGGAGAACACGTAGACCATTACGTCCACGGATCTAGGATCATGGCCGTGTTGGAAATTAAATCTACGAGGAGTGGATGCTTGAATTCGACTAAGGAGCCATGTACAGATGTCGATTTATCCTCCGCAGCTTAGAAACGGTCGCATGAATCTTCATGTGACACGAAACAGAGTCCTGCCGACATGAGACTCTATGGTTGACTTCCATGTGAACGCCTTTGACCGTGGCTTCTTTAGATGAGTTTGCTTGAACCAATAGGACACGAACCATGTCCACATCATTCCTGACTTTCCCATGTGGCTCGTTTTCCTTGTAGACACCTGTAGCATAGAGTTTCACAAAATAGCTGCGGAAAGTTGCAGCAGCTGCGGAAAGTGGCAAGATTCCGCAGCTGAATGAACAAAATATAAATCAAATAGCAAACACAAAAATATAATTAAAAACCATGTTAGATGCTCTTTTGCACATGATATTGACAACTTGGGAGGTTCAGGTGAGTGAAAAAGGTATAGAAAAGTGTATGGAAAAGATGCAGATTTGAGACTCAACATTGAGTGAAGTCTATTTATAGATCGTTGATCTAAATATAGATGCATGTCGATTATTACTAGCTCTTAATAATAATCCGACAATAAATAACAACTTATTCTCTTGGAGCACTTTGTTTCAGTGCACAGATGTGGCATATCAGTGGACTGAGGGAATTACACAATTCCCAAGGTTTTACTGGAGCTAATGCATGGAGGACTTAGTTCGAACTCAAGTGGCAGAGTTATGACATAGTTGGAAGAAGTAGTTATGGAGTTGTATTCAGTTTAACTCAGTTAGACTCAGTTGAGTTAGTTGTATCTAGTCTAACTGATTGATACACTAGTGAGAGTGGAGTGAATTAATTAGTTAATTAATTCACAAATAATAACTCATTAATCAACTGAACGATATAGCAGTTAAGTACAGTGCATGGCAGTTTCAGTGGAGACCCATTGGAGAGCTAGGTGAAAGGGAAAGATAGACTATCTATTGTGACTATAGTGATGCATTGATTGCATCACACACACATTCGAGTTTCTAATGAGGATTGCACAGTCAAGGCAATGGTAATTCAAATTCATTCAGAGCTATTCTTCAGCAGGGATTCCGTAGTGGAGGCAGGCTATCAGGAGGGCAAAGATCGATGCATGGATTTGCAAGATTGTTCTTGATTAGTGTATGATGATTGTACTATACTGAGAGCTTGATAATATTTGCATGAGGATTGTCATATGATTCCATGATACATAATATATAGTTGGGTTATTCAGCTTCAGGCTTTCTCAGTTAAAAACAACTATGTTATGTGCGATTATTTTTATGCTTTACATGTGTGTGCAATTAATTTTCTGCAAAAGATTAACAAGTGGAATGATTCAGTATCTTGAATAAAGTTAAATAGTATGAGATCAGGTGGATCTAGGACATATGCATGCTTAGTGCATATAATTTCTACATGGTATCGGAGCATTTTCTATTGAAGATTTCAATTGTAAAGTGAGTTTGTGCTGGTGGACAATTCGAATTTGCTACAGAAGATTCTTGGTGCAAAAGTTGAGTATACATTGAAGTGTCTTTCAAAGAGTTGAGATTGGAGTATTCCCTTGATGGGAGCTCGAATTACATAGCCTGGAAGGACAGGATGGAGATAGTACTGGAGGATAATGGACTGAAGGAATTCATCGATAGCGATGTTGCATTACTTGACACATGGCAAAAGAAGACAACAAAGACAAGAAGGATTCTGTTGGAAGGTGTGAAGGACCATATTGTGTCCAGAATTCATGGGAAAGCCACTCCATTCTTAATGTGGAAGGCTTTGACAGACTTGTTCCAAAGCAGAAGTGACCAGAGGAAGTTGGCACTTAAAGACAAGCTCAAAAAAATAAAAAAGGAGAAAGGCGACAGTATTCCAAAATACCTCACGAATTTTGTCCACTGCAAGGATGAACTGGGAAGTGTGGGGGTTACTTTTGATGGAGAAGACTTGGTGAGATTGGCTCTCCTTGGGATTCCAAACAGTTGGCATAGCTACGAAGACTCTGTCAATGGACGGGAGAAACTGTCTGGATGGGAGCAACTTTGGTCAGATCTTGTGCAGGAGGAGATAAGGCGGGGTACCAGGGATGGATCTTCATCAAAGAATGAATATGAAGAGAATTTCACTTTGGTTTCCAAATCAAGGAAATGGAAGGGGAAGAAACATCCGTCAAAATCCTATGCTAAAGGCAAGAAGCAGGATTTTTCCAAAGTGAAGTGTTTTCACTGTCACGAACATGGACATTTTGCCACTAACTATCCACAGAAGAAGAAGAACAAGAAGGCTGCTGGATCTATAGCTGGAGAGGCTTTACCCTCGCAATTTGAACTTGCTCTCTCCTTGATCGCATGCTTGGTTTCAAGCTGTATGGGATCGGTGTGGTATCTTGATAGTGGTGCGTCTTTCCATATGACGGGAGACAAAGAGTTTTTTAGTGAATTGGAGGAGAAGGACCTCCAGATGCATATAGAGATGGGCGACGATGGTCAGTACAGTGCGAATAGCATTGGGACCATTACTTTTGAGAGGGATTCCGGTAATCCATTCTTGTTGAAGAATGTTATGCATGTTCCAGGTCTGAAGAAGAACTTGGTCTCAGTCGCAATGCTAGAAGACAAGGGTTATGCTATTGTTTTCAGTGAGGGAAAAGCCTTCCTTAGACATAAAAAAATAGGTCAAACCAAGAAGATAGGGGTTCAAATTAAGAATCTCTACAAGCTAGAGGTAGATGGCTGCGGTGCAATGGTGGGAAAAGCATAAGAAGTGGTGAGCCGGGATGAGGGCGAATTATTGCACAGGAGATTGGGCCATCTTCACCATGGAGCTTTGAAGATTTTGCAGTAGATTTCTACTGGACTTCCCAAGGGTACTCTTGTGCAGTCAGATGAGTGCAAGGGATGTACTATGGGTAAGTTTGTGAAGACTAGCTTTCATGAGAAGGAGAATCGTGCTTCGGTGATCCTGGAGAGAATTCACACAGACGTGTGTGGACCTTTCTTGGTTGCTTCAATAGCAAAACATAGGTATTATGTTATATTTGTTGATGAATATTCTCATAGATGTTGGATTTTATTCATGCAGAAGAAGAGTGAAATGTTCTCAATGTTCTGTGAGTTCAAGGCATTGGTGGAGAAGGAGTCGGGGAAGCAGCTGAAAGCTTTATGGAGCTATAATGGTGGTGAATAGATCTCGGGAAAATTCAAATACTTCTATAGAAAAGAAGGAATTCGAAGAGAACTCATACCGCCTCATAACCCACAGCAAAATGGGGTCGTGGAGAGGAAGAACGTAACGATCGTGGGTGCTGCACAAGCTATGCTTGAGAGGGAGCTAGACTTGCATGCAGTGAAGGAACTGCTTGTTCTGAAAGATGAGCCTCTGGATGTGGATCAGCCACAAGAGGAGATTCATGGAGTGGAGGAGTTCACTCATGCATAACCAAAAATCAGACAAGGCAGAGAGCGTACCACAGAAGTTGAGAAACTAAAGCTTGATTTTGCACATAATGTAGGAGTCCCTACATCATAACGCAGACAGAGATAGTCACCTGAATGATTTACTGGATACATGGCTCTTATGAGCAAGTGTATCGTGACAGAGCCATCTTATTTTGAATAAGAAGTGCAGGAGTCCACATGGGTAGATGCCATGGTGGAGGAGTATGACTCCATTATCAGAAATAGTGCTTGGGAGATTGTTCCCAGGCCGGTGGGAAAATTAGTTGTAGGATCAAGATGGATCTACAAGGTAAAGCAAGCTACTGATGGGAGTGTCGAGAAGTATAAGGTAATATTTTTTGCCCGAGGCTTGTCACAGATTGAGGGGATTGACTATGAAGAAACCTTTGCACCTGTTGCATGGTATTCTTCCATACAGACCATTCTTTCTCTCTCAGCGCAGATGGGTTGGAACATTCATCAGATGGATGTGAAGATTGCATTCCTTAATGGGATCATTGAGGAAGAAGTGTACATTGAGCATCTTGAAGGATTTGAGATCTTGAGCAATGGGTCACATGTGTGCAAGCTCAAAAGAGCGTTGTATGGGATGAAACAAGCACCCCGTACTTGGTACACTCAGATCGACAGCTATTTCACTGGACTTGGCTTCACCAAGAGTGACGCGGATGCAAACCTGTACCAGATTGTGGTGGAGGGTAAGATTTTAATAATTGTACTTTATGTTGATGATTTAATACTAACAAGTGATGAGCAGTTGATACACTCATGCAAGGCAGATCTTACAAAGGAGTTTGAGATGAAGTATTTGGGCCTCCATTATTTCCTTGGATTGCAAATATGGTAAGGGGAAGGTGAACTGTTTGTGTCTCAAGGAAAATATTCCTAGGAGATACTGGAGAAGATTCACATGCAAGACTGCAAGCCTATCGACACTCCTCTTCCAGGAAATTGGAAGAAAGAGGATGCTACATCGGTAGAGGTAGTGGATGCCACTTTTTATCGATAGTTGGTGGGTTCGCTCATGTATTTAGTCAATACAAGACTAGACATATGCTATGCAGTGAACCAGCTTTAACAAGTGATGGTTAAGCCCACCAAGCTCTTTTGGAAGGCAGGCAAGCATTTTTTTAGATATCTCAGAGGCACATCTGAGTATGGTTTATGGTACAGACAAATGGATGAGTTGAAGTTGCATGGCTTCACGGATGCAGGTTGGGTAGGAAGCCCAATAGACATAAAGAGTACATCAGAAGGGATTTTCAGTATCGGATATACGACAGTTTCTTCGTACAGAAAGAAATAAAGATTTGTGGCACTCAGTTCAACAGAAGTGGAATACATGGCATCAAGTCAAGCTACATGTAAGGCTATCCAGATGAGGAAGATCCTAATTGGTTTGTTCAATTCACATTTAGATCCCACGGTGATACATTGTGATAATCAGAGTTTCATTAAACTCTCAGTTAATCCAGTGTTTCATGATAGATCTAAACATATTGATATCTGGTATCATCATATCAGAGATTGTGTGCAACGGAAGATCATGTTGCTTCAGTACATTCCTATGGAGGATCAGGATGCAGATATTCTGACGAAGGTGCTCACCAGGAGCGAATTAGAATACCATAGAGGCATGATCAGGGTGAAGGATAATCCCTATCTTGTTGAGAGGGAGTGTTGAGATTCAACAAGATGATGAGCTTAGTGAAAAGAGTCACCTTCACTAAGTGGGCCCACAGGCTATTTTTGGCACAAGTCTATTTTTAGACATGATGATCATATTTCAGAAGTTGCAGGATGCTATCTATGGATGGTTGATCAAGTTGGAAAAATAGATGAAATTATATTTTTAGAATATTGGGTGAAGTCTATTTATAGATAGCTGATCTAAAAATAGATGCATGTCGATTATTATTAGATCTTAATAATAATCTGACAATAAACAACAACTTATTCTCTTGGAGCACTTCAGTTCAGTGCACAAATGTGGCACATTAGTGGACTGAGGGAATTACGCAATTCCCAAGGGTTTACTGGAGCTAATGCATGGAGGACTCAGTTAGAACTCAAGTGGCAGAGTTATGACACAGTTGGAAGAAGTAGTTATGGAGTTGTATTCAGTTTAACTCAGTTAGACTCAGTTGAGCTAGTTTTATCTAGTCTAACTGATTGATACACTAGTGAGAGTGGAGTGAATTAATTAGTTAATTAATTAACAAATAATAACTCATTAATCAACTGAACAATACAACAGTTAACTACAGTGCATGGCAGTTTCAGTGGAGAGCTAGGTGAAAGGGAAAGATAGACTATCTGTTGTGACTATAGTGATGCATTGATTGCATCACACACACATTGGAGTTGCCAATGAGGATTGTGCAGTCAAGGCAAGGGTAATTCGAATTCATTCCGAGCTATTCTTCAGTAGGGATTGCACAGTGGAGGTAGGCTGGCAGGAGGGCAATGATCGGTGCATGGATTTGCAAGATTGTTCTTGATTAGTGTTTGATGATTGTACTGTATTGAGAGCTTGATAAGCTTTGTATGAGGATTTTCATATGACTCCATGATACATAATATATAGTTGGGGTTTTCAGCTTCAAGCTTTTCCGGTTAAAAACAATTGTGTTATGTGCAATTATTTTTATGCTTTACATGTGTGTGAAATTAATTTTCCGCAAAAGATTAACAAGTGGAATGATTCAGTATCTTGCATAAAGTTAAACAGTATGAGATCAGGTGGATCTAGGACATATGCATGCTTAGTGCATATAATTTCTACAAACCCAGGAAGGGACAATGTTGAGATATAAGGAGAACCAACATTAGCAAAAGCAGGAAAAGGACCAGGATTCCCTTCGGAGGGGATTCCTTGGTTGGTAAACTATGGAAACGTTGTCATCGAAAACAACACTAAAACAAAACACTAAGGAAGATAACTTGGACCAGGAATATCTCGTGGGCAGTTAATATTTTAAGAAATTGGAACAAAACTCTTCTGGTTTATATTTTAAGAGTTAAGAAATAGGCAAAAGGTGACTCTAGTCACTTTCAGGTTGAAACAAGCGTGAAGGGACAAGTGCTTGAGGATCTTTTCACTTTTAGAGAGTCACGAAAAGACCAAAATGACTACTCAGTTAATCTAAGCAAGAGGGTGTACCAAGTTTCTGTGAACTGCAATATACACCTTTGTGATCAAATGTAAGAGAAATGACCAAGGAATTGACATACGTGCATGTAGTCTCCCCGAATTTTGTGTTTGGTGTATCACGGTCACAAGGCGATAGAATTGGATTCCTATGGATAAATTCCATGCTAGTGCTGTCTATTGCCAAATGGTGAACGATAGCTACTATGTTTAATGACGCTAGAACACGTCACTAGCCTAGACCTCTACAATATGCGTGTTATGTTTCAATGCTTCTTTAGGTTGATTGAATTCATTTTAAAGTTGATCTTGAATTAATGTTGCAATTTCAAGGCCTTACTGAATGTGATCTAGAATCCTAATGCACAACTACATGCAAATAAAATCATTCCATTTCAATGAATGCTCACTAAGAGAGGGATAGTAATTCATAACCAAGCAGGAATCAATTGAATACAAGAGAATTTTCCCTAATGCATCTAAGACAACCAAAGAAAAATGAAAATCTTTTTCCTTGTTCGCTAAAATCTACTAATGCAAAACAATATTTTTCATTTTCAAGCTAAAAGAAAGAATGCATATGTTGTCTTTTTAGGTGAATGAGAAGCAAAAATGCATTGTTACACTAAAAAGAATAATTAACACTAGTTTTGAACAATTTGAATGAAAATGATATAAAAATGAGAGATCAATCCAATACAAGCACCAAACACACTAAAAAACAGAGATGCACTCCTTCAAGCAAACAGGATTTTGAACTGATTCAACGAGAAATGTAATCTATGCTCAAGGTGACGAATGGGGAGCTAAATGAAATGCAAGACAATCATTCAACAAACCAAAGACATGGAGAACTGAAAGAAAAGAGAAAAAAACCATTCAATGAACTGAAACAATGCAAACCAAACTGACTCAAACTTGATTCAGAAGGATTAGTGAAGCGAGAACCGAACAAGCGGTACAAGGCACATAAAAACACTAGGGTGAAAAACTCCATTAATAATATGATGGAAAAACAGCTGAGAAGGACAAGATAAGAGAGTGAAAACAATATCAGTGGACCAATTTCAAAATAAAAATCCAAACTAGAGGCATGAAATACTGAAAACAACTCAAACAAAAGGCCAAAATTCAATCCTACAGGATTTGGCGCGACTGTTTAGCTTTAATCCATGCTAAACAAGGGTTGGCGCACATGTGACAAAAGAAACTAGCGCCAATTGGCGCGTCTGTTCAAGACAAAACAATGGCAAGCTAGAAAACTATGGGAAAAAATAAAAACCACTGAGCAGAGGCTAGATCTGACACTCTAGGACTAAACAATATGGCTGAAAACATTCAGACAGACCAAGCAAGGTAGAAAGATGATGAAACAACCAAAGTCGACTCAACAAGAAAAATGCTAGATGAAAAACTAGAGATGAAAAAACACATTGATTCCTAGTGGAGTCACCAACTTGTTGTGCAGGTAAATACCCTCTGGGGACAGAGGCGATCCCTGTAGCCTTAGGGTGGGTCTAGCAGAAAGAGGAAATTCTAGTCCTTGGATTCCTAGTTTATGAATGAAACTGAGTTGGGATAGATGTCCTACCTTTGTTCCACGCAATTGTCATAACTATGGCAGCAGTCTCCTGATCTTCGTCCCGACATGTCATGATCCTTCAGCGGTGGTACTCACGTGCCTGCACAAGGATCAGAGAATGAGAGCAACATACGAAAAAATAATCGCATTCATAACTATTTAATTGGTCTAGGAGAGCTACACACATTGCACAAGATTAGTCATATCAAATGCAAGACAGGAACCAAAACATTAGTCATGTATTAATAAGGAGAAAGAAAGAGATTACAACCAAATGAGCCTTGACATCACAGCCTCCTTCAATGCATCTCAAGCATTCGTCGTGGAATTGACCTTGGCGAGGCAATAAGCCTAGAATATCTCTCGACAATGGGTCTCTCTCTCTGCTCTATATCACACTAGCTATATCACACTATTCAACTATTCAACCATTTCAGCTATTCTACCAAATTTTTAGCTAGCTACAACTATGTGAGAGAGATGTATTTACAGGAGAGGAAGATGTGGTTTGGGATCCTTGATATGGTGCAAGGGAGGCCTTATCCTTTGGGAGGTTGCTCAAATGTATGAAACAAGAAGACAAAGGAAAGTGCTCGACGTTATTCAGTCGAACAACCCATGCTGACTCCGCTCACGAAGTGGTTGGCAATGGAAAATTCTCTTGTATTTTAAACAAATTTCCAAAAATATCTCGGTGCAAGAAGTCCACTGAGATAGAGCGCCAATGGGCATGGGTCCCAGTGTTAGTTTCTCTATGGGTGTGAGGCCATAACTAACTTCCAGTGCCGACCCAAAATTATGTGTTTTTGAGAGTCTACTCCAGGAATGGTCAAAAGAGGAAATTTTCTTCTCATGGCAAGGATGCAACGACACTTTTGGCAAGGTATGAAAATACACAGAAGTCACAAAAATGGTTCTCCAATGTGTGGGATGGGGATTGCAAGGATGGTGAAAAAATGTTGTGTAACACTCTCCCGATCTCAATAAGTAGGGATCCCTCTTCCTCCAATAAATAAATAAGTGTCGATGCACAATTCTCTTTAAATAAATAAATAAAGGAGAAAGAAGAGAAAGGCTTCCTGTGCTGATAAGTGAAGCAGGAAACTCTTCCGGGGTATTGTCTAGGCTTGCTAGTAGCAAAGAAATGTATGTGTCCCTGAAGTGACTCTACCATGGTATTGTCTAGGCTTGCTGGCAGCGAAGAAACACCAAATATGAAAAATCACACATTGAAAATATAAATCTCACAAAATTCATTACCGTATCCTGATTCAAAACATTGTGTGAATGTTGATATTATGCTTGTGTTCAATCCAGTGAATGAAGGGGACTATGTTTATGCACAGGATAAGTGGGGAAGCCAGGGTAATTTTAATAATGAATAAATGCTTCTTGAAGAACTAGAGCCTGCACGAAGGAATTAACCAAGGTAGAGAAGCTGTATTTCTACCACTATGTCACCAATATTGTCGCTGCGAAAAACACCCTCCAAAAATTTTGTCATACTCAAATTTTAGAGCCTACTGTGGATCTTGCGATTGGCCATTCCATGGTCACTCCTTTTTCAGTTGATGCTTTTTTTGCTCCCTCTTGGATTGGAAGTGTTGAAGTCACTTGCACACACATGCTCAGTGCACAATAAGCTCCTGATCGCATTATTCTATGCAATCCTGGATAGTCATAGCATGTTACATCAGGACTGTGCCTATGCGATGTCCAATCATTTTCGACAGGAAGTGCACATTAACAACGACATTTTATCACATTCTAGCTACATCAATACTTCCATTTCAATGAGTTTTGTAAACTCTCTCTTTCACACTCCTTTTTTTTTTTAGTGTCGTTCTCATGTTTTCGGATGCCTCTTTCGCTTTACTTTACTATAATTAGTGGAATTTTCAAGTTACCTTTGCTTTGGAACTTGTTACTTTCACTATAATCCACATATCACATGAGGCATTCACACCATAGAAATTGGTGTCTTTTCACATGTTAGCTGCTGTAAAATGTATGCATGCATGGTCTAGTGGTCTAAAGGGGTTATCTTTGTTTGAATGAGTTTTTCTAACCATTTATACATCAATCACACTCATTCCCAAAGTTTTAAGCATTGTTGCAGAAGTGTCATCATGATCATTGCAAAGTATATCTTTAGTGTCTCACTTGTCGTGAAGTTATCACAATGTTGTCACAATGAGGGAAATATGTTGTCAAAGTGTTTGAATTATTTATGTTGTTTTTTCGTAAAAGTGTTTCAAGTGCGTGATCATAGTCAATTCATATCACTATTCACATCAGTCTCTTCGGTCACCCACTTGGCCAATTCTTAGAAGTTCCCCAACAACCTAACCCGATCTCACCTTCCTCGACTATGCACTACTCATTTCCAACCCTCAATCTACATCATTTTCCTTTGATACTATAAAATACACAGTTCATACTTTTGAGTATTTTTCACTTCACAATTTCAATGCTCAAGCCCAACCTTGCCTCCTAGAATTGCACAATTCATCTTCCCGGCCTGTCCTCAACTACACATTGTGAAATATCTAGCATCAAGCTCATCCCTTGAGCTATTGAGCTACACAACTACGTAAAGACCCAGCCTCATATACCTCTAGAAACTATGAAGTTTCCTAAGCAGTGAAAAACATCGCAACTGAGCTCAATGAGTCCAGAAACTATGTAGTTTTTCTCCCTAGTCCTGTTTGAATTGCGCACTGTGTAGTCTCAAGGCTAAAGCCTCATTCCTGAGATATTTAACTGTGCAATTGCGAAATATTTTGGGATTATATTCTATCTATAACTAAGTAATTTTCTGAATCATTGAAAAATCCCTCACCCTGTCACCCTAATCTCTAAAACTGTGTAATATTTTTCCTCAGTCCACCCTGAACTGTTCATTGCACAGTCTCAAAGCTAGAGCTCCACCCCTGACTTCCTGAGCTACACAACTACGCATTCATTGAGCCTCTCCCTTGGCCTACCACCCAGTTCTATCTCAGTCATTGGATCATCATGAACCATCTTAGACTAGGGGTTTATCAGATTGATGTTGTGTTATCATGAGTGATTTGCAGATGTAGGAACTTTAGCATGCTATGAAAATATGATGAGGAAGGAGATGGATAAGGAGGAAATGTTATAATACACATATGGAACTGAAGAGATAATATGGTCAACATGCAAGAAGATGAAGGAACACCATTCTATAACAAAATATGAAGATTAAAATCACATGGAAGACTCCTCATTTTTAAGTCATAATGAGGAGGAATAAGAGGACATGTATAATATTTTCAAGAAGACACAAATAAAGAAGAAAAAAAGACAACTTGTCACTTTTACATCATCATACATTCCATGTCATTCGTGTCACTTCATGTCTTGTCACAAGTCATCATATGCGACATCATGATTGTGGATCATGCAAATTGTATTCAAAATGTGTTGTAAAGTGGAAGTCCAAAGGACACACATGGAATATGAAGAGACATGTAAGTTGAAAAGTCATAGGAAGTAAAACAATCATGAGGGTAGTCAAAGAGTCACAAGGAGGGTGAAGCATCACCCCTTGGTTATATATATACCCTCACTGTATGAGAAAAGAATTGTTTTCACCTTGGATCCCCTCGCAAAGCATTAGAGAGTTAAGATAGTTCGTTTGTGGAGAAAGGAGTGGCTCCAACACTCCACTATTGGAGCTAGTGATGTTAATTGTATACATGTGTCTTGGAAATTTTACTTAATAAAAAAAGTATTCAAGGCAAAAAAATTATTCAAGCATGAATTATGAATGTTTGTAATTTACTATTCTACGAATATTTTTATTTCATGTTTTCTTTCACATATGCTAATGTAGTTGAACTATTTTAGTTATTTTAGTACTTATCTTATTGAGAATGTGTTGTAGTGGTTTTTATTGGTGTCCTATCCTTATGGACTATTACACAGGATATTAGATAGACCTTTCTTAGTAATTAGTTGTAATGACCATCACATCCCTTATGGACGGTTCCGCCATATGTTAGATGGATCATGTTGTTTTTGTGTGTCTTTTATTGGGTGGTACTATTACCTCTCTCTTACAAGCTCACATTTTTCTCTCCCTTGCAATAGAAGGAATTTGACACACATAATATCAAACACTCAGCAAGAACACCCCCGTTTGTTTTTGAAGGTGCAATTTCACTCCTCTCTTGATGACAATTAGAGCAAGGCATATATATAAGAATACATGGAAATTGGGAGGAAATTCAAGATGGGGCTCCTACTCCAAATGTTTTGAGGTCTAATTGGGACTTCACATTGGGGAGACCCTTTGGTTGGAGGATTTCCAGCACTGTCAATAGGTACCTAATTACGTCTTGAGATGTTCAAATTAATTAGTTTTTGTTTATTTGATTTCCATCTATAATCAGGGGACTTTCATATGTATTTTGACTATCATCAGTGAGATACTTATGAAAATATCTAACCTCGATCCTAGATATTGTGCTAGAGTATATGGGATTAGGCTTGCTGAAATGTGGGCCCTAGGGAATCCCACATCAGCTGAAAAAAGTACAAAAAATTAATAATTTTAAATAATACAAGATTGGAACCAAAATATACTTACATGTTTTATTGCAAACTTTGTCTACTAGTTTCCTAGTTTTCAAGAAAAGTTTGTGTCTAGTTGCACTAGTAAGCTAGTTTTCACAATAGGACTTATTTTTCTCTTTATTATTTATTCATTTATTTATTATACTATCATATTGTAATTGAAAAATAACATTCTCCTTCAAATGTAGGAGGATATCTAGTGAAGCCATGTGTGCAACAAGATTACAAATGTACTCATGTCATAATATGTTGTCATTGATCTCAAGCATTGTTTTCAAAGGTGTTGAGTGACATCAATAGTAGTTTCCTGGAGATTGTTACTAGATTGGAAAGATTAACAAAGGAGTGGAAAATATCAGATGTTTCCGGGAAATTGGTAAAGCTAATTGGTGAAAAATGGCGATGAAGAAGATTGGTCAAGGAGAGGATACTTTGGAGCCACTTTAGGTTCAAATTATGAGCTCAATTGCACTAGAAAGTTAAGGATAATGCTCAAAAATATATTTTCAACATTATATTGAAGTCATAAAATGAACCCATGGATAAAAATATATTGAATTTCAATGATGAGCTCTAAATTTGGTGTTTTTGACAATTTTGTGATGATTCCAAGTTTGTTGGCGCTCTCTAAAATAGTGAAAGTTTTGGCAGTTCTGGAAAAATGGGTGGAACAAGGTGGCTTGACTATTCACTCTGGAATATTCAACAATCGGGACAATTCTTCAGATCGGGAACCCCATAGGTGACATGACCCTATTAGTATTACCATATCCATGTACAAACATTTCCAAAATACAAAAGGTCTGAGATCCGAAGATGATGCAAAAACAAGGTGATACAACATATACAGTGGTTGATCCCACAAAGTTGATTGGTTTAATTTTACAGAGAGAGCAATGCCATAGGTTGCATAGACTTATAAGTACTTCCCCAATAGTTCCAAATGGGGCACAATTCAAATCTCCAGAGATGACGAGTAGTGAGGTGACATGAACAAAAAACCAAAGGTTTTAACCCCCATTCTACTGTATTGATGACATGTAAAGTGAAAAAATGGAATCCACATGGTGTGTCTTGATTGATCACTTGATATGATGTGGATCCACGGTGTATCATGATGTTAGCATGATGTTTCACCAAGATCGACGTGACACGTGGCATGCAAATTTGGCATTTTCGAGTCGAAAAGTAGGAAATAAATGGGTGACATATGCATTACTAAGTGAGTAACATGTGGAAAATTAGCAGAAATAGTGGTGGACATGTCAAAAAAATGAGATATATCACCTTGGTCCCAAAAATTATAGGTGCCCCAATAATTTCCAAGTGATTTGAAATTTTAAACGCTGAGGTGATGGGGAACTGGGACATGGTGACATATAGGCTAGCACATGAGGTGGCATAGGTGGATCAATTAGATGATGCTACCATAGGAACATACAATATTGAATTGTATATCCCAAAAAAATTTGAAGGTGATCCACTATTTATTTTTAAGAAAATGAAGTTGGGGGATAAGGCACTCTCCAAGACTTTGTTTTGCATGGTTTATGTGACCATCGGCATAAGCCTATGGGATTTAAGCCGACCCACAATCATGATTTTGGTGATTTTTCACCATATTTGTTGGATTCAACCATAACTGGTAGTGGGATAAACTTCTGATAGTGTGCATGAATGAGTCAGCAGCTATTTTGTGGCATGGTTAGACTTAGTGGAGTATTTGGCAGTTAGCCAAAGTTAGAACTGCAGATAGAATTTTTGTTAAACCCTTTAAAATTATAGAATTGAGGAAATTGGGAGTTTAAATTAGAGTTTGATTTTAGTAAATAGGGCAGAGATTGAATACCATTAGTACAAATGAAGAGGACATACGAAAACTAGTAGAAAAAGAAGAATTAAAGATCAAAGCTTAGTATAGTGTGAGTTATGAGTTGAAGAAAAATAAATTTTAAAACTAAAAATACCATCTCAAATAGTTTCTAAATGGAATCTAAGATCCAAGTTAGTTGTTTCTTGTGAAACAAACTGCATATTATAGTATGCATCAAGGGTGAATCAAAGTTCATATTTGGTGTCTAAAAGGTGTTTTAGAATGAAAAGCATGCATTGGCGATATTGGTGATGACAATGTTTTTGGTGTATGTAGAAGAGGTAAAAAATCAATGAATAATATTTGATGGAGTTTTTTTATTGTGGTATATGTGTTGAGATAAGTGATTGAGGTTTTTAAAATATATAGGGGGAATTTTGCTTTAAGCAAGAAAGACTTGTTTATTTGAGTTTTAAAATAACATGGAAGATGGATCAACATGGCCATCAAGCTAGAGATTGTGTTTAACGGGTTGTATCTCTTTCCATTAGTGGCTATTACATAATTAGGGGTGGTAGATCCTTTTAGTATAACATGATAAATCATGGGTAGTAGCTCCTTTCAGTATAATATGATAAACTAGGGGTGGTGGGTCCTTTTAGTATCAACTAATAAAATCCTTTCAGTAAGAACTGATAAACTAGGGGTGGTATCTCCTTTCAATGATAGATAATAAATCAATTAAAACATCTCATTTTAGTGGTAGCTGATAAATTGGGGAGTGGTATCTTCCTTTAGGTGGCATCCTAAGAAACCCGCAAGTAAACACTTGCAAGGAAGTGATGTAATAGAAATTTGTAGCTTGTCTCTACAAAAGAAATAACAAAGAATATTGGTGTCTTTATATGTTGCATATGTGTATGATAATGATTATGATGTTATGTGTTTCATATGAGTGATTTATGATGTTTCTTACATGAATTTTTTTCAAATAGATTGAAACGTTTAATTTGGAAATAGGTATAAAATTTGGTCACACTATTGATTCATCCCCCCTTCAGTAGTGTCTTAGTTTCTAACACTTGGTATCATACCCAATTTCTTTCAATATTAGTTTAAAAACTCAAATTAAAATCAAGATCATGGAGAAAAAACATTGGATTACGTTGGATGGACTTCCATATTTAAATGGGTCAAATTATACAACTTGGAAGGTAAGAATTAGAATCTACCTACAAACCCTTGATTTGGATATATGATTATCTGTATAAAGTGGAATAAAAGAAAATAAATATAATGATATAGATAAGGAGGAAATCATGAGAGGATTTTCAAACTTATATGTTGAAAAAATTATTTGTTGTGAGACTACAAAAGAAATATGGGATGAGTTGCAGTTCATCTATGTTGAAGACATTCAAGTTGTTGGCGATATCAAGGATCCTTCTTTGAAGAATGGAGTAGATAAAGATTCATAGTATTGAAGAGGATTCCCTCATATCAAGAGGAAAAGATGTTAATCAACAATCAAATAATACGAAGGAGATGCAATATAAAAGTAACTTTTTTTTCTATTGTTATTGTTGAACCAAATTCCATTTATCTTCTAGTTGCTCAATTGCAAGTTTTGATGAAAGAGAGAGTTTTTCATATAGTAGTGGTGAAGAAGGAACTATTTAGTAGTAGTAGCATATCTAGATTCTTCTCAAGAATAAAATGGGTGTAACTCTAGTAGAGAATAATATACAATATATCATTCTTCTATAGAAGTATCCTTAGACTCAACAAGGGAACATGATATTGAACAAGTTGTAAGTGGAATAGAAATTGGTTGTGAATCTAGTAGCTTCTATTTTTAGTTGGAATATCTTGAAGAAAAAATATGTTTTAGAAGGAAACTCATATTGTATTTTAAGGATATAAACAACCTTAAAGCCACAAATAAGAAACTAGAAGCTAAGAATATCATACTAAAATATTAGTTTCCTAGATATCAAATCTTTGATGATGTGGATGAGATCCAAAGCAACCAAAGCCTCCCTTCATGGTAATACAAGTTTGGATTGTAAAACTGACTCAACAAAAACATATAAAGGTAGGAGACTCATTAGTTCTGTAATTCTAAAGGGGCCAAAGAACATTAAATTAATGCAATAAAAAGAAAAAAACAGGTTACTAGTGATTATGAAGCCAAAGGTAAGCATCCCTTTTGTAATATTCCAAAAATTTAGCCTACATCTAGATGTAATATTATAGTTTGTTTTATCACTAGGTAGGTGAATAAGTGGGTAGGGAGGCCCCTAAAACCATTTTGAAGGAATAATAACACTCCTAATGTGAAATGAGGAAGAATGAGTAGATGGATTAAGCACCCTTGGGTGTGAATTGGAGGAGATATATATTGAAGAGGTCAACTTTGACCAAGTCAACAACATTGTCATGGAGGAGTGGAATTCATGATGAGACATCGCAGTTTTAGTGGAGCAAAACTTGCATGAGCTTAGTGGCAAGTATCAATGGGACCCAATGTGAGAAGGCTCACATACTATATATGGAGGGGATGGCAGCCATTGTGATGGATTTTTTTAGATTATCATTTGATATTGGTCTGTTTAGACTTTGCATTCCTTTGTTGTTTAGCAGGGTTTAGCACAAGGGTGTTCCTGATCGGGAATCGCTACCTCACCCTCAGGGAAGGAGAGATTATTTGAGCTTCATTTCTCATTCCGGCATTCTGGCCAAGCTACCTCCTTCAGCTACATCGCAGTTTCTGTTTAGAGCTGGGTTGTGTTGCAGGGTACAACAAAGGAGGATCACATAGAGCCATTTCTTGGCTTGTTTTCCAGTGGAGAGGTAACCTATCCATTGGAGGGTGAGAAAGGAGGGATCATGGGCATATTTCTACATCTTTGGCATTAGGCCAACCATCTACCATCCCTCACAGTACAGTCATAAACCAAAACTATGTTATTCTTGGAGGCAGTTGCTGGGAGGGTTCATTGAGCTCATCAGGAGGGTCTATTTCTGAGTAGAGGGATCGGCCTTATATTTAGAAATACCATTGGAGGAGGACATCATCATTTCAGATATTTCATAGCCTCATTATCTTCATTTCCATTTTGCAGTGACATCTCAACCCTAGGGTTATTTGTCACATTGTATATTTCTTGGTATTTCTAGCAAACTTTTCCAGGTTGCTAGAAATAATGTATTAGAGCCCACATCTTCTTTTCTGGGAATTTATTTTGTATATATCAGCCATATTAAATTCATGTATGTTTACAGTAGCATCTACACTGATATAGACAATGCTGTCACTGCACTCCGACATTCTATACAGTTGTAATAACTCATGTGCTGATTGTTTTGATCATTGGAGACTTATTCTTTTGCTTGAGTGGCTTGAACCTCAAGATATTTTTTCATATTGTTGAAAATATATTAATAAAATTATGGTTGAATATTTATCCCTCTCATGTCATGTTCATATTTGTTTTGTTTTACATTATTATGTCTTGTATTGCTGCTATTTCCAATTTGGAATATTACAGTGGTATCAGAGCATACTCTTGGCTCAACCTGTGCATTAAAGAAATTATGCCATTAGGAGGAGAATATTATTATCATAGAAAGGAGAATTTATAAAGAATAAAAAAAGGAATGAATCCATTATTTGGAGAAATTAATAAAGAGAATATCTCCCAGCTTCTTTTCCAAACTATGAAAAATATCAAGGAAGATCTCAAGGAGATGAAAGGGGAGAGGTGTATGAAATTTCCAAGGGGGTTTGAAAGGGAAGAGAGCCCTTGATATCCACATGATGGGTGTGAGCATTCATCGACACATTTAAATCCACAGCGCATTTTATTTCCCACATTCACTGCAAGAAGGATGGAAGAAGAAGATGCACCAAGGGAGGAGACCTTGAGTGACTATCTTCAGGAGTATGAGTCTCAATCTTGGAGATTCAAAGAGCACTTTGACTTCCAAGGGTTTTTCCAACTCAAGGAAGACAGAAGGTCCAAAAACCATAATAGAAGCAATAGAGGTAGAATATTTCTTTCTAACTTTTATGGATCAGCAAAGTGCATAGCCAAAGCTTGGGTGAAGGAGCTAGATTTCTATTTCTAGCTTCACCAAGTTTCAAAGAAGGAGGCCATTAGAGTAGAAGTGCTGCACCTCAAAGGTAAGGCCCATGATTGGTGGTTTTATAATTCTACTTCATTTTATCATGCAAATGTAAACACTTATGCAAGGTTCATTAGTGAAAATATTTGGTCTTAAACATTGTGAAACATCTTTTGTTGAACCCAAAAACTCAAAACCTTTGCATGAGTTGGAGAGATCTATTTTTCCAACTCCACTCCATATTACTGTTGAAGGGGATAAAAACATGCATGATATCTTGCCAAGGGAAATATCCCCACTTCTTGAATATCCCTCTTCCATAGATTAAGACATGGAGGTTCCTCCTTCAAGGGAAGACCAAGATCGAGGGTCACTCATTAATGATGAGGCATTTTAAAATATTGATGGAGAGGATAAGTAGAGAAGAGCTAACAACATTGTACCATCACGAGGAGATCCATCACCACATGAAGATGGAAGGGGAGCCTTTTATTCCATTAGAGGAGCCCTTGTGTCTCTGCAAAGAGTTCCAAATGATCCAACATGTGGGAACCAATGCAGAGTTCTGGAGTAGCATGTATCAGTTTTTATGGATTGTGATATGGGAGGAGAAGAAGAGAAGAAGGATCAACATCAAGGGATGATGAGAATTCGCCCTTATCTATTTTAGGAGGTTTCTACACAAAATAAGGAGACTTTATTTCACACTGAAGAGAGGGACAAATCAGTCCACTCATATATACAGTTCACTTCAGATTTTGATGTCTCACTACATGGGGGCATTCCACCTGGGAGGCCACCAGATCTAGATTTGGTGAGAGACATCTTACCATTTGGTTCACCACTTTTATATCCCAGAGTAGTGGATACTTTGGAGGGGTCTAGTACAGCGTAGAGAGTCTGGGATAGACTCGAGGAGGAGGGATACACTCTCAAATTTTTAGCATTACCCACTCTCACTACATATTCTGTGCTAACACAATTTGTTGTAGTGATGGATGATGGCACCACCATGGTGCAAGGGAGCTGATCCATGGATTTGGAGAAATAGAGGGTATTTCCTTTAAGGAAGGAATCCTCCATACATTGGAGTATATGGAGGCCACTCATGCTTACATTGGCCAAGATCAGGAGGTTCTTTTTGGATAGTAGCTTCTCATGGGGGGCCAAATTCCAAAGGTCGCCACCTCTCTTTGAGCATGAGCAGCTGCATGATGGGCATGGAATCACTTTGGAGGATGAATTTGGCATGGATGATGTCAAAGGATAAGACAAAAACATGTGGGGAGCTTCACATTTCAGATCTTCAGTGCTGTCTCTTAGAAGGGTTGATCCATATTGGACGTCTCAACTTTTGGTAGAGTACTCCAAGTATCTTGGTGCTTGCATGATTCTTGATGACCTGGAGGGAGATGATAGATACATGGTGGATGATGAGGTCATATATTCTTATGTTAGAGTCTTCTTGACTAGAGCTTCTGAGCTCAAGGAGAATTTGTTACATGCAACACATGTGGACTTTCTTTCCATGCACTTTGATGCATTTCATTCTTTGATGGAGGAGTTCACTTGGGAGGGCATCCAACAAGATGTATATCAGCATATGGAGAGATGCATAGCTCGTATGATGATGGATAGGTTTTCATAACCACTTCCCTACTCATTGAGAGTGAGGGAGAACTTTCAGTTGAGCCATTTCAGCTCAATGACCAAAGTACATAGTAGAGAAGGTACATTTTTGCATTATGATTTGTACTCCTTTACTTTATATGAGTAGCATGTTGTACCAAGGAGTATTATCCCTTCTTGTATATTGTATTTTGATGTACTTGAGGCCATTTTCAGCATTTATGTTGGCCATGATATTGGTGGTTTGTGAGGGAGGCCAGATGATTCTTGGTGTGCACCCTTGGCCCCACATTTTACTTTCATGATCCTATCTTGACTGTGGCAACAAACAAGTGGCTGAAAAGACACTTGTTACACTTTGTTTTAAGGTAGGCAAGGGATGCACTGCGCTGGTTCCACATATGGAATTATGATCCACCTCCTGGTTGTCATGTGGAAACTTGCTTTCATTGGTTTTTGCTTCCATATATTGATAATGTTATTATGTTTATGGGAAGCTTTGTTGAGAGAGTGGCACAAGAGTTGAAGGTGCCCATTGGGAGTATGATTCTCTCTACTTTACATGTTGAATTTTTTAGGAGAAGCAATGGGAAAACCATGATTGCCACACTATATCTCTTGTCTTCATGTGGGATGAGCCATTTGGGGAACTTGAGTTCTTAGAGGGGGCACTTCATGGATGTTCTATTTGGTGGGGTAACTTGGGCCATTATTAGAGGCCATTAAATTTCAACCCAAGGTCAGCAACAACCCCATACTTACCATAAATGGAGAGAGAAACAACTTGGATGGAAAAATCTAATCTCTCCATGCAGCCCCAATACATTGCATAAACCTGGGGTTGAGGATTTCTTTGTTGAGCTACCTAGGATGGCTCATTTAATTTGGATGATAGCATGGGTATGGGAGTTTCTCATTGGGAATGAGGTTCCCCATTTTTATCATCACTCCTACCTTGAGGAGGCCATTGGATAGCAAGAAGGTTTCCACTTACACCTTCCACTTTTTCATGATGTAAGCCATTTGGGTTTCCATAATATTGCAGATTATTTTTGGACAGAGGTGAGGACCATTGATGAGGAGGCCATAAGAAGAGGAAGGGAGTAATTTTTCTCCACCTTTACAGTTGCTTGAGGACAAGAAAAATTTTGGAGGGGAGGACTGTAATATTCCAAAAATTTAGCCTACATCTAAATGGAATATTATAGTTTGTTTTATCATTAGGTAGGTGAATAAGTGAGTAGGGAGGCCCATAAAACCCTTTTGAAGGAATAATAACACTCCTAATGTGAAAGGAGGAAGAATAAGTAGCTGGATTAAGCACCCTTGGGTGTGAATTGGAGGAGATACATGTTGAAGAGGTAAAATTTGACCAAGTCAACAACGCTGTCATGGAGGAGTGGCATTCATGATGAGACAACATAGTTTTAGTGGAGGAAATATTGCATGAGTTTAGATTTAAGTATGGATGGGACCCAATGTGAGAAGGCTCACATACTATATATGGAGGGTATCGCAGCCATTGTGATGGGTGTTCTTAGATTATCATATGATATTGGTCTGTTTAGACTTTGCATTCCTTTGTTGTTTAGCAGGGTTGCTATGTTGTTTAGCACAAGGGTGTTCTTGATCGGGAATCCCTACGTCATCCTCAAGGAAGGAGAGGTTCTTTGAGATTCATTTCCTCATTCCAGAATTTTGGCCAAGCTACCTCCTTCAGCTACAACGCAGTTTTTGTTTAGAGCTAGGTTGTGTTGTAGGGTGCAGCAAAGGAGGATCACATAGATCCATTTCTGGGCTTCTTTTTCAATGGAGAGGTAGCCTATCCATTGGAGGGTCAGAAAGGAGGGCTCCTATGCATATTTATACATATTTGGAATCATTCCAACCATCTACCATTCCTCACAGCACAGTCATAAACCAGAACTGTGTTATTTTTGGAGGCAGTTGCTGGGAGGGTTCATTGAGCTCATCAACAGGGTCTATTTCTGAGTAGAGGGATAAGCCTTCTATTTAGAAATAACATTGGAGGAGGAAATCATCATTTCAGATCTTTCATAGCCTTATTCTCTTTAGTTCTAGTTTGCAGTGACATCTTAATCCCAGGGTTATTTGTTACATTGTATATTTCTTGGTATTTCTAGCAAACTTTTCTGGGTTGGCTAGAAATCATGTATTAGAGCCCACATCTTCTTTTCTAGGAGTTTATTTTGTATATATCAGCCATATTACATTCATGTATGTTTACAACAACAACTACACTAATATAGACAACGTTGTCACTGCTCTCTGACATTCTATATAGTTGCAACAACTCATGTGCTGATTGTTCTGATCATTGGAGGCTTATTCTCATTGCTTGAGTGGCTTGACCCTCAAGATATTTTTGCATATTGTTGATGATATATTAATAAAATGATGGCTGCATATTGATCCCTCTCATGTCATGTTCATATTTTTTTTGTTTTACATTATTATGTCTTGTATTGTTGTTATTTCCAATTTGGAATATTACACCTTTAGATGTTTTTGTTGTGGTGAAGTAGGACATTATGCTTCTAACTATCTAGAGAAGAAAAATTTTCTTCAGAGGAACGGAAAAAAATGTTTCATCCATAGCCATGAATTACTCAAAGAATTGATTTGAAGGGCGACACAAAGATCCTTTTCCCCTCAAGGACATAATTTTCAAAGTCCCAAAATAACTAGGGAAGCAAGTATCATTACAAGAAATTAGTTTAACAAAGGCTAAACTTTTAAATAACGTTGAATGTTGTAGGTGTAAGAATTATTGGCACTATGTAGCTACAAGTAGCCTTGGCAAGAGAATAAATTTTTTTTTAGAACAATGTAAATAGAGATACAAAACATGTGCAAGATAAATTGCACATAAACAATAAGAGTAGCATGTTGAAGGAAGCCACAATGCAACAAAAGTTTAATTTATATCTAAAGGAAAATTAGAAAATTAATTTAATTGGGTCTTGCTAGAAAATAGGCAGGTTAGATTCTGAAATTACGGTAGTGGATCTCTCTGAAAGTTCCATCAACATGTGTAATAGAGCTCAATTAATCTATAGAGTTAGTCCTCCAATGAATATTCGGAAAAAACAAGCTCATAGAAAGAAGAACCAAAATAAAGGTGCACATTGGCATTAATTGGTAAGAAAAAGAGGAATGAGTGGTACAAATGCTCATATTGTAGCAAATATTTACCCAGATTTGAAATAGGATAAACACATAACAAGGCATTAGAACATGGCGTTTCCCTAGTGAGGACTCAACATACTCAAGTATGGAAGAAAAATGGAGACAATATACTCAAGGTAAGTAGATCCCTTTCCCCTATTCATTAAAAAGAAGAGGATGGATTCAAGAGAAGCCAGAAGGAAAAATGTAAGGAGATGAAAGGAACATCCCAAGTAATGAATCTGAAGGTCTAAGGGAAGTATGCCCCTTTTTTTTTCTTTATTTTATAAAGTTGTTGATGTAGACTGGTGTTCCTAAGTATTGTTTTCAAAGGACTTCAATAGCATGTTTATGTTCATAATGGGAAAATTTTTGTGACAACCTTAGTGTGTTGATTTAATTTATAGGTTACGTTATATGTTGTTAACCACATAGCTCATGCTGCATTATTCAAAGTACTATATCATATTGCTAGATCAGGAATGTCAAACTAAGTATAGTTGGTTTTGATGGAAAAAATATGTTGATGATATTTTGCTGCTATAGTTTTCTTGTCTCATGCCAAGTGTGCTTACAGATCCTTAATAAAGGGATTAACTTTTCCCTTTCCCCTAATAAGCTTCCCATCGATGAAATTATCTATAAAATCGATTGTGGTATTAGGGACCTTCCGGATAATGTGAAGGAGACTATTAGTCAAGATTGTTCTTAGGAAGGCTAACCCTCCAAAAATAAACCTTAGAAAAGTTGAGTTTCTTTTCCTTAAAGCCCTGAGGGATAACCCTGACATTGTCATATTTAAGGCTAAAAAAGGTGGTGTTGTAGTCATTTTTGGATAAATCTAACTATGTGAGAAAAATGATTTACCATCTGTCGAATAGTGGTAGTTACGTAAAGCTTAAAAAGAATCCCATTATATCTATTTTTAAGGAGGTTTCCCTCGCCATTAAGTCAAATGGTTCTCTTAATCCTCTTTCTAGAAAGATTATTGAGAGAAATCCCCTCACCCCCAAGATTTATGGCCTTCCTAAGATTCATAAATTTGGGGCCCCATTGAGACATATTGTTAACACAAGAGGTGGGCCTACTTATCTTCTTGCTAAATTCTTGGCCCAAAATCTCAAACCCCTAGGTCACACTAATTCCTATAATAAGGACTCAACTTCATTTATTAAATAATGGAATGATATCAAGTTGGAACATGGGGAGTTGTTAGTAATTTTTGATGTTGTGTCCTTATTTACGAAAATCCCCATCCAAGAGGCCATTGGTGTCATAAATCAGATCTCAGCCCAAGACACTTCCAAATTAGTTGGCCTCTACTTCACCTCGAACTTCTTTAGTTTCCAAGGTGAGTTATATGAGTAGATTTGCGGTTTTGTGATGGGTTTCCCTCTTTTCCCTACAGTTTCTAACTTATTTATGGAATCTTCTTAGACTAAGACCTTAGCCTCAACTCAAATTTTCTCTAAGAAGTGGAAGAGGATTGTGGATGCTACTTTTTTCATTTGGCTCCATGGCTGTGTGAAGTTAGATCTATTTCTGAGCCACCTAAATTCCTAATCAGACTCCATAAAGTTTATGATCAAAGTGGAGGTGGATGGATGCCTTCCCTTCCATGACATCCTCCTCTCTAGAATGGATGATGGTTCCATTTGTCACCAAGTTTTTTTCAAGAAAGCTCACAAGGAAAAATATATTCATGCTTATTCTCATCATTTCCCTACCTAGACATTTGGTTTTCTTAGCACTCTTGCTACCTGTGCTCTGAGAATCTCTGATGAAAGCAACCTAGAGTCGAAAAAATCCCATCTTCTTCATGTATTCGAAAATAATGGGTATAGTATAACTCAAGGCCTTAAGTCCTTTCAAAAATCATGTAAAGGACCAAGATGCAAAACTTCTTGCATGGATCCTATCTCCAAGGTTAATCTCACATTTATCCAAGGGACCATAAACATGATTGCCCATGTCCTTAGAAAGAATAATGTATCCTTTTCGTTCAAACCTCTATTGACCATTAGAAATTATCTTGGATCTGTTAAAGACCTGGTCGACCCTAAGGACATGAAATGGGTTTACCTGGTTTCTTTTTCCTGTGGTATTACCTATATTGGAGAAACAAGTCGGTCCATTAAACAAAGAATCCATGAGCATGCTGTAGACATTACGCACAATCATTCTCGCACATCAAATCTAGTTGAACATGCGGAAAAATCATGTCACCATATCTTTATTGAGGACTCCAGAGTCATTGCTAGGGTTGATCACTTCCACCCTAGGAAGCTTAGAGAGGCTATTGAGATTGAGAGGCATGCCATGAATCTCAACAGGGATTGTGGTTGGAAATTGAGTAAGAGATGGATTCCAACTCTCTCTATGTGATTCCTCCCCCTCTCACTTGGTTCTTATTGCATTAGGTCTTTGAGTTTATTTCATGATATTATTTATTTATTGTTTCCTTCTAGTTTGTTCCCTCTATTTATACTTTTTACTTCATTATTTTAATAATAAACCCTAGAAACTTCTTTATATTATTAATATTCTTTAACAATCCCTAAACCTATATCTTTATTATTAATAAAAATAATTCAAATAAATAAATAAACTCCTAACTTCTTTATTAATTTATAGTATTTTGATCATATTATAAACCCTTTGACTTTATTTAATCTTTTTTATATAATCTCCTAATAACTACTTTATATATAAATAATATTTTGTAACTATTCTTAACCTTTATAAATAATAATTTGTAACCACTCTTAACCTTTTAGCATCTATTTAATTAATTTATGAATTATTATAATAAATAGATAATAATTTTCAATCCTTTATCTTTATTATTATTATAAATCTATTTATTTAAAATAGATAATCTCCTAACAACCCCCTTTATTAATAAATCTTTTTTTTAACCACTTTTTAAACCTTATGGTATTATTTGTTTGATTTAAGAATTATTTATTAAAATAACCCATTTAATAAATATATAACCTTTTAATAAATATTTCCTAACAACCAATTTGAATATTATTCACCTTAGTAACTAATTCACTAACTACTGGTTTTTAAAGGCTATCTCTAGGCAATGATGCATCCATACTATTTATTCTTGATGATCGATTGGTCTTTTCACCTTGTCCTGAGGATGAACCACATTAGTTGGTTCAAAACTTTGATCAAATCCTATTTATGTGATTAATACAAAAGACTTTTATTTCGGTACTATTCTTGTACTTCAGAATTAAATCATTAAAAATTGAGAATGTTGGAATTGTAGTGTTGGCATTGATGTCAACAAGGTGATGTTCATGGTCATAATTTTCATATGCATGTTAGATGGATGTTTGAATTTCTGGTCTTATTGGTTGGAATTGATGTATTGACATTGGGATGATTATGTTGGAATTGATGTCAATGATATGACCTTACTCTTGTTGGTTTGTGTTGGCATGTATTGGCATTGATGTTGTTCCAATGATGATGGCACACTTGATGGACATTATAGCCCCCCTCCTAGAATATTTACCCAAGCTAGCCAGTAGACTAGGGTAGATATGTGAATACATGCTACTATGATTTGATTCAACTCCCCATGTAGAGTTAAGGAAGTGGAACTGACATAACTAAACCAAACTGAACTTCCACCCATGCCACAGAATATTCAGGAGCCAACCAACCCTTCTAGGTTACCAACCACTGAGGAAACTTGACATATGACTAATATAGACCCTCAGCCACTCCCATGACAATTCCTGCAAGTGACTTAGGCCATCTAGTCACTCCCACAACAAGTAATGCCAGATAATGTGGATTTTTCCAGCTAGTTTTGTGTTAACGACCCCAGATTCTGTGTCACTTTATAAGGGTTGAAACTCAGGTCAATGCCCAGAAATTCATGAAACTCCCAAAAGAAATAAATGACATGGAAAAAAATATACTAATACAAGCATGTATACAATCACTTCATCTGACACCTACTATCCATGAGAGGAATTTCGTCAAACATGTCACAAATATGTAATATACAAGTCATAATAACAGATATGATCATAGGGGTCTCATACTTATATGAGATTCACTAAGAAGCATTTATTACTTATAAAAATAGCTACATAATCATATATTATGTCATATATTCTTTTTTCATTCATTTTCTAATCAAAGCATGATGAGATCCATACATCATCATTGTCATAAAACATACACATAACCATCAGATAACCAATAGAAATAAAAAGGATATAACAACCATAAAACCACATGATAGAAAGTAAATTTACCCATAAAATACAAGAGTAAACTATCTCTTATTAGCATATACAAAATGAAAACAATTTTGGGATGTCCACGTACCACCTGACCATGGATTGGGTTGAACCAAATATATCTTTTAGTCAATTACCACCACGCCATATTCCAAGCATGAATGCAGGATGTCATGAAACAAATCAAACAAAACCAAACCAAGGATTCCAGAGGCAAAACCACCTAAAACCTCAACCAGTGATTCAACCTCACGGCCTGACATCACTAACCATCACCATATTGGTCTATACCCAAGCTATATAGGGCTCCAATGTGTTTGTTCCAACCAGGGATTTCAAGACTAGTACCTCAACTCACAATTGTTGTCGGTCTTGTTATCACTCCAATAATTCTCAGGGTTGTTAATAATTTTGTTTTAAATAATATTAGAGGTAACCAAAAACCTACTTTTAAGCTTTAGGATCTAGTCTTCCTAATGCTCATAGAGGGCTCTCTCTGTAAGATTTACCTTTGTTGATTTTTAGTTTATTTTAGGCTATTTATGTAAGATTGATTGGGTTTTGATTTTTGGTTTGGTTTGGTGGTGGAATCATTGTTTTAGATGGATAGATGTAGGTTTGTATTCCATTGGGATAATGGAGTCAATGTATCAAGCAATAGAGTAGAGTCAAGGTTCTAAAGAGAAGTGTTCATAGGGCTAGGTAGCTGAACTGATTCAAATCTTTAGGCTGGATGATGAAATGGTTCCAATTGGGATGAGAGAGAAATTAAGGATTCTCAGTTACAGATAATGAGGTAAAGACAGAGGTCAATAAAAACGAGGGAGCAATTAGGAATTCCCTAATCTAGATATCAGTAGAAAAAATGAAAATGACATAACAATTCAAGACAAAGTGTTTTTAAACGAGTTCTAAAATAATATTCTTGTTATACATTTAGATTTAGAAAACATTCAAGTATGTGAAAACTTCAGATAATAACAAAGAAAAATTGAGAATACTTCACTGAAGTGGCCCAACACATGAATCTTGTAATATAATGTATTTATTTCTCAATCCAGTCTACTAACTTGAAAATGGTAGAAATAACTCTCTGGTTCAGATCAGTACATCTATAGAAATATTTAGCAATCCACAATCCACACACAATACTTCAAATTGTAAATTATTTATACAAAAATGTAATACACAATATCCTAATCTGTCTTAGGAATTATTCAAGTAAAAATAAATATATTCATGCAAGAAGATAGAGACAACTATCTAACTAATGCAAGTTGTCCCTGCTTTTATTGATTTGATGTTGCTTAGTGTTTAATCTTTTGTTGATTTTTCTATGACTGTTGCTTAATGATGGATGTTTGTTAGGCAGTTGACTGTCCTTTACGTTGGCAGTTTTTAACACTAATTCATCATTTCTGTTTTGACTTTAACCATCTAAATTTCATCTGATACTCTTTACTGTGACTGCTGTTTTTTAGTTTCAAACTTCCTGCTCTGTTTTCAATTTGACTGCTCTTTTACTATTTTACCTTTCAAAGTAAATTAGACAACTTTTCCCAATCTTCTGCATTTAGTAACTTGATTTTTACCATCCTTTTGAATATCTCATCAGCCTCTGTATTCTTTGAAAATGTAGGCTTGTTAATGAAAATATGTTTTACCTCATGTTGTAGGTAAAAAAGGTTCTCAAAACTCTCGTAGAGTACTTTCCCTGGTGGAATCCCTTGCATGGCTGAATTTTTGGTTTGTTCCTTTGCCACTTCTATGATTTTCTTATCATAATCATCTTGTTTCATCAACCTGTCATTGATAACTAAAGGATTTGGAAGGCCTTTCTACCTCAAAACATAAAAATTCATCATGAATCTAGTTATGGCAATCTCCAGGTTCTGACATTTCTTTTCTAGCCGTACCATTAAGTTTATCTTAGAAATCACCTTCCTAACTTCTGGGATTATTTGTGTCCTATCACTAATTCCAATTTCCTCTAATTCCTACTTATTCTTGGAATTAAGAAACTTGATGATTTCATTAGCCTCTTCTGGCTTTTTACCAAGTTCTTATTTTATTTTCTAGATGGCTTCACCTATTGATTTGATAAGATCCTTTTTCTCATAAATAACCTCAATGGATGGCCAAATACCATTTACAGACTTAATGATATTTGCCTGCAGCTACTGCTTGGCTTGTGCCATTGGTTCTTTCAATGTCAGTTATTTTTCTAGTTTCTACAATCTCTCATTCAATCTATTTATCTTCTGCATTTCATTATTTTTTATAATCTGAACTAGTTTCTTCTCATCGTCCAAAATTTTTAGTTGTTCTTTAAGTCTATTGATCATCTGCATCTTCCTAGTCTTGTAGGAAGGTCATCTGCATCTTCCTAGTCTTGTAGTCAAATGCAAAAATCAATCTTATTTGGTCACTAGGTGACTGCTTCTAGTATTGGGCATATGTATCATCTTTTAATGCCTCATTCCTAATATTTATTTCTTTATACTTCTGCATAATATCATTCTCTTTCTCTGCTATCTTACTGGATGAAGACAATTCAACACTATACTATTTTTGAATAATCTGAGTGTTAGATGTTGAAGGCTAGTGATTTTCTTCAGATTCTACAGGAGGTGCATTGTCTTTCAACACTGTATCAGTATCAATAATCTCTACTTTTTCAACTTGTTATTCTATAGGATTTAATTTGGGCTTCTTCCTGTACATTAGTTTCAACTAAGTTTCAGTTGTTTTTTGTGTTGAGTATGATCCTTCTTCTCTTTCTCTCTTAGAATTCCTATCTTGCGAGGCTGGTGTTATAGTGTCATTTCTCACCTTCATGTACTTGATGATTTACACTTTGGCCTTTGGGCAACCTTTCCCCCAGACTTGAACATTTTCTCAAAAAACTGGATCTTAAAACCCATACGCGACTCTGACCATACTTTTCCGTGTATACATGCGAGTCCATTCATAGAGATCCGCGTATACCTTTTTAATTATTAAAAAATATATAAATTCCCTATATTTGAGGCGGGTTTGATGGTTATTCTAGTAATTCAACCACCCCAGCCCATGGCCTAACTGCTCCTAACTACATAAACTAATTTGAGGGAGTACAAAAGCCCCTCAAAGGTATGGTCTAAAGGAGAGAGAGAATATATATGGTATATATATATATATATATATATAGATATAGATATATATATATATTATACTTTGTTGGATCCCTATTCAAGTCTGATATTCCCATGCCTCCTGCACTTCCCAGGTATATTTAGGAAATCCTTGTTTCCTTGAGATGTTCATCACCCTATATGACATCTATTGTGCACACATCTTTGAAGAATTCTTGTCAGGCTAGGGATGGACGGATCCATAGGATAGTATGCTCGAAGGCCATGGCAGGATTCAGGTGATCTCTCCATGTTTTGATTATTGTATGTGTCATTCATAATAAGAAGAACCATCCTGTTCCCGATATTTACGTGTTTATGATGCTTTATACATGTGTAATAATCACTATTTGAACATTTCATATTGTTTTCATGATATTATACATGGCTTTCACTAACATCTAGGAACTATATATGTTGTAAAACTAGGTTTTTGTGTCCATTCTTTGTGGATTTACAAGTTTCGGAGCACAAAGTGTTGCAGGGGGTTTGCACCGCACGGGATCTACATCAACCAAGGGACTTTCAAGTAATTTATGCAACTAGTAGTGTCTAGTTTTTAGTGTAGAAGTTGGTTAAAGTGAGTCCTTCTTGAATGGCATGCCCCTAATCTGTGAAGGTGTCAACCCAAGAGCTTTAGGGTATTAATTCCCAAAACAGAAATGGCGACTCTGCTGGGGATCACATTCTTATTTCCCGTTTGGGTTGTTTCATCTGTCTTGTGGGTTCCCAACAGTTTCTATCACTTTTATCAATCTAGCAATTCCTTTTTCAGTTAGATAGAAGACCTGGTCTCCTCATTAGGCTTGATTTTTTGTTTCTTTTCTTATTCTTGTTTACATACGCAGTTTTTTCTTTAAACAGTCACGTATGCATGCTTGTTTCCTTCTGGAAAAGCGCGTATGACTGGTAAAATTTGAAAATTTTAGTTTTTAGCCCCTGTGGTTTTTTCTGTTTGTGTTGAGCTATTCCTATAGTATCTTGAAGGTCTCTGGACTGTGTTTGAAGTGACTTTTTATCTATTTCTCTCTTGCTTGAATGAAAACATAGCCATTTGGTGAAATCCTCGTTTTTTATTTTTGCAATGGCGGCTTGAGCACCAAGATCTTTCTCTAAAGATTCTTGGTTGTCCTGCACATTTAGAACAATGAGCTCTTACTTGTTTTCTCTTCTTGGCCTTATGCATTGCTTTGCATTTGATTTGTTGCGATTTTTGAAAGATCTTTTTTTGATTTTTTAAAGTTGTTGTTAGTTGCAAGATTATGCTATTGTACTGAGTTGATTGACTGAGTTTCTTGCTTATTTTTGCTTGGATAAGCCCCGCTACGAAAGTTGCACGATTAGCTTGAGTACTTTGAAGACTTTGATTGGAATTCATGTTTTCTTGTAGTTTCATTTGTCTTCTTGAAATCTCTTTTCTTACTTCGATAAGTTGAAAAGCTAAAAAAAAAAAAAAAATTGCATTTTCCGTTGCTTTTTTCTTCTAGCTTTGTTTACGGTTTCTTTTCATCTTTTGAACCTTTTGTTCAAGTTTATAGTCTTCGGTTCATGGCTTGGTTTGGAAGGATGTCTGCTCTTGATTTCCCTCTTTTATGTCAAGTGCATTTTGGTGTTTTTATACATAGGAGTTTTGATTTGGAACTAGCCTTGTTGACTCTCAAAAGGTGATTGAATCTTTGATTTCCCTAGAGACTCCCTTTTTGCTTCTTTTAGAACTAGCATCTTAGAATTTGCATTTCATTGGTAATTTGCATTTAAGTGCATTCAAGCATTTTTTAGTCTTTTTCATAAATTTTTGAGTTGTGAGTGGCTACAAAGAAAACAATTTTTTTTTGTTTATTAGTTTCGTAGAACCTAAGTAGAAATCACTCTTCATCGAAAAGAAATCATTGAATTTGCATGTAGTTTGGTTTTCACTGGTTTCTTCTATGTCTTACAAATGCCATCAGTTTCACTTTTGTGCACCTCTGACTTAAATAGAAGCCCATATAAAATAAGCGATATAATTAAAAGCAACTAGTATTTTTTGTATCATTGTCATTAATTTTACACCAGCTAGCTAGGTTGTAGGGCCTTGCATTAGGTGAGTGGAGAGTTAACTCTCCAAGGTCGCTCAAACAGTTAAACATAGAAGTTGATTAATGAGCGAAATCCAACACCGTTAAGTGGACTGGGAAAGCTCTCCTCCAGAGAGTCAAGCGTGAGGGATAGTGTAGGCAGAGAAGAGAGATACCCACTCTCCTATTTGTTGAATCTTGACCTAAAACCATTCTGCCCAGCTGCCAATATGGATTGGTTCCCATAGTTGCGTATCCTAGGGATCACATAGGTGACTGTGGGGGGAAAACCCCTGGTGCCTGAGGCAGACGTTGCATCACTTCCAACAGTACTTCTGGAGGGTGCCCCTGCGAAGCTTGGGTACTTGCACTGACAAAGGTTGTTGTTAGGAGGTCAGCGTAACTATTTCTGTTACCTTCACTAGTAGATCTGGGTCATAATTACCCCAGACTTCTTTTAGAAGGTCTTGTTATTTCACTTTCTTGTATTTTGGTGTTTGGTCCTCATCACCTGGAGCGGAAATACTTTAGAGTTGCTTGTTTGGCTGGATCTTAGGAAATTTTTAGAGAGTGCTCTTTACTCCTAGATTTCTTAGCTTCATATATTTTTTGAGTCTAAAATAAATATGTTAAAGTGGCTAACTGATCACCTCGTCAATCGAGGAGGCTTCGTGGGTTGTCTCGCACGATTGTCGTGCCTTCTTCAAGAAGGCGTAGGAGAAATTTTTAGGGTGATTTTCACCCGGTGCTTTCAGACGCAGCAGAGAGAGATCCTCCATCAGGGCTTGTTGTTTCTATGGGTCGTTCTGGTGTTGGTGTCAGTTCAGAGAGGAGTGTATCACTCATCTTGAGAGTCTTATTTCTTGCTAAAGAGGTAGAGGTAGAACAAGTTCCTCAGCCTGCTGAGTCTCTTCCATCTCCTCTTCCTGCTGATCATCCTTTCATCATTCAATACATCAGACCTGAGTCTCAGAGACCTACAAGTCTTTATCCTTCATATTCGCACCTTTTGATGGCCACGACTAGGAACACAACTTCGGCTGTGAGTGTTGCAAGTGTTCATACCCCTCTTTTGGTAGAAGGGGGGGGGGGGCACTATTGCTATATCTACGATCACTTCTAGTACTGCTATGTTTGGCTCTGGTCACACCCAAGCACATGCTTCACAATCTGGTCCCTTCTCTTTTGGAATGCCCACTAGTGGGATTCCTTCTTTCTCCTTTTCTATTGCTTCAGCTGCATTTGCACCCATACCTTCTATGGCTAGTGGATCAGCTTATTTTCAAGGGTTCCCCTTTGGGAGTGGGTATATACCTCATTCAACCCCTTACTTAGGATCTTTACGTTTTGCTTCTCAGACCTAGGGTTTCAATCCATGGTCTAGAGGCCAAACTTCTAACACCTTTATAGGTTAGAACCCTGTTTTTACAGCGATGGGAGCAGGGAATCAGTTTCTCGCTGGTCAGCAAGGTAATGCTCCTTTCCCTTCATCGAGTACTTCATAGGCCTTTTCTCCATTTGAAAATGCTTGGAACCCTTATCAAGGGGTTTCCTCTCCATTCACTACCTCGGTGGGGGGAAATGGTCTTGTTTATAGTAACTCCATGTTTGGGGGGGGGGGTCCTTCTCTGAATGTTGGGTCACAAGGATTTTCCTATGGCCCGGCACTCTCTACGAACAATTTTTGGAAACCTGGTGCCTCAAAAAATCTAGGGTATTCATTTCAGAACATTGGAAGTCCTTCCTTTGGAGGATGGAATTCCCAGGCTCCTCCTCATTTACCATTTCTGGCAATGTTAAACTTGCCATATTTGTCAAAATTGACTAACGATCTGATTCGATATAGTCCGGGATGGCCTCTGGTGCCCACCAAACTCCCCTCAGACATTCCAAAGTTTGAAGGGAAGAATGGAGAGGATCTGGCAGATCATATCACCACTTTCCATTTATGGTGTTCATCCAACTCACTGATTGACGATTCGATTAGGTTGAGGTTATTTCAATGCACTTTAACTAGAAATGCAGCCAAGTGGTATATTGAGTTAACTGGGGGCAATTTTTCCACTTTTGGAGAGTTGGCTACCATGTTCTTAAACCATTTTTAGTTACCTATCCGTTATGACGCCGAGACTGACCTCCTAGCTAATTTTTAGCAGGATAAGGCAACTCACATGTCTAATCATATTCAGGAATGGCGTAGAAGGAAGAGGCTAATTAAAGCCCATATTCTGAATGAATTCCTTCTAGAATGGTTTTTGAAGTCTTTGCAGCCAGATATTTCTAAAGATATATCCCTATTAAGGGTATTTTTTGAAGAGCAGGCTATTTTTAGGGCTCAACAATTGGAATTGATTTATTCTCAGTCTGGGTTCCTCAATAAAAATTTTCCAGATGCTCCTCACTCCAAATTGGACTTGTCTAAAACTAAACCCGGTCCTCATGGTGATGGGCTTATTGGGTGGATCGATGGTGGTGAAGCTAACCTACTTAGTCAACTGCAACAGTTGTCTATACAATCTGCTCCTTATGGTCAGGTTGTGCCTTCAGTGTCTACCCCTTCTCCGTCCTTGTCAATTAATGTCATCCAGAATTCTAACCCCAAAGGAAATCAACAATCCGATGGGAAGAAGAAAGGACGGAATAACAAAAAGAAAGGCAAGGATGGGAAGGGGAATGTGAACAAAACCAACGATAATGTTGGAGAGGGTCAAAATGACAATAAGAGGAAAGTAAAGTTTCCATGCAAATAGTGCACTGGAGACCATCTTATGCACCTTTGCCCTAAAATTTAGGATGCGCAGTGCTTGTTAGCTCAATAGGGTTATTCTAGTTTCCAAGCTATGCTAACAAACCCTTTTCCCCAAGGGTAGCGATTGATTGCTGGTGTGAATCAAAATACTGGGGCTCCCTCTGGGGGAAGCCAGGAAGGGGAAATTTCATCAAACATATATATGATGAGTGCTCACGTAGATATCTCTACGAGAACTCATGATTACGATGAAGCTGAGTCTTCAAAGGCTAAGGGTACTCCTAATAGTGCTGAACCACTTGATATTATGAAGCCTACTGTTGAGCCTATACCTCGAATGCCGAAGGAATCTTCAAAACGCATGACTATTAATCCAAATGCCAAGGCTGCTCAGAACTACTCCATTGTAGAAGATCTGGCTCAGATTCCTTGTGCTATGTCTACATTAGAGGTGCTCCAGTATTGTCCTGCTCAGCGAAGTGCTTTGCTCACTGCTATTGGGGTTGTAGATCCAAAAAACTCTCTTATGATTACATTAGATATGTCTAATTTTAAAAAGAGGCTCCCTCATCATATGGATTTCCATATTAGATCAAGTTATAAAAAATGTAATATCTTTCTAATGGTCATTGATGAAGGTGCTTCCAGGTGTGTAATGTCTCTTGCATGCTGGAAGGCTATTGGATCTCCTGCAGCTGTTCCTCCAGCCACTCTTCTGACTGCGTTTGACGGTCATTCTCACAGGCCGCATGGTATTGTTTCGGCTTTGCCCGTCTGTGTTGGGGGTAAAACTGTTAATATTGAAGTTGAGATAGTTGATGCAAGCTTAGACTATAACCTTCTGTTGGGGCGAAACTAGATCTATGAGATGGATGCTATTGCATCCTCTTTATTTCGTAGTGTTTGTTTCCCTCACGAAGGGAGGATCGTCATTGTTGAACAACTGGATTGTTCTCTTGTAGATCAGAATGCATCTTCTGACTCAAATGTTCCTTCGGTGAATGATACCAAGGCACCTGTTGATAATTTGGGGGTTGGAATGTATTCTTCTTTGATGGGTACTTTTGATCTTCCACCTCCATCGGTTCATATTAATGCAATTTCATCCTCAAGGGCTCCCATTCAAAGAGAGTCCTTCAAAACTCATTATTTTTTAGACCCTTGGACCTTACCTTCTCCTACCTCCACATTAGTAGAAGGCCAAGTGGGTGGAATGGAATTTCCAATGTCTACAGTTGAGATTACTTATAGATCTATTTTTTATTCTGCAGAATCCATTCCAGTTTCTCTTTCATCGGAGGAATTGGATACAGATGTGGCTCCGGCTTGGAATCTTAGTTCATCTTCAGCCCAGGATTGTCTTGATTCCACTCTTCCATCTAAAGAGGCTATCTTGGAAGCAATGACTGGCGTAGAGAGACCGTGGGATGACTTGCATCATTGGTCTTACTTTCTACCAGATTTGAGCGAAGTTGAATCAATTTTTCCTGGCCCTCAGTCTTGTGGTCTTGTTCACCCAGTCCTGAACCCTTTAGCACCAGCACAGGTTTTTGCTGAAGGGAACATGGTTGTGATTTCTTCTACTATCCCGGTGAACATTTCCAGAAATCCCAACGTTATAGAAAATGTTTTCATCGAAGCTGAATGTTCCCTTGAAGAGGTTCAAATTTATACCAATCTCTTTCAAGAGTTTAGGGATGTGTTCGCTTGGTCTTATGAGGAAATGTTAGGTATAGATCCATCTATTTTCTAGCATGAGATCAAGGTGTACGAAAATTATAATCCTATTAGGAAAAATCTTCGTCTGGTCAACCCTAGGAAGCCAACATGTTGTGTAACCAGCTCCAAAAAGAGAAGAAAAGAGATATCAACGCCTTAGAAATGAGCCACTTCGAGGGGGCAACCTCCAATACATTACATAAATGAACAATTCTTGGATGATACAAATGAACAAAACCTCCTTTCTATATATAGGAGTCCATGGGGCCATAATGTAATCCTAGTGGCCACAATGTAATCCTAGCCGACCTAACAATAATAATTTAAGGGCACAATAATAACAAAATGGGGGTTACAAGGGTACAATAATAACAATAAGGGGGTTACACTAACAACAATAAGGGACTATACTAGTAATATAGGGACCTAACATGCCCCTCTCCTCAAAAAAGTGTTGTTGTCAACGCTTGAGTCGCTTTGGGTGCTTCTGTATAAAATTCTCATCCTCCCATGTAGAATCTTCAGTGGGTAAGTTCTTCCACTTGATGAGATACTCTGAAATTGATCGATTCCGTAGTTGTAGAGTTCTTGTTTCCATGACCGCTTCTGGTTCCAATATGATTTTTCCTTCCTCATCAAGTTCTGGCAATATTGTTTGAACTGGAAGATTTTCTCCTATAACCTTCTTTAAGCATGAAACATGGAAAACTGGATGTACTCGCGAAGAAGAAGGAAGCTCCAATTTGTATGCCATAGTACCAATCTTTTGCAACACCTTGTAAGGACCATAGTACTTTGGCGATAATTTATTATCCTTCTTAGCTTGCTTGAGGGACATTTGTTTATATGGTTGTAGCCGAAAAATACCCAATCTCCTACATCAAAACTTCTCTCGCTGCGATGTTGATCTGCCTGTTGTTTCATTCGATTTTGTGCCAAATTCAGGTTATCCTTTAAGAGTTGGAGAGCTTCTTGCTGATGCTCGATGTGATCTTCCACTACTTGAACCTTCAAATTTTCAAAACTGAGGTGGAGAAGCTGCTCAAGGCAGGGTTCATTTTTCTTGTTCCTTTGACAGAATGGGTTTTGAATCCAGTTCATGTGGACAAGAAACAAGGAACAATTCAATTTTGTATTGATTTCAAGGACCTAAATAAAGCATGTCCTAAAGATAGCTACCCCACACCATTTATAGATCAGATTATCAATGACTGTGCGGGAAATGAGACTTTCTCCTTCATGGACAATTTCTCTGGATATAATCAAATTACTATCTGTCCTGAAGATCAACATAAGACTGCATTTATTTTTCCCTGGGGTACCTTTTCTTACAAGAAGATCCCTTTTGGACTTAAAAATGTTGTAGCTACTTTTCAACGGGCTATGACCTATGCCTTCCACGACATCAAGCACATTATCGAGGCATATTTGGATGATTTATCTGCTTGTTCTCGTAAGATAATTGATCATCCTTCTCACCTCCGTCAAGTATTTGAACGATGTCAGTATTACAAAATCTGGTTGAATCTGAACAAGTGTGTTTTCATGGTCACATCTGGTCAGTTGTTGGGATTTATTATGTCTACGAAAGGGATTCGGGTAGATCCCTTCGAGGTTGAGGCAATAATTTAGTTGCCTCCCCCGTCTTCAATTTGTCAACTTCAAAGTCTACAAGGAAAAGCTAATTTTCTATAGAGATTTATCGTAAATTATGCCGATATTATGAAAGGGTTTATGAGATTATTAAAGAAAGGAGTTCCATTCTTTTGGGATGAGTTTGCTCAGCACTCATTCGATGCTTTGAAAAATTCATTGACCTCTGCTGCTCTACTGAGTCCACTTGATTATAGCAGAGATTTCCTTTTGTATCTCACGATAGTAGAATCTACCATTGGTATGGTTCTAGTTCAGGAAGACAATGCTCTTTCAGAGAATGTTATATACTACCTTAGTTGAGGCCTGGTAGCACCTGAACTTTGATACTCTCCAATAGAAAAGCTTGTTTTGGCAGTTGTCCATGTTGTGCAACGGCTCAGACATTATATTCTTCTTCGAAAAACCTATGTTTTGGTAGCAGTCAATCCATTTCAGTTTGTTATCAGTAGGAAAGTGATTGGGGGAAAATATAATCGATGGATTTTGATTTTGCAGGAATTTGATCTTGAGTTCATGTCTACCAAGTCCAAGAAATCATTGGTTTTTGCAGAATTGATTTCTGAGTTGCCCTGTGGAGAAGAGATGGTTTATGATGAATCCTTCCTGGATGAACATCTTTTTCTCATTTCTTCACAAGATCCTTGGTATGGGGATCCCATAGTATATCTCCAGACTGCGAATTTCCCCTCGACTTTTTTGAAAGATGAGCATTGTAAGTTACGTCACCTAGCTAGAAGTTACTTAATCATTGGTGACACTTTATATCGTGGCAGGGTTGATTCAATCCTTAGGCGGTGCTTAACTCTCTAAGAAGCTAAGGTTATGGTGAATGATCGCCACAGTGGAGCTTGTGGTGGTCATTTATCTGGGCTTGATACAGCCCAAAACATCTTACGTGCATGATACTTTTGGCCTTCAATTTTCAAATATTGCATGGAAGTGGTCAAAAAGTTTCATCTGTGTCAGGTTTATACTCGAAATATGCATGCTTATCCAGCTCTGCTCTTTCCTACCATCATTTTCAGCCCCAGGAGCAGGGAAGTTTAAATATATGTGGTATGGCCCCTTCATCGTTAAAAATTTCTGAAAAAAGGAGCTTATGCCTTGGTTTATTTTGACGGAAATGAGTTGGCGGAGCCCATAAATGGGCTCTATTTGAAAAAGTATTATGCCTAGGCTTTGGCCTAGCATGTTGGTTTTTGTATATATTTTTTGTTTTGTACATATCTGAGTTTTTAGTTTTTGATGTGATTATGATGCATTTGATCTGCTTTGGCAGGTTGTGTTGGATGTAATGAGTCATTTTGGTTTCACTGATGGTGCTAGTAGACATACCCGGAACTTGGCTTCCATGGCTTGGGTACTTCATTATCCATTCGGTCAGTTTTTTGTTTCAAGAGGTGTTTTCATTGGTCCTGCTTCGAACAATGTAGTAGAATACACTGCAGTGGTTTATCTAATCTCAGAAGAAATATCTTCGGGTGTTGATTCGTTAGTAGTGTTCTTGGACTCCCAGCTGGTTGTTTTGTAGTTGAACAACACATATCAGGTTTGAGACCCATTTTTGCACGGATTTTTTTTGAGGGTACGTTTGTTACAGAGATCATTTCAATTTATAACATTCATTCACATTTCTTGAGTTGATAATTGGATGGCAGACTTATTGGCTAATCAAGAAATTGATTGGCATATTCATCATTCAACATTTTAATCAAAATATCAAATACATCATTCATTTTTCATACATTCGAGTCATAACATCACATAAATTGCTGTATATATATATCATCAGAGTATTCAAAAATATACAAAATTTGGACCCATCTATCCTACAAAATTTTGGCTTATGCCCGATCATGTTTAGTATCAAAAATATATTACAATCATCTGGTAAAATCTATATATCTAATCGTGTGGTCCCTGCCCAACATTCGTGTTCCTATATAACACGATAGCAGTCGCTACGTGGAGGAATAACTGCACCCAGTCTCGTGCTACTCTAACTACCGGTCTCTGGATAGCCTCTAGTAAGTCCTCTACTATAGACATAAGCACTTGGAAAGTCAAACTCTCCAAGTTTCTCTGGATGGCATGGAGGGTCCTATCTAGGTCTTCAGTATCCACCTCACCTCTGGAGCACTTATGCCTTGGGTATCCCTCAGGTCTGACTAGTCCCATATCTATATCATGATCATAAATAATCTTATACGTCATTTGAGTTCAATAAAAAATAATTTTTCATTCATATTTTGAAAAAATCGAAAAAAAATCATATAATAAAAAATCAAAAATATAAATCTCACCGATTGCACCCCATGTTGCACCAGGTGGAAGGACTAGATCTAGATCAATGTGAAAATCCATCCTATAATAGGGATAGTCTTCCACAACGATAATTTGTTCCTCCCACCATTAGAAGAACTCATCATCCCATGTGGTTCGGGGAACTTCACTTCCCCCTAATCTCTTCATCAGATCAGCCCACCAGGCTATTCTTGGAGCTTTGGGGCTACTGATGCTAGATATCACTTTGAGTCGAAGCCCTAGAATCCTCTCAATGAAGAATGTCAGTAAAATGGTTCTATACCAAAAAATTTTAGTTTTTCCCTTCCGGATCGAAGTCAACTATCTTTTCATGTTGCTCAGTAATGTTGTGCACCAATCAAAGAGGTGAATCAAGTATTCTACCGCAATGCTCATCTAAGTCCTAGATGCCTGATGTAGGGAAATAGATCCTGCTACCCTACTAATGGTAAAAAGGAGAATCTTCATATATTTTTCTTTCAAATCTTTGATTGCAGCCTGAGTCCCTACTTTTTGAGACCCCTCTATGCAATGGACTTGGACGTAGTCTTCCATAGTAAGCCCTCCCAAAGGCTTTCCATGCAAATCTATGGATATCCTCTCCGTGAGAGTCCAGTAATGAAATATATGTCTTCCACCTCTATGCGTATAGGAATTTGATCTATCATGAAGCAGTCTTCCTACGGTTCCCAGTGATCCACCAACATATGGAGAAACCGGACATTACTTTTCATATTTGGCATTTTGAATAATTTGAGCAATCCAAAATTTCGAAGGATATCAAGTGAATTTTGATCCTCCATCACTTCATTATCGATGGCACTATGTTCATGCTCCCTCCAGCTAATAGACATCCTGCAAAAATTCATCAAATCATTCATTAGGTTCATATTTTAAATTCTCAGACTGCGCATACGTGGCTTCCTTTACACACAGTCACGTATCATATGCAGGTTCGTCGACACGAACCTGCATATGCATAGAGGGTTTCATTAAAACAAAGGTTTCCTATGGTCAAATTTCTAAATTTTTCTCTTAAAATGAAATGAAATTGATGGAAAAGATGAATTAAGAGCCTACGTGACTGATTCGACGTGATTTGATGGTTGATTGCTCCTGTTCTGAGAAGGGGAATTTTTGCTCCAAAAGTTCCTCCTCCACTTTTCTGCAATGTGAAAATGATCCAGATATGAGGTAAATGGTCTATTTATACTTGAAATTTGAAATTTTTTTCCAAATTTCTTCATGCTTATTTTTCAAATCCATCTAAAGTTGTATAATAGTGTTGCTTGTAAGTGTTGGGAAAGATATTTTTTCAGGGACATTTTACTGAAGTTGAGATTTTTTCTAGTTTCTTTGGATCCATGACCGTTGACTTGTCATGGCAATTATATGATTCTGAACTGGCATATAGGTTAGGGAACCCACTTTCCATTTCATTATGCATACTAGCCTCCATTCTGATCACTTTCCATAGGGTCGATCCCATATTGTCATGAGTACTTAAGCCATTTCACTCGCTGACTTTTTAATCATGACTTGGTGGTAGAGCCTTCCTTTACATGGGCTTCCTAGTTAGTTCTTCACTAGCATTTGTCACCCATGATGCAATTGTTGTAGGCTCGGGAGTCCTCTTTAGTTCCACCATGACATATACGTTGAAGCTTCATTCTTCTTCTTCTTCACTATCATTTTTTCTGGCCATTACCCTAGAGGCTTCTTTTTGGTTGTCGAGTTGTATTTCTGCATTGCATATTGACTACTTGTTTATCTTGGCCTTTAGCCGGCTTCATTTCGAATAAATGTTTAAGCCATCTTTTGATCATGAATTTCTGTGCAAGTTAACCATGCAATCACATAGATACTACGACTTGACACCTTGTTACCCATGGATGGAACACTCCTTTGAGTATCACTTACCAATTTTCGCCACCTTGCATTGAGCATAGGATTGTTCCTATCCCTGGAACTAGTGCATATGTTTTATGATACTCGTTCTATCCATTGTACTATAGCATTATTTTATTCTTTTTTAGGATTTGAATATGAAAATGAAAAAAAATTAAATATTTGAAAAAGAGTGAGAACGGGATATTACTTCATATTTTGATGGCAGCTACAATGCCAGTTTTGTCGCCCTTGAACAAAGCACAAAAACATATCTTTCCTTCATTTGGGATGGTTTTATTTTTGACTTAGGAGAAGCCATAACCTTGTCACATGCGTCAATTATCCCCTGGTTGGTTATCTCTTCCAATCATATGGAGGGTTTGTTCATGCCTCTTGCATGAAAAAATTATACAAAGTTATCATTTGCTGCCATAGTCAACATGAGTCATGCTTTTGTTCAAGGGAAGTTAACCTGAGTCGGCATATCTGCGGTGTCTCTTGACTCATTTTTCAGTCGGCCTTCCCGGTCTTATCAATATCTTGTTCTATCAAATTAGAGGTTTGGTCCTATGCTCGGGCTGGTTTGAGAAGGTATCCATTGACTTCTTGTTGGCGAGTTTGTCTCTTATCGACTACGACATATTGCTCTAAGAGCAAACCTAGAGTTGCACCCTGGCCCTATTTACATCATTGATAGGTGATTGTTACACAAAATTTTGTCACTGTCACTGCAATCCCCAAATCACACATTGGAGGGTCATTTCTGTGACCAATAAGCAGTGTCATTCTTTGCAAATACCATCTTTTCATCCCTTTTGATGAAAGAAACATTCTTCTTGTTGACAGTTCCCTGAGCAGAGTTGTAAAAACCCCTATTTTTACCTTGGCACGAGTAGCCTGTTACGCCCTCGTGCCGACCGAGAAAATTAAGACTGAGTCCACGCCAGTTGGCACTCTGTGCTAGTACAACACCTGAACCAAGCTGTTTATGGAATGTTTTTTAAAAATAGCGGTGAAGGTTCTATTCCAACCACCTCAGGGATGAGTCATTGGGAGTGGTTGAACTGTAACAACCACAAAATCCTTCCTTTAGTTAGTATTTTCCACCTCCATTGGAACTCTCCTAAAGGATAGGACTCCCTCCCACCTTTTTGGGGATCCCAACCTCCTCATTCCCCTTTATAAAAGAAAATATCTCTCTTCTCATCAACTAGCTAAATTTGGAGAGCTAGACACACTATAGTTGAATTGCTAGATGGAGCAAGGAGGAATGACTTTGAGGAGGCTTGAGTCCATAAATTCTAAGAGAGCTTGAGTCCATGACTTCACCCCATTCGAATTACCTGACAGATGTTTGAGACGCGCTTCCCCTGAACCCCGCTGGAGGAGACCACAACGTCAAAGCATCGGTTGTACTCTTCCTTCTACTCATTTATATACATGAATACTATTTGGTTCCACTATTTTGTTATGATTTTTGTGTAATACGATAAGTTTAGCCCTCTTTGACTGGTTAATAGTTGTGAGTGAAACCATTATGTAGTATCCTCTCGCTCCTGCCTTGGAAAATCACAATCTGCTCACTTTTACGCTCAGATACTTGCACACAGAAAAAATAAAAAGAACAACATACGGCATAATGGTTTCACTCACAACTATTAATGAGTCAAAGAGGGCTAAATGTATCATATTACATAAACGTCATAACACAATAGTGGAACCAAACAATAGTCATGTATATAAATGAGTAGAAGGAAGAGTACAACCGATGCTTTGATGTTGCGGTCTCTTCCAGCGGGGTTCAGGCGAAGCGCGTCTCAAACATCCGTCAGGGAATTATAATGGGGTGAAGGCATGGACTCAAGCTCTCTTAGAATTCATGGACTCAAGCTTCCTCAACGTCATTCCTCCTTGCTATATCTAGCAATTCAACTATAGTGTGTCTAGCTCTCCAAGTTCAACTAGTCGATGAGAAGAGAGATAGTTTCTTTTATAGAGGGGAATGAGGAGGTTGGGATCCCTACAAAGGTGGGAGGGAGTCCTATCCTTTAGGAGAGTTCCAAGGGAGGTGGAAACTACTAATTAAAGGAAGGAGTCTATGGTTGTTTCAGTTCAACCACTCCCAATGACTCATCCCTGAGGTGGTTGGAATAGAAATTCCACCTCTATTTTTAAAAAAAATTCCATAAACAGCTTGGCATGGGTGTTGAACTAGCACAGAGCGCCAACTGGCACGAAGCAGAGTTCGTTTTCTTGTGTCAAGCTCCTTAAAAAATGAAGCTAGGTTTTCAGAGTAGAGTTCATTTTCTTGTGTCAAGCTCCTTAAAAAATGGAACCAAGTCGTTGGAGCATAGTTTCTATTCTTGTGTCAAGCTCCTTAAAAAATGAAACAAGCTCTTTTGAGGATAGTTCTTGTAATGTGTCAACCTCGTTAAAACAATGAAACATTTTTTCGTTCAATTTGAGTCTTTGATAATATCTCATAAAATCCCAGTCGAGTCTTTCTCTTGATCTTGTAATTTGAACCTTCACTCTGTCAACCTTTTTTATGGATTGACGCTTGGGGCATGTACCTCGAATTGAGTCACCATGTTGGGGGAATGCGAGTCACCATGCTGAGGGCATGCTTAATTTTTTAGTCATAGTTTGTTTTCGTTTCAAGCTTGTGTAAAAATGAAACTGGTTTCAAGCATAGTTTGTCTTTGTTTCGCGCTTGTGTAAAAATGAAACCAACTTCAAGCAAAGTTTCCTGATTTCAAGCTTGTGCAAAAATGAAACCATTCCCATTTTACCTCTTTTGATTTCCATTTTATCAACCTGTTTTGCCAGATAAGCCTTGGTTTTTTCATTCCATCGTCACCGTTTTCTTGGCCAATCATACGCCTTCACTTGATTGTTTTACCCATTCCAGAGGAACCTCTGCAATGAGTGGTCTTGTTAGCTAGGCTCTTAACCTTTACTTGTTCCGAGCAGTTCCACCATCACCGAAACTAGTTGTTATCCTTTATACCACCCATTCCTCCAGGAAGAGTCATCTTTCATCTCTTTCCTGACTCTCTAAAAATGAAAATATTGTCGAGATTCTTGTCATTTTGAACTCGTTAAATGGCTGTGAAATGATATCTACCCAGTATATGTTTACCCCTTTTTCGGGCTAGGATGGATTATTTACGAAAAAGGAATGCCTTAGCCTATTGCGACTAAGAGGTTCTTTCAGATAGTGTTTTCTACCTTTTCGGATCTGAGAGACTATTTACGAAAAGAGTCATGCTGGAGTTTTCTTTTTTGCCTTCTTTTCAAACTCTTTAAACATGAAAACACACCAAGTTCTCCCTTTGTTAGACTCATTAAACCTGATGACATCGAACTTCGTCACCATGACGTTATTCGAGTTCCTCCTTCCTAGGGCTCGTAAAATGTACTAGGTTGGATTTTTCCAAAGGAAAAAATTACATCACAAGCATAAGCTATCCCCTTCAATCTTGTTTTCAAAAATAATTGGGGTACTCGCCAAAAATGGTGGGGGAAAATGGAACCAGGTTTTGGTTATGTTGGTAGTATGTCACTCTTGAACATGGCACTTGTCTGCATTCGTGTCGGGTTGGGGACATCTCAGTTCGTTAATTTTTTTGCCTCCATGGGTTTGGGTAATCATTTTTGACCTCTCATCTGCTATTTTCCATGTCATCATGACCTAAGATCCTTTGATGTCAAATACTGCCAAATCCGGTGTCGTGTCGCTGATATGTTCAAGAGAAGTTTGCCTCTATAGTTGTCAACCTTCCTCTAATTTTCCGTTGGTCCTGATTCACTTTCATCATGTTCCTTTGTCTCGTGTCAATGATGTGGGAAACATTATGGTCCTCCTTTGACCAGGTCACTTCCTGTCAACTTCAACTCATTATCTAGGAATTTGATCTAGAGACGCCCTTCCGGTACCTTAGAGCCTGCATGCCTCAATGACAGGTTTTTCGCAATTGGCGCAAGGTTCACATCATTGGCCTTCGATCGAGTGATTCTACAGATGTTTGACGTCAGAAAATTATTCACATTTTGTAGATTTTACCTTTTTTACCTTGAGGACCATCGTCATCATTGGTGGTTTCTCTCGCATCTGTTAACATCTTTCATCATTGGTGTTAGGACTCCACTATGTATCATTTTTGCTATAAACTTTGACACCATTTTACTTTTATAACCATGATTAGAAAGGATTCCATTATCATTTTCATCTATTTCATCCCAAGGTATATAGAAACCTCTTCTTTATTATATGTTTAATCTGTTTTACATTTAATTCAATAATACTCTTATATTTTATCATTAATTGAAGTGTATCGTTGCTAACACAAGTCCCAAGATCGTAGATAGTTATATGCGTTGCCAGGAACAAGCGGCCGTTGCTGAAACAGCTGACTCAGTTGCTGAAACAGCTGACTCAGTTGCTGAAACAGCCGTCAAGCACGCAAATTCCGTCATGCGTAATTTGCGATTCTGGAAGAACTTTTTGTGGAAACAACAGCAACAGCATGAAGACACGGTTACTTGGATCATCCTGAAGATAGCATTCTTGTTGTCTCTGTTGTAACAACATCTTTTCTTGGAAGAACAGAATAGTCCTGTTTTGGGAAAGAGAACAGATTTGAGATAATGTAGATTCGCTCTCATGTAAATTGTAAAAGATGTCTCCTCTTTAAAAAGAGGAGACATCATCATTAGTGAGGAGTCAATGGTTGTAAAGCTACAGGAGAGTATTGTGTGAGAACTGGAGCTAGTTTCCATCTGTAATATAACAGTTACTTTGACAGATGAATAAATTCTTCCTTTGAGCGTTCCAATTTAATTCTTTCCCCCGGGGAATCTTGTGAGAGGGAAAGGGCCCGCCTTCCTCACAAGATTCACCCTTTGATTTCTGTAGTTTTTCTAATTCTTTATGTTGTTTGCGCTTCACTTTAATTCTGTTGTTGGACACTAGTTACACAGTTTAAGTAATACTCTGTTTCTTTAGCGCTGCATGTATTGAATGCATTCACTCTTGGAAGTTGAGAAATCCGTTTCTATTGATTGTATGAATGTATGATGCTGGGAGGCAGGTGCTGAAGGTTCCTGCATAAAGGAATAGGGTTCTGCTCTCATTCATTGCTTTCCTTTTCCTGCAGTGTGATTAGAAACAAGAGAACAAGTGCTGAAGGTTCCTGTTCATAGGAATAGGGTCTTGTCTCTTGAAGTTACCTTTCATACAGTGTGATTAAGTGTCAGGCATCAGGTGCTGAAGTTCCTCACCAAGGAATAGGGTCCTGTTCCTGCTATGGTTGATTGATTTCTTTCCTTGCAGATTGGTTTTCCTTTGTTTGGATTGTAACTGCAACATAGAAATTATTTCTGCTATAACTTCATTGACTTCAGCTTTGATTAAACAGAGTGTGAACCAATAGATTTGTGAGATTAATAATTGTGTGGCTTTTTACTACAACATTGTTTCTGCTTTTGAAATTGAGCATATCCAGTGCGTGATTATCTTTGAAATAAAAAGACTTCCTCGGGTTGACAATTTATGTGGAGCTTGAATTGTGAAAGCAATTAAAGCAACCAACATTTTGGCGCCGTTGCCGGGGAAGGTAATTATAGATTTCAAAAGCATTAATCTTTTCTTTTTAAATGTGCAGATTGTATGAGAGGACGCGGAAACCAAAAGAAAACTAACCCCACAGGTGGCAAAGGCAAAGGAAGGGGAGGAAGAAAGACTTTTATTGACGAAATTGTATCAAAGGCTGAATCATCACAGAGATTAAGTTCTCGAAAATCAAAATTTCAGCACTCCCCTCAATCAGATTACAGAACAGAGGAAGTCGTGGGTCCTGAAAATACAGAAGAACCAGCAGTCAGTGCTGGAGAGTCAGAGGAAAGTGTTAGTAAATCAGCAGAGTACATTGAGGAAATAATAGAAAGCGTTGGACAACCGGTAGAAAACATCGAAGAACCAATAGAAGATCTTGACGACCGAGCAAGTGCAGTAGGAGAGCCAACAATGGAAGGAAACAATGATGGTTTCTTTGGTGGAGGACGTGTAGATCCTGAAGGAGAAAGAAGGGATGAAAATTCCCTCTCTACCTTGGGATTTCCTATCAGTGATCTCCCTGCAGGAATAACTCCTATGAAAAATATTCCATTGTCTGCTTTACCTAACTTTCATGGTTTATCCTATGAGGATCCGGATGAATTTCTTTTTGAATTTGATATATTATGCAGAAGTTATGATTATGTTACTAATGCTCAAAACTTGAAACTGTTTCCAGTCACCTTAAAAGGGAATGCTTTGAGATGGTTCATGAGCCTTGGAAGTCAGGTGATCACAACATGGGAGCAGATGAAACCGAAATTTCTGCTTAAATATCAAGACTACTGCCGGACAAGAGAAAAGAAGGATGAACTATTCAATATGGCACAAAAGCCGGATGAGAGCCCGGAGGACTATATAGAAAGGCTGCAGTACAATATACAAAGATCCGATCATCCGAATATAAGTAAGGAAATTCGCAAAACCATATTACTTAAGGGTTTAAGGGATGATTGTTTAGATATGTTAAACATGCTTGCCAAGGGAGATATATCTAAGGAATCATATGATGAGATTTGTGAACTTGCTAAGAGGTGTTCTAGGGGAGCTGCAAGAAACAGAACAAGAGATTCCACCTATTCAAGAGTGCATAAATCAGCCAATGGAGGAGCAACAAGAGCTGAAATAGGTAATTTACTTGAAGAATTTAAAACTGAGATGTTAAGTTCTTTTGCTTCACAAATTGACACTTTGCAGGTTAAGAAGAAGCAGGCCGAAGCAGAAGCAACTCTGGCTGTCTTTTGCCCGAAATGCAGAGACAAACATCCACTAAGGGAATGCCCAATGGATAAAATACCAATTTGTACCCTTTGTGAGAAAGAGCATGAGACAAAACAATGTCCATCTCTACCAGGAATAAAAGCAGCATTGCAGCCAACGGAAGAAGAAGCTGAAGCAGTTTATCTGCTAACTCAAAGAAGACAATGGCAACCAAAAGGACAAGGTATGAACTCTAGTATGCCATTTAATCGTTGGAACAATTATTCTGCTTTTGGCCAAACAAATTACCCTCCCTTCAATCAAATGCAATACCCACCCTTCAATCAAATGAATTTCCCACCCATGCAGCAATCAAGCCCTCCCTTTGTTGATCCTTCAATGTGGACTCCTTGGCCTCCACAGCAGCCATCTTCTTTCAACCCTTGGAATTCAAATTGGAGAAGTCAACCACTCCCGTATCCAAATCAATTGCCTCAATTCCAACAACCACTTCCTCTGCCATCGAATGCCCCGCCAAATAACCAAATGAGACCCCAGCTACCTGTGCAACCAAATCCTAACCCTAATAATAAAGTTGTGCAAGTCATTGATATTCAGAATCAGTCTATATTTCCTACTATGCAATGTAACGATATTCATTTGAGATCTGGAAAAATAGTAGAGCCTATTATTGATGACATAACTTCTGATTCTGATAAGGAAGAAACTGAGAAACATAAAGAAGCACAACCACCTCCTAATAAGAATGTTGAAATAACTAAACCACCATTCCCCGAGCGTTTGGTTTTAACCAAAACAGCTGAAACACCTGCTTTTAATCTTTTAGGGGAATTGCAAAATTTGTATGTTAAAATTCCACTCTTACAAGCATTAAGAGATGTACCAATTTATGCCAGAACATTAAGGGATATTTGTGTTAAGAAACCTGGTAGGAAAACCAAGGACCCCCTTACAGTTCATGTGATGGGAGACTTGTCTGCATTAATGTCCGGAAAAGCCCCTCCCGTGAAATATGGTGATCCCGGCCATCCTACAGTAACAGTTCAGATTGGTAAAACAATGATTCCCCAAGTTCTGGTAGATTTAGGTGCTGCAATTAATATAATGACTCTTGAAACTTCACAATTGTTACAGCTGAATAACACAATCAGAGATACACCCACCATTTTAGAGTTGGCTGATCGTTCTACAATTAAACCTGAAGGAGTTGTTGAGGATCTACTTATCTCAGTTGAATCCTGGAAATACCCAGCTGATTTTGTTGTATTGCAGACTAAAACAAAGCCGGGGGGACATCCCTTAATTCTAGGAAGGCCATGGCTGGCCACAGCTGATGCTTTTATCAGTTGCAGATCTGGTTCAATGACAATTTCTAATGGTTATGAAACAAAACAGCTTACTCTTTATCCTCATGCTACACCAGTAATTAATAATGAAGATTCTATATGGATGGATTATGATGATAATGCTGTTCAGCCTATTTTAACTATTGGACAAGCTTTAACTTTTAAAGACAATACAGAGGATGAGATAATTAATAATTTTATTTGTGAACCTTCTTCTGTTATTGCTGAAACACACAATCAATTAACTGCAATTTTTGAAACTAATACACAAGAAAAGATTGAATCTGAAGACTCATCTCAGACTTTAACCACCATCTCATCTAAAAGCATAACAGTTGAAATTGAACCTGGCAAGACATTAAACATAAATCCTGATCTAACAGATGCTGAAACACAGCAATTAATGAAGTTATTGCATGAATATAAGGAAGCATTTGCATGGGATTACACGGATATGAAAGGTATTTCTTCCGAATTATGTACTCATCGAATTTACATTAAAGAGGGATGCCGACCTGTTTGTCAACCCCAAAGACGAATGAATCCTAATTTACGAGAAATTGTTAAGGAAGAACTTCAAAAATTGCTTAATGCAGGATTTATATACCCTATATCTGACAGTGAATGGGTTTCCCCATTGGTAATTTTCCCTAAGAAAAACGGGAAATGGAGAGTATGTGTTGACTACAGAGCCTTAAACAAAGCTACTCAAAAGGATCACTTTCCTTTACCCTTCATTGATCAGGTGTTGGATAGTCTGGCAGGGAAGAAATTATTTTCTTTTCTAGATGGATTTAGTGGGTATAATCAGATAAGAATTGCACCCCAAGACCAAGACAAGACCACTTTCACCAGCCCCTGGGGAACTTTTGCCTATAGAGTTCTTCCGTTTGGGCTATGTAATGCACCAGCAACTTTTCAAAGAGCTGTTATAGGAATTTTTTCTGATATGCTGAATGATTCTATGGAAATATTTATGGATGACTTTACTCCTTATGGTGTGTCTTTTGAAGATGCATTACAGAACCTTGAGAAAGTACTTAAAATATGCATACAAGCTCACCTCTCCCTAAGTACTGAAAAATGCCATATGATGATGAGTAAAGGAGTAGTGCTTGGACATTTTATTTCATCTCAAGGTATTCAGGTAGATCCATCTAAAATATTGGTCATTCAGAATCTTTCTGTTCCTAAAACTCAAACTGATGTGAGAAGTTTTCTAGGTCATGCTGGATACTACAGAAGATTTATTAAAGATTTCTCTAAGATAGCTTCTCCATTATTTGTGTTGCTTATGAAAAATGCTGAATTTAAGTGGACTAATTCTTGTCAGAAAGCTTTTGAAGAACTCAAGCATCAGTTGTCTACTGCTCCTATTTTAAGGGGGCCTGATTGGAATCTCCCTTTTCATATATCTTCTGATGCTTCAGATACTGCAATTGGAGCTGTCTTGGGACAAGAGGAAAATCATCTTCCTTATGCTATCTACTTTATTAGTAAGAATATGACCCCTGCTGAGCTTAATTATACAGTTACCGAGAAAGAGTTTCTTGCAGTAATCTATGCCATTAATAAATTCCGACACTACATCACTGGTTATTCTACTTTTGTGCACACTGACCATTCAGCTATTAAGTATTTAATGAACAAATCTGTCACAAATACTAGAGTTACCAGATGGCTATTATTATTGCAGGAATTTGATATTACAATTGTAGATCGGCCTGGTAAAGAAAATGTGGTGGATGATTTCCTTTCACGGTTAAAAACTGATAATGATATTACAGTAGATGATTCTTTTCCTGATGAGTATTTGTTTGCAGTTTCTGCTCACTCTCCATGGTATGCAGATATTGCTAATTATTTGGTTGCAGGAAAATTACCATCACACCTGTCATACAAGGAAAAGAGAAGAATTGTTCAACAAAGTGCCAGGTACAGCTGGATAAGCGGGTGTCTTTTCTACACTGGGCTTGATCAGGAGATCCGAAGATGCATTAGAGATGATGAAGTGTATGATATATTGAAAGCCTGTCATGATGGCCCTTGTGGAGGGCATTTTGCTGATAAGAGAACAACACACAAAATTCTGAGGATGGGTTACTATTGGCCCTCATTATTCAAGGATGCAAAGAAGTATGTAAGGGCTTGTGACAGCTGCCAGAGAATGGGTCAACCCAATCATAGAGACCAAATGCCATTAAACCCCCAGGTAGTTTCTGAACCATTTGAAAGATGGGCCTTGGATTTCATAGGACCCATTAATCCTCCATCCAATCAAAGAACTTATATATTAATCTGTACAGACTATATGACTAAATGGGTGGAGGCCAAAGCACTTATTAGAGCCAATGAAGAGGTTGTCCTAGCTTTCTTATTTGAAGAAATCTTCACTAGATTTGGAATTCCTAGAGAGCTAGTTACTGATGGAGGACCTCCATTCAATTCTCATGGTTTTAAATCTACCCTTCACAAATATCATATTCAACATAGAATGACTACACCATACCACCCCCAGGCCAATGGGCAGGTGGAAAGCACAAATAAAGTTTTAGAAGCCATTCTAACTAAAATAGTGAAGGACAACCGGAAGGATTGGTCCCAAAGGCTCCCTGAGGCATTATGGGCTTACAGAACTACTTGGAGAAACACTACAGGTTTTTCTCCCTATGAATTGGTTTACGGTAAAAATGCTATTTTTCCTGTGGAATTTGAGATTAAAACTTTAAGAACTGCTTTAGCTGTTAATCTTGATTTGACTGATGTGCAGACAGCTAGGTTGCAGCAGCTTCTGGAGTTGGATGAAAAGAGATTAGATGCCATCCATCAAACAACCATGATACAGCAAAAAAGGATAAAATGGCATGACAAAATTATCAAACACAAGCAGTTCCAAAAAGGTAATTGGGCCTTGCTGTATGACTCTCGGTTTGAAAATTTTCAGGGTAAACTACGTACACGCTGGCTTGGACCATATGAGGTAGATGCTGTTTTTCCAAATGGAACGGTAAGAATTTTAACAATTGATGATTCTAAAACACCTCTACTAGTCAATGGTCATAGGCTCCGTCTATATCAGCGCCCTGTTTCTAAAGAGGATTTCAAGACTGCTTGCATGACTGATATTCATTATATTTTTCTAGGGGAGTCTTCTGCTCCTCACAGCATTTAATTTTCTGCACTGTATTTTTAGTATTAGATTAGATTTAGCACTAATAATCCCTGTCAAGGATTGGCATATTGCAAGTGAATTTTGCAGATTCTGGAAAAGCTCATTAAGGAGGACAGATTCATCATGAGAAGATCTGAAGCTTCAATCACAGAAGCTTGTTTCCATCATTTTACCCCATTTCCTAGCAATATCCCTTCATACCCATTCCTACATTATTCCCATTTTTCCATTTTTCCCACCCCCACCATCCCTGAAATATCTTCCTTCAGTCAGTATTTCCTATCCCTTACTGCTGAAATTACCCCCTATCAAATATTTTCCCCACTGTTTACAGACCCAAGTCATTTATCCCATTTCTCTTATTTTTCCCATTGCTGAAACACCTGTTTCAGCAACGTATCGTTCATTTTTCCGTTGCTGAAACACCAGTTTCAACAACCTGTTATCATTAAAACATCATTTATCTTCACTGTTATATAAGCTTTTTGGTTCTCCACGATTATACTTCAGATCCTTTTGGTGAAAAATTATTCAGCACTGACCAGATCCAATTACACTCCTGTTCTAGATTTCAGAGAAATCTACAGATTCTTCCATGTACATTAAGCCATTTTGAAGCAATCGACACTTCGAATTATTAAACCAAAGGTAAAAAAAATGTAAGGTATGAGGTTTTAATGTAATTCAGTTAAATTATATTAAAGAGAGGATTTCATTCATAATGATTACAGATCTTCGCACGCCCAATCATCATTACACCATACGTAGGGGGGGGGGGAATTTCAAAAATTGAACAATCATTTCGTATTAACCAAGCCTCTGTCCCTTGTCATATCCACTGCCGCCGTCATTTAGACCTTGCAGCCTCTGTTGCAACAACTAGCGCGATCAGGGTCTGTGTTTACTGTGTTCTATGCCTCTGCGTATAACTCAAAGCAACAGCCATGGGAGGGTCGGCCATTAGACATGAGCCCGGCTCCATAAATCTTCTTCAATTGTTTCCCGAAGCCTATCAGATTTTCCAGCAAGCGGGATGGACAGTATATTTTGAAAGATTGGGTGAATTTGACCAGGATCAAGTCTTAGAGTTTGCACAAAACCTTCAAGGCGATTTTTCAGTGGTCCAAGGGGTTCGCATTTCAGTAACAGAGGAGGACATAGTTCAGGTATCAGGGTTGCCAGCTATTGGTACTCGCTGGTTTAGCAGAAAGCAGGTTATTCTCAATGCGCAGCAAGATTTTCTTCGTCCAGATGAGCCAGTGGAACTCAAAGGCCGCGGGGTTAGTCTGCACTCACTTCCTCAACCATGGCCATTGGTGGCAGAGTTCATCAAACACTACTTAACGTGTGAAGGGCGTTACCAGGTAGTGTACAATCACGATTTTGTCTTGATGAATCATTTGAGAAATGGACGACTGATTAATATCCCCTATTACTTGCTTGGCTGTATTAGAAACATGTCTTATTATTGTAGACGCTCTAAATTCCCAATGTTATCCCTCACCCACCACCGTTTATGCCAGTTTTTTATACAGAGGGGTTTTGCTCAGCAAAATCCCCCTCTGCATGTCCCACTCCCGGTTCCCCAGCTGCCTGAAATACCTCAGCAGGCTCAAACGTCCCAACAATCCGAAAGTTCTCATGATACTCCTGAAATTCCTTATGAAGGGCAGCAGGACGATATTCCATATTCCCCAGTTGACCCAACCCCGAGCTCGCCCCATTTAGCAGAGTCAACTGTCCCCACTATTTCTGTCCCTAGTGATGACTCTCTAACACCCCCTTCCCCACCCACTAATAAAAAGAAGAGAACCCCAACAGTCTCAGTCTCCAGACGACGGACAAGGGCTAGATTTCAAATTCTCACTTCTTCTGAAAGCCCTTCTCCCAGAGAAGAAACCTCCCCCTAAAAGAAAAGGAAAGGCAGTGATTTTGCTGCCTTCCTACCAAAAAGAAAAATGAAGATGACTGTTGAGAAAGGACTCACCTCCATTTCCCCTGACCCTGCCACTATTTTGTTAAAACTCCAATCTTCCTCCCCAATTCAAACCGCCCAACCCGTCTCGTCCGGTGGCACTGCCACACAAGAACCAGTGCCCCGGGATAATACGACATTGTTTATGGCTCAAGAAGTGACTGTCACACAAGAACCAGTCACTTACCCAGTGGCTGAAACACAAGAACCAGCCACTGTGGTACAAAAATACACCAAGCATGATGATAGTGGGAAATCAACAGTAGCTGCCCCACGAGAACCAGCTACGACTGTGCATCAACAGACTACCCCAACAGAGTCAACCAGCGCACAGGGTTTGCATACTATGACATCTTTATTAGAGGAGAATGAATTCCTGAAGTCTGAATTGGAAGCCTACAAGAATGAACTAACCATGGCTCGAGAGGCTTTTAATAGAGAACTGAATCTCTATATGTTAGCACACACAGCCTTAATGCAAAATAAGGACCCATGCAAGGACTACATGTGCCATGAGTGTGGCAACATTTACCAGGATGCAGGCTACAAACTAGTTAAAATTCAATTATCAGAGGCATCTACATCAGCTGGAATAAAAGAGGGATGCCCTACTGTTCCACAAGAACCAGTAGGGCTCTCTATAAATGAAGAAAAAGAAATCAAACCTCAGATGCCTCGTCCTTTGCTAGTTAATGCAGCCATTCAGACAGAAGCACCACCACAGATATCTCGTCCCTTATCAGTTAATGCAGCTACTCAGACAGAAGCATCATCACAGATATCTCGTTCTAAGTCAGTCAGTGTAGCCATTCAAACAACGTCCCAACCCAGTACTGATGCCAGAACACAAACCTTGCCATGGAATCAATTGGAACAGATGAACAAATGGAAGAAGCAATATGCTGAGGAGCAAGATATAATATTACGCCAGCATAAGTTACAATGGCAGAACCATATATATGCCAACTGGGATAGTTGGGATCAAATGATGCAACAGCTCAAGGACTCCAAAAAGGAAATCAAGGAATCTAAGGAAAAGATGGCCTTGATGTTTTCATTAGTCCAGAAGTTGATGGCTACACGCAAACCCTCTGTAAACTACTCTCTCTTTCTTTCTGAACGATTAGTTTATTTTCAATTAAAAGCAATAAAAGATGGCAGACCATATGAGTTAATTACTTCAGAGAAATTTGTTGAGACTTTTAATGAGGCCCCCGAGAGTGACCAACATTTGCTGTGCGAACTCTACCTTCATAATGAGGCCATTCCCGACAATAGAAGAGTTAATCTTATTCCAATTGCAGGAGATATACAAATAAGGGCATTTGTTTCATTTTTGTCTAACCAGCTCACTTGGCAAACTGCGTTCACTGCAAGCAGTCATAATGAGGAGAAGAGACTCCTATGGATCAGACCAGAGCCTTTAAGCCCAGCCATGTTCATAGCACAATATCATAAATTCTTACAGAAGCCAGGAATGCAGAGGTATATACAGCAGTTACAGGCTTCAACACTTTCTAAGTGTCAACAGCAGATTAGAGTAAAGGGTACTGCTGCATTGAAGGCCAATGTTATGTTTTGGCAGCAGTCATGTAAAGAAAGATAGGATTATCACCCTTTTAACCCTCACAATCTTCAAGCTGCATTATCCAGGGTTTCTAATTACATTGGTTGCATTCAACGTTGTGGAGTAAACTGGATTGGCTATCATTTCCATTTTCCAATTTTATGGCCGCCTTCAGACAAATATCAGTGTCATTACCAGTTGACTGACAGAGATGAAGCCTTGGCATGGAAAAACTTGCAGAACAACAGTGGATTCAGAGCTCCTACAGATGCCACCTTCTCCAGCTACTGCTTGAGTAATTTGCATGCTCAGTCCCAGTACTCAGACTCTGATTCAGACTAGGGGTTGCCTGAGGACATGCAACATTTTTAGCTGGGGGGGATGTTAGGACTCCACTATGTATCATTTTTGCTATATACTTTGACACCATTTTACTTTTATAACTATGATTAGAAAGGATTCCATTATCATTTTCATCTACTTTATCCCAAGGTATATAAAATCCTCCTCTTTATTATATGTTTAATCTGTTTTACATTTAATTCCATAATACTCTTATATTTTATCATTAATTGAAGTGCATCGTTGCTAACATAAGTCCAAAGATCACAGATAAGTTATATGCGTTGCTAGGAACAAGCGGCCGTTGCTGAAACAGCTGACTCAGTTGCTGAAACAGCCGTCAAGCACGCAAATTCCGTCATGCGTAATTTGCGATTCTGGAAGAACTTTTTGTGGAAACAGCAGCAACAGCATGAAGACACGGTTACCTGGATTATCCTGAAGATAGCATTCTTGTTGTCTCTGTTGTAACAGTATCTTTTCTTGGAAGAACAGAATAGTCCTGTTTTTGGAAAGAGAACAGATTTGAGATAATGTAGATTCGCTCTCATGTAAATTGTAAAAGATGTCTCCTCTTTAAAAAGAGGAGACATCATCATTAGTAGGGAGTTCAATTGTTGAAAAGCGACAGGAGAGTATTGTGTGAGAACTGGAGCTCGTCTCCATCTGTAATATAACAATTGCTTTGACAGATGAATAAATTCTTCCTTTGAGCGTTCCAATTTAATTCTTTTCCCCGGGGAATCTTGTGAGAGGGAAAGGGCCCGCCTTCCTCACAAGATTCACCCTTTGGTTCCTGTAATTTGTTTAATTCTTTATGTTGTTTGCGCTTCACTTTAATTCTGTTGTTGGACACCAGTTACACAGTTTAGTAATACTCTGTTTCTTTAAGCACTGCATGTATTGAATGCATTCACTTTTGGAAGTTGAGAAAACCATTTCTATTGATTGTATGAATGTATGATGTTGGGAGGCAGGTGTTGAAGATTCCTGCATAAAGGAATAGGGTCCTGCTCTCATTCATTGTTTCCCTTTTCCTGCAGTGTGATTAGAACAAGAGAACAAGTGCTGAAGATTCCTGTTCATGGGAATAGGGTCTTGATCTCTTGAAGTTACTTTTCTTACAGTGTGATTAAGTGTCAGGCATCAGGTGCTGAAGTTCCTACTAAGGAATAGGGTCCTGTTCCTGCTGTGGTTGATTGATTTCTTTCCTTGCAGATTGATCTTCCTTTGTTTGGATTGTAAACTGCAACATAGAAATTATTTCTGCTATAACTTTATTGACTTCAGCTTTGATTAAACAGAGTGTGAACCAGTAGATTTGTGAGATTAATAATTGTGTGGATTTTTACTACAACATTGTTTCTGCTTTTGAAATTGAGCATATCCAGTGCGTGATTATCTTTGAAATAAAAAGACTTCCTCGGGTTGACAATTTATGTGGAGCTTGAATTGTGAAAGCAATTAAAGCAACCAACAATTGGCTGGTAATCAGACAATTTTCTTGCATGTTCGACTTGAGCTCATATATTCGCATCCTTGAAATTGTACTTGTTCGAGTCGAGATGGAGCGCAAGACCTTGGGTTTTGTCTGATAAAATCTAGGTTGCAGATTTTTGTGGATTATCATGATCTATTGCATGACTCTTTTGATTGGATGGTTGTGACCATACTTGAGTCTATTTATTGATCCTTACTGCTGGATGGCTACGTCCATACCTTAGATCTCAGTTTTAATATACTCTAGTATGGATGGTTGCGCCCATGCCACATGATTCATGTATCACAGATATCAGTTGTATTTTTAATTACAGATTTTCCGACAGTAGTGTTTGGTTCGAACGTGTTCTCATAAAACATTTCACCCCTCCCTTTCCCTCGGACTTCATGCTTTAGGGGGCGTCTGTTACACAGCATTTTGTCACTGTCCCAGCAATCCCCAACTCGCACATCGGAGGGTCATTTCTGTGACCAATAAGTAGTGTCATGCTTTGAAAATACCATCTTTGCATCCCTTTTGATGAAAGCAACATTCTTCTTGTTGAAAATTCCCTGAGCAGAGCTGTAAAAACCCCTGTTTTTGACTTGGTGCAAGTAACTTGTTACACCCTTGTGCCAACTGAGAAAATTAACACTCAGCCCATGCCAGTTGGCGCTCTATGCTAGTTCCTCACCCATGCCAAGCTGTTTATGGAATGTTTTTTAAAAATATAGGCAGAGGTTCTATTCCAACCACCTCGGGGATGAGTCATTGGGAGTGGTTGAACTGAAACAACCACGGAATCCTTCCTTTAGTTAGTAGTTTCCACCTCCCTTGGAACCCTCCTAAAGGATAGGACTCCATTCCACCTTTGTAGAGATCCCAACCTCCTCATTCCCCTCTATAGAAGAAACTATCTCTCTCTCATTAACTGGGTGAACCTGGAGAGCTAGACACACCATAGTTGAATTCTTAGATAGAGCAAGGAGGAATGACGTTGAGGAAGCTTGAGTCCATGACTTTTAAGAGAGCTTGAGTCCATGCCTTCACCCTGTTCGAATTCCCTAACGGAATTTTGAGACGCACTTCGCCTGAACCCCAATGGAGGAGACTGCAACATCAAATCATCGGCTATACTCTTCCTTCTACTCATTTATATACATGACTACTGTTTGGTTCCACTATTGTGTTATTATTTTTGTGTAATACGATACGTTTAGCCCTATTTGACTGGTTAATAGTTTTGATTAAAACCATTATGTCGTATGTTGTTCTTTTTCTTTGTTCTGTGTGCAAGTATCTGAGTGTAACAGTGAGCAGATTGTGATTTGCCAAGGCAGGAGCGAGAGGCTACTACTCTTTCTACAACGACGACAGCATTGGATTCCTAGTAGGTCAATCTACCGTGTCTTTTGTTCGTTCATTAACTAGGAAGCAACACTTTAGCATGTCCTTTTGTTTCTAGACCCACCCTCGGGCTAGAGGGATCATCTCTATCTGTAGAGAAGATTTACCTTCAAAAAAGTGACCTTGTGCTCAGCATTTGATCATCATCATGGGTCTTTGACTGAGTGGTTTCCCTTGTGTTTGACATTAGCTTACATTATCACACCTGGGATTCATGTAGTACCTTGATTTCCATTTGACCCTATCGTTGGATATCTTGCCTCGTTGTCATCTTTCATTATTGGTTGGTTCAGAGTGTTTCTGTCGTGCGCCAGCTTCATCTTGTGCATGTCAGAAACGTACTTCGGGTTGGTTACTTCACTCTACTTCATCTGATTCCTTCCAAATTTTGGCCTGCGGGTTACACTCGCGTTGGACTGATGTGGGATGCCTTAATGCCTTCCTTCCAGTAGATCTTTTCCCATCGACTCTGACTCCTTGCTCTGGGAATAAGGTCTAGAGTCCTTTTGTCAGTACCTTAGGGTTTGCAGTCATCAGTGGCAGATTCTTCGCCATCGACAGTGAGGATACATCATTGCCTCCTGATTGGTGGATTCTTTCAAGTGTTTGACTTCAACTCATTTATTCGCACTTGTTGGATTGTACTGGGGCACCTTAACACTCATTATCATTATCGGTGGGTTGTCTCGCGTTTTTTAACGGTATACATCAATGACCGGTAGTCAAACGATTTCTCACATGGTCAACTTCAGCTCATTTATTCCCATTGTGTAGAATTGTTCCATAGTGATCGGTGAAGACCTATGGTTTGCATCAGCATGATTCGGTTCACTTAGATAGTTTCTTCAGTTTTCTACCAGTGAGACCGTACACCCTTATATGTTTCATTTTCACCACTGCAGCATCTTATATGTTGGCTCCCGAGTTGCGTGTTGTACCATTTGTTCCACCACTTATGATTCAGTACTTGGAGATTCAGTTGTGACTTTTGTGATTAGATATCTATTGCAGCATCACTGATCAGTCTTCTATATGTGATACACGGACCTGATTTTGACTTGTACTTTCAGGCAGTGATTAGATGATTCATTATGTATTTTACATTTTTTCAGCTATACTTGTATACATTTTGGATCCGCTCTATATTTCATATGCGGACATGCTTTTTTCATTGAGCATGGGTATACCCGCCTCAGACATGAGCTATCTCTTTAATTTCTCTCAGTGGTTTTTTGGCAAAGGTAACTGGTAGAAAGTCCTCTCTAGGGGGCATCTGTTATAGTGTCATTTCTCACCTTCATGTACTTGATGATTTACACTTTAGCCTTTGGGCACCCTTTCCCTCAGACTTGAACATTTTCTCAAAAAACAGTATCTTAAAACCCATACGCGACTCTGCCCAGACCTTTCCCCATATACACGCGAGTCCATTCATAGAGATCCGCGTATACCTTTTTAATTATTAAAAATATATATAATTTCCCTATATTTGAGGCAAGTTTGATGGTTTTTCCAGTAATTCAACCACCCTAGCCCGTGGCCTAATTGCTCCTAACTGCAGAAACTTATTTGAGGGAGTATAAAAGCCCCTCAGAGGTATGGCCTAAAGGAGAGAGAAAAGATATAGATACTATACTCTTTTGAAGCCCTATTCAAGTATAATATTCCCGTGCCTCCTGCACTTCCTAGGCATATTCAAGAAACCTTTGTTTCCTTGAGATGTTCATCACCCTATATGACATCTATTGTGCAAACATATTGGAAGAATTCTTACGAGGCTAGGGCTGGACGGATCTAGAGGACGATATGCTCGAAGGTCGTGGCAAGATTCAGGTGATCTCTCCATGTTTTGATTACTATATGTGTCATTCATAATAAGAAGAGCTATCTTGTTCCCGATATTTATGTGTTTATGATGCTTTATACATGTGTAATAATCATTAATTGAACATTTAATATTGTTTTCATGATATTATACATGGCTTTCACTAACATCTAGGAACTATATATGTTGTACAACTGATTTTTTTTGTCCGTTCTTTGTGGATTTATAGGTTTCGGAGCACAAATTGTTGCAGGGGGTTTGCACCCCACGGGATCTACATCAACCGAGGGACTTTCAGGTAAGTTCTGCAACCAGTAGTATCTAGTTTTCAGTGTAGAAGTTGGTTAAAGTGGGTCCTTCTTGAATGGCATGCCCGTGATCTGTGAAGGTTATCAACCCAAGACCTTTAGGGTATTAATTCCTGAAACAGTTGGAGTTTGCAAGATGTAACTAGTATCACCTTGCTTCTTTGCCTCTTTCAAAGTGTTCTCCAACCATTCAGACTGATTGGAGTATTTCTCAATATCTAGCTTGGATTCATGTACATAAGGAGTTAATTTACATTTGACTCTTAACTTGCTGATGACTCTTAAAGGATCATAATACCATTGGAAACTTTGACTGAACTTAAATTCCGGCAAATATTTTTCTCCTTGTGGACCTGCATCTCTACTGTTGCAAATAAAAGGGCCAATTTGATTCGTTATCTTAAACTATGTCTTCTTTTTGACTGAAAATAAATGTATTGCTTCAAAGTTAAGGATCTGCATGATAAATTCAAGTGAAAATAACCTCATTGGGAGGTATTTTGGAAATTTATATGGAAAAATATTAGATCCATATACCCTAATCTCTATGTGGTTCTAATAAATATACCAATATCCTATCCTATTATGCTCTAATAACTGCAAGACCTTTTTAATATCATCACTTACTCTTGGTTTAATGTTGTTGTTCAGCATGTTGACAATAGGATGGATGAATGAGTCAATAAAGTCTATGTAGGTGGACTGTGTAGCGTCTTTCCCGATTAATGGATTCCAAAATTTTACTGACTATGGATTACCTTCAACATCCAGTTTCTGAAGGTCGATCACAAATTTTTCAACTTGAAAGTATATAAATATGTGAAACAATACTGATGAGTACTTGAAGACACCTTCTTTAGGTAATTTGACCAATTGTTCATGAATTGTATCAGCAAGGTACTGGGAAAAATTGAATATGGTAGCAGGGGGCTGAACAAGGTGAAAATAGACAAGAAACCTAAGACTGAAGCATCAACATGCTCATCAGTGAAATAGCCTAGAATGCAAGACATCATGGTAATGATATGGCTGGTTTTTTAAGAAAATAGAGCTGTTGGATAAGGAGGATTGGTCTTGGGAGTATCTATTGATGAGGGGATGAATGTTTGGAATATCTGGAACCTATTGGGGAAGTCCAGATTCAGATATAACTGAGTAAGGGTCTCAATAGATGGAGGGGTTTCATCATGTCTAGGTTGAATCTGTAGCATATGATTTATTGATTCAGCTGTGATGGTGAATAAGATTTCTTTACCAGGGGTTATAATGCCTCTTTAATCAGGGAAATAACAATTTTGGCAAAGTCTAATAATTTGGACACTGGAAGGTATGTGGGACAATGTACTTGGGAAAATTGGACTCCCAAAGGAAAACCTCATCAGCTTGGTCAATTGATTTTTCATGGCTCCAGCAGTGGAGCTCAAGAAGGTTAAACTGAGTGACAGGGTCACTAATTTTAAATTCTCTTTCTGCTAAGGGAGTGTGTTCCACATCTACAACTAGAGGTTGTAGGGGATTGATAGTTACAATACCTTGGGAAGCCATATTTATTAATTTTAATCAATTGATTACTCTTTTGACTTAGAAAAAAATATTCAGGCCTTTAGGAGCACCTCTGAAAGATATTTACAGTCTGCAGAAGGGTTTGGGAAACCAATTGATCAAATATTACTCTCTGTGATCAAAAATAGTCTCAGGCTTTGGAATTCTGTGAAAATATTCCTAGGGTCTGCAGAAAAAGGATTGGGAAGTAGTAGGGGCTTTCTTTTCATTTGCAAAGGTTATTAAACTGATTCAATTACTTTTTTACTTTGTTATAACTTTTAGGAACATGCCTTTTCATTGAGGAATATCTGGAGAAAACAAATATTTTAGTTTGCAGAAGGAGTTCTGAGGTTGCGGAAGCTTTCTGAGGCTTCGGTGATCTTTATAATGGTTCGAATTGATTCTGTAGTGGCTTCAGCAGTAACAGGGTTGAATTCTGGTTGAAAATATCTTGATAACAGGTTGGCAGAGTAATCTTTTGCTTAGGAATAGGTCGATAGTATTTTTCTTCACAAAATATAATAGAAAATGGTGGAAAAAGGCTGAAATGGGCAGTCTTATGCGTTTTTAACTAGCATTGATTAAACATTAATGCGCGGATTAAATTCAAATGGGAGCAGTGGTTTTCATAACAAGCGGAAAACGGGCTTGTTATTTTCACATCGGAAAAAGGTGGTAGGTGGTATTTTTTGGAGGGATGCGATGCAATAGAAAGTTGCCATGTTGCAGGGAGCGGGGACACGAAAACCACTCATTTCGCAAGGTCAAAGTGATGTTAAATATTGGGCTTTTGGGTGTGCGATAGGAGATATTGACCATTGGATCTCAGGAATAACGATTGGACGGCTGGGCGAATAGCAAGGATCTATCGGGGATTTGACAGGCGGTGGGGCCCGAGAAATATTACATGCGAGGAAAGTAAAACTATATGTTATAAAAATATAAGGGGTTGGGGATAATATATATATATATACACACACACGGGACTTAATTGAATAAGGGATAAATGTGTATTATATGTGGGAAATAATATAATAAAGTTAAACAAGGGATTTATTATGACTGGGGGGGTAAATGAATATGTGCAGGATTATACACTATGTTTTAATGTAAAAAATTATATCAGGGAGGGATGATTCGTAGTGGGACCCGATACATGATTTTAAATAAGTACTTAGGATAAATGTATTTTTGGGGTTTTTTGAATAAAGGGGAATTAGTAAAGGGACTTTTACTTTTCCAAAGATAAAATTCTTTTTAACTAAGGAAAAGGGGTTTTGTAAGGGAAAATGAGTATTGTAATGGGGGAAAAGTAAATATGAAGGGAAAGGGGTATTTTACAAGGGAAATGAGTTTTAGAATGAAGTTAGTAATATGAAATGATCAATTTCTGCCATCCATGCCTTGTGAAAACTCCTTCTGCCTACCCATCATCTACCCTAACATTTTTTCTTCTTTTACATGGGCGCATTTGAGCTTGCAAACCCTTTTTATATATTATTTTAATAGCAAAATATATAGTTCTAACCTTATTACTTCCAATGGCTCAAATTAAACTATTGAGCTCATTTATTATTTCTCTACCTAACTACTGATTTGCCAAGATTAAACAGTTTGGCTAGATCTTTATTCTCTATCTATCAACATTAAATTTAAAGGATGAATAATCAAGATTAAGTTGTTTGACTATCATGGATTTGTGGAATTTTTGACAAGCTGCACACAATATTATTTTGCAAAATAAAGTAAAAAGTAGTGGCATTTGAATTTGCATCACTTTCAGGATATATTTTATTTCTTTTTTTTGTTGGGGTTCATTTTTTATATATATTTTTTATCTTTTTCTTTCAATCCTTTGATTTTTATTTTAGGAATTTTACCCTCTTTGCATTTTTTAATATGGGAAAACAATTTGTAGAAAGAAAAGTATGTACATATTACAAGACTAATCATAGTCAATTCAAAATTATGAATCCTATTATTATAGGACCCTAACAGTGGCTCCACATGGGGATGGAATTTCTTGGTGAAATTTCAAGAACTTTAAGATCAACAGCCTTGGAATTTTGACTGTGCTTGCCTTGTTTTCTATTTTCTAAGCTCAACTTTATTCATACTTATGATATTTTGTCTTTGAAAACTTAGGGACTTCTCTCTAGGCTTCAACTTTGCAAGAAAAGCATCCAATCCAATATATGCTTTGCAATGCTATGTACAATTAGAAAAGTAAACAAAGTGAACTAATGGTTAGTTTGGGGAAAAGTAATGCTTCAGCATTCTACCATTGATAGGTCCACCTAGAAGATCTAATCCATATAATTCCTTCAAAAAGAATTCATTGTTACCTTTGTAACCATAAATGGCATAGGGACCTTTCCATAGAAAATCAAATTTACCATGTTTACCTTTATCTTCTCTTCTAAAATCCCATTTGAGAACTTTATCACCTATGTAAAAATCATCTTCCTTTGTTTTCTTATCAAAAACCTTTTTGATATTATCTTGGATAACTTGTGATTTGACATAGACATCTTCCCTAGTTTGTTGCAAGTGTATAGTTTGATTTATCCTTCTCTGAATATCATTGGTTTCTACTTGCAGTTCTTGGATCATGTTCATCACTGGCACTCCTAAAGAGGATGGAAAAAAAACGTCCATCCCATATGCAAGCTGATAGGGAGATGTACCAATGGACTTCTTTGTTGTGAGTCTGTCTGCCCATAAGGCATTAACTAACCTCTTATTACATGTCTTATTGTTGTCTTGTAACAGTTTCTTGATGATATTAACAAGGCTTTTATTCGAGGATTCTGCAAGTCCATTACCTTGAGGGTAATAAGCAGTGGAATGGCCAAGGGTAATGTGATATTTGCTATAGAATTCAATCATTTTCTTATACTTGAAAGTAACTGCATTATCAGTAATGAGCTTTTGAGAAATAGTTTGTGGCTATAAAAATCCATTTATGCTGGGCAGAGGAGGGTGGGTTAATTTCACCATTGAAGTCAAGACCCCATTGCTGAAATGACATTTCTGTGGAGATGGGTTTAAGGGGTAAAGTTAATATATTTTTCTCCCCTTAAAATATTTGGCATTTTTGACAGGAGATCATATACTTTCTTAAATTTGCAAAAAGAGTGGGCCAATAAAAATCAGCCCTCAAGATTTTATCTGTATTTGATTTCTAGTAAAGGTGTCCTCCACAGTCGCCTGCATGAAACTCTTCCATAACTTTATCAACTTCATCTTTCAGTAAACAATTTAAAAGAATTCCACCGTGATCTTTCCAAATCAAAGAACTATATATGATACAAAATTTCATTGCTTTTAACTTTAAGAATCTAGCTTTAGTTCTTGAAAATCTAGGAGGATATTGAAAGTTTAGTAAAATAAATATGATATCTGCATACCATGGTGAATCTAAGAAAGATTCACTGATCTGCAGAGTCTCCATCTCTTCCTGATCATCTAATTGAGCAATAAAATTTATATCTAAGGCCTGACAGTTCAATTCAGCCATGAGTTTGGTGGGCTTAATTCCCATGTCATATTCCAAAATAGTCACAATCCATTTGCCTCTCTTACCATCAAGCCCATTCTGAGTAAAAATTTCCTTCACTACTGAATTTGGAACATATGCAATGATGTGTGAGTATAGAATATAAAATATGAAGTATTTAATGGGATTTACTAAAGCAAGTGCCTATTTTTCCATTATTTTGTACTTTAGTGTGGAATCCCTTAGGTATTTTCTGAAAAAAGAAATGGGTTTTTCATAGCCCTGATCATTCTTCTGCAGTAAGACTGCAGCAATTTTATGTTCTAAAGAAAAAGAAAAAATAATAAAATCTTTTTTGAAATCAAGACTTATTAGGACTGGTGTTCTCGTAAGGGATTGTTTGATTGATTCAAATGATTGTTTGGCCTCTACTTTCCATTTAATTACTAAATCTTTCTTTAACATGTTATTTAGTTCTCTAATTAATTCTGCTAAATTAGAAATGGATCTTCTGAGAAAGTTTATCTTGCCTATGAATGCTTGTAATTCCTTGATTTTTATTGGATGACTTATGTTCAATATTTACTCTATTCTAGCAAAGTCTATTCTAATTCCCTCTTTTGAAATTATGTGTCCTAAGAGTTTACCTTCTTCAAGTTCAAAGAGTGTCTTTTTGGGATTTAAAGAAATACCAAATTTCCTGCATTTAGTGAACACTTGTCTCAAATGATCTAGATGTTTAATGTTTGTTTTAGAGAATATTGTTATGTCATCTAGATAAATGACAAGAAAACCATGAATTTATTTGGAAAAATCTATGTCCATAGCTCTCTGGAAAGTATCTCCTACATTCATTAATCCAAAAGGCATTTTCACATACATGAAAGTACCCCAAGGAGTATTAAATGTTTTCTTTGCTTGGTCTTCTTTTTGAACTAAGATCTGGTTGTATCCAGAGAATACATCAAGTAATGAAATCTTGGATGATCCTACCACCCTTTGTAAAATATGGTCCATTTTAGGGAGAGGATAGTTATCTTTTAGGGGCACTTTGTTTAAGTTCCAGAAATCAACACAAAGTCTGATTTCCCCTGTTTTCTTCCTAATGGGAACTAAGTTTGAAACCCAATCAAAATATCCGATAGGTGCAATGATCTATGCTTCATACATCCTTTTTACCTCTTTTTCAATCAAAGGCATAAGAACATGATTTATTCTCCTAAGCTTCTGTTTAAATGGTTTATGATCTTCTTTGATAGCTATTTTATGTTGTATTATGTTGGTGTCATCGGATTTAAGGTCTTCATAACTCCATGCAAACACATCTTCAAATTATTTAAACAAAGCTATGTATTTCAGTTTTTCTTCTGGGGGTAATGCTTTGGAAAGTTTGATAAGCTTAGGCTTTTGTTATGTTCCTATGTTACATTCTTCTATGTCTGATCTTAATGGTTCCATTTTTGGTTTTCTTGCTACATAATTTCAATCAAAAAGATCTTCTAAAGGGGCTAATCCCTTAGGAAAAAAAATATTCTTCAGGTTTAGAATCTCAGAATCATCATTAGTTATTTCTTCTATTTCTACAGTTTCTAATTTATCTATTTCTACTTAAGTGAATTTAATGGGTTCAGTTAAATCTAAATTATTTACATCTACCTCACTATCTATCTTTTCATCTACTGTACAATCTGTATCTATGTTACAATTCTGGAATTCTCCCTCAGCATTCATAAAGTTGTAGATTTGAGTATCCTGTGTAAAAATCTGCCAATATTTCAAATTTTCTGGTATAGTAAGCATGTGTCTTACCTCTGCTGTATATTGGTGATTTGGATGAAAAGGAAGATTGTAGGTCCTCCATGTTCTATTTTCTAGGAATTACAACAAATTCAATTTCAAGCAACACTTTAATCAGATCTAAAATTGCTTCTCTATATTGGCTTAATCTAGGATTATACACAGAATATTCTCCTCTTATTTTTTTACAATTAACTCTGAGTCTCCCATGATAGAAACTCTTTTTCCTCCTAGATTTCTAACAATATGCAGCCCTAAGATGAAAGCTTCATACTCTGCCATGTTGTTTGTACATTTGAAGTTTAATCTAAAGGCATGACATTTTGAATGATTCTTTTCCATGGTATGAATCCAAACTCTTTCTCTTGCTCATAATTTGTTTACTAAGCCATCAAAGTCTAAGTGCCACATTGATTCATGAAATATATTATCACTGTCCACTTCCTTATGTTTTTGTTTTAAAGTTGTGTTGTTCTCTATGCTAGAATCAGAATTACATAAAATGAAAGAGTCCATATCATAAGGTACATAATAAATAGGATAGTTTCGAGGTCTTTCTACACTACTGACCATGTCCTTCATTAATGTCTCTATGTAAAGCTTTTTGGGTTGACCAATTACTAAAATTGTGGCATAAGACATGTCTAACTATAGAGATCCCTACAATTTTGCTCCCCATGAGTGAGATAATAGCATTCCACACTTGGGAGGGATGTCAACAACTACAATATCCATGACTATACTTTTTCCTAGGTATTGGACTAAAGTGACACATAAATATTTAATCAATCCAAGACATTTAACTTTGCAAGAATCAAATGAGAAAATATCTTTGTATGGTCTTGTGATATCTAGATTCAATGTTTCCATGATTTCTTTTGGCATCAAGTTGTGTGAGGCTCCTGAATCTAGCATAGCATTATGTAAAATTTGATCATGAACAATCAAGCTAATGTAGAAAGGAGGAACTCCTCCTTCTTGGTGTTTTCCATTTACCTCAGGACCAAATATTAGTTCTGGTTGGCCATCATTCAAATTAACAGAATCTTCTCCTTCATTCATGGTCAATGTTTCAGTGATCTATGATTTGTATAAATCATGTTTTACCAACTCTGTTAAAGAAATCGGTATCTTCAATTTGGAAATTTAAGTTTGGATGTTGAATGGTACTTGTGTTTTTCCTAACTGAGTGATTTCTTCTTTACTAACTGCAGTTTGAGTGTTTTTCTCTTCTTTATCTACAGTTAGATTTTCTATTTGTGTTTCCACAGTTTTGTTGTTTTCAATTTTCTTTTTATAAGGGACAAATTGAGTAGCATTGGTAACTTTGGTAGCTTTGGAAATTTCAGCAGCTGTTTTGGTAGCAGCTGTTTTAAGATCAGCTGATTTTTTATCACCAACAGATGTTTTAGGATCAACTAAAGTTTTAGCAGAGGCAGTTGTAGTTTTAGCAGAAGTTGTTGTTTGAGTAGCAACTGATTTTTGAGGATTAAATGATGTTTGAACAACAGTATCTGTAATGTCTACAATTTTAGGACTGGGTGCAATTTTTGGTCTAGAATTTTTCTGATTAGGATTTGAATTTTTCTGAGTTGAACCTGAGTTTGTTGGGTTTCCCTAGGGAGAATTTGTAGTACTTTGGTTGTAGGAGCTTATACTATTTTCTTGGTCTGAGTTTGGGAAGTTTTCTTAGTAGGGGCTTCTACATTTTTCTTACTCCTAAGGTTATATTGCTTGTGAACTTCATTAATGGAAAATTTATAACCTTGCTTGTAATTAAAAGACTCTCCAGATTCTAACTATAACTATTGTAGCTCATATAATTCCTGTTCTTCTTGTGTAAGAAAAATAGTATTATCATCATTTATGCCATTATCTTAATCTGAGTGTCTTCATCTTCTTCATTTGGTGAGAACTTTAAACATAGTTCTCTTGGAAAGGTGGTATTATTGTTTGATCATGTGTTGATTCTCTAGATTTACCAGTGTTGGTATTCTTCCTAAAATTGGGATTTATTATTTGAGGACCTTGTTGTTGATTATCCCACTGTGGTTTCCTTTCCATATTTTCTAATCTATCCATCGTTCTTTCTAATGTTTTTCTAAGATATCTATCTTAAGGTCTGAGGTTGATGATTCCTCCTTTATTGTAACTCTTCTTTAATTTCTCAATCTAGCTTTATTAGCTAACAATTTTGTTTCTACACTTACAACATTACTTTGCATCTGCTCTAATGTTTCAGGATTTCTCTCTCTCAGTTGGTATGCCATATCAGTACCAAATCAATAAGGGAATTTGATTAATGCAGAGCCTGCAGGAGGTTTTAGGTTGGCAGGGATTGCATTATAAATATTTATACCTTGTACAATAGTCCTGAACTAGTTCATTAGGTGCTCCTTTTAAGTTTTCATATTCAAAGAGTATTTTTAAAGGATTCTTCTTTTTCTCCCATCTACTGATAAATAATCTATGAAAATGTTCTAAATCAACAATATGATTGGAAGGTAAACCTTTAAACCATTTCTTTACTTCTCCAGCTAAAGTTTGGGCAAACAATCTCATTTGAACATCAGATTCATCAATTTCATGAAATTCGAAGTAATCAGTCATTTTATTAACATGTTGTTGTGCAGTGTATTAACCAGTTCCATCAAATTGAAAGATTTTGTTTTGGTAATCTTGGGGCATGCTATGTAACTGACTTGGTAGGACAAAAGGATCATATCTGGCAGCCATGGCTAGGATTCTTGGCTAGGAGGTAAATTTGTGGTGCTTGGTGATGAGGTAGAAGTACTCACAGATGAGGTAGGAACACTTAAGGATGTAGTTGGGATGCTAGAAGAGGAGCTTGGAAATGAGGTTTAAGTACTACAAAATGTAGCAGAAATTCTAGGGGATGAAATTGAACTATTTGGAGATGGAAATAAAATTCTAGGTTAAAATGGAAGCTTTGGAATGAATGATTCAGTGGAATGCAGTGAAATGGATATAATAGATGAGTTGGTACTAAATAAAGATGAATTTACAAATTCTAAATGAAAGGTAGAAGGCCTAGGGGTATAGGCAGATAAGGCAATCAATTCAACAGAATGTTGAAAATAGGTTTCATCAATTTCCTTAATCAAAGTTGCAGTCAAAGCATCAAGTCTATCAAATGTTTCTAGAGCTTGTTGATCAAAATCAAGTGAAACAGTTTCCTTCTTAGTTTCAATAAATGAAATGAAATCAGGATCTATTACACTATCATAAATGAAACATTTTGATTTATTTCTAAACAAAAAATTCTCAAAATCTAAATCAAATTCAATGTCTTTTAAACTTCATAATTGTTTGGGGAGGGAATTTGCTTTGATCAATGGAATTTTATTTCCTAAAATTTCTACTTTTTTGTTTTTCTTTAAAAATCTATCAGGATCATCCACTATTACATCAGGTTGTGGATCAGGATGAGACCTGGTATAGTAGGTTCTTCTGGAAGCCACAAATTTATTTTTTTATGAAAAATTTCACTAACAACCCTAAAACAACCTTAAGGTGAAAAGATAAGTAAAAATATTTCCTTTAAGGTTTATTTTAAAACTGAGGACTGGGTAGATCCCTGGTGGAGTCACCAGAATGTTATCACTCCAATAATTCTGAGGGTTGTTAATCTTTTTTGTTTTAAATAATCTTAGAGGTAACCACAAACCTAGTTTTAAGATTTAGGATATAGCCTTCCTAATGCTCAGAAAGGGCTCTGTCTATAAGATTTATCTTTGTTGAATTTTAGTTAATTTTAGGCTAGTTATGTAAGATTGATTGGGTTTTGATTTTAGGTTTGGATTGGTGGTGGAATCATTGTTTCAGATGGAAAGATGTAGGTCTGTATTCCATTGTGCTAATGCAGGGAATGTATCAAGCAACAAAGCAGAATCAAGGTTCTAAAGAGAAGTTTTCACAGGGCAAGGTAGCTGAAATGATTCAGAACTTTAGGCTAAATGATGAAATGGTTCCAATCGGGATGAGAGAGAAATTAAGGATTCTCAAATCTGGATAATGAGGGAAAGAAAGAGGTCAATATAAATTAGGGAGCAATTAAGAATTACCTAATCTAGATATCAGTAGAAAACATGAAAATGACATAACAGTTCAAGATAGAGTGTTTTTAAACAAGTTCTGAAATAATATTCCTGTTATACATTTAGATTTAGAAAACATGCAAGTATGTGAAAACTTCAGATAATAACAAAGAAAATTTGAGAATACTTCACTGAAGTGGCCCAACACATGAATGTTGTAATATAATGTATTTATTGCTCAATCCAGTCTGCTGACTTGAAAATCGTACAAAGAAACCTCTGGTTCAGATCAGTACATCTATAGAAATGTTTAGCAATCCACAATCCACACACAATACTTAGAAATTGTGAAGTATTTATACAAAAATGTAATACAAAATATCCTAAACTATCTTAGGAATTATTCAAGGAAAAATAAATATCTTCATGCAAGAGTATAGAGACAGCTATCTAACTAATGCAAGATGTCCTTGCTTTTATTGATTTGTTTTTGTTTGTGTTTGATCTTTTGTTGATTTTTCTCTGACTGTTGCTCAATGCTAGATGTTTGTTAGCAGTTGAGTGTCCTTTACATTGGCAGTTTTTAACTCTGCTTGGTCATTTCCGTTTTGAATTTAATCATCTGACTTTCATCTGATACTCATTAAACTCTAATACTCTTTACTGTGACTGTTGTTTTTCACTTTCAAACTACCTTCTCTATTTTCACTTTGACTGCTCTTTTACTATTTTACCTTTCAAAGTAAATTAGTTAACTTTTCCCAATCTTCTGCATTTGATAACTTGATTTTTACCATCCTTCTAAATATCTCATCAGCCTCTGTATAGTTTGCAAATGTAAGCTTGTTAATGAAAATATGTTTTACCTCATGTTGTAGGTAAAAAAGGTTCTCAAAACTCTTGTAGGGTAGTTTCCCTATTGGAATCCCTTGCATGGTTGAATTTTTGATATGTTCCTTTGCCACTTCTCTGATCTTATTATCATAATCATCTTGTTTCATCAACATGTCATTGATAACTAGAGGATTTGGAAGGCCTTTCTGCCTCAAAACATCAAACTTCATCATGAATATAGTTATGGAAATATCCATGTTCTGACATTTCTCTTATAGATGTACCATTAAGTTTCTCTTAGAAATCACATAGGGAAAGTGGGTTATTCAAACTAAAATTACAATCCCTAAAGATATAAATCTATTCAAAATCTTCAAACAAATCTTTTGCCTCTATTCATCCATCAGGATTTTCCAGCAGAGGAGAAAATTTCAGAGTTTTTGAGCATTTTGGGAAAATTTCACTGGTTGCTGCCCGTTTTCCCTAAGCATTGCGCGTTTTCCTGGATGCTACGCGTTCAGCCCAGGTGTTGTGTGTTTGACCGATCATTCGCAAAGAAAAAAACAATGGACATTCCGTGTTTACCTCTGGACGCTGCTGGTTTACCTTTGGACACTGCGCATTTTCCCGGACGCTGCGCGTTTGAATGGAGAGGATTTCTCAAGGTTCTATCACTCCTAGCAAGCTCATTTTTTTGCACAAACTTCTTGATAGCTCCTTGAAATAGTAAGTTAACCCTATCAAGCCTTCTCATTGAAATGTCTCATGATATAATGCAAATTTGAAGTGTTTATTGCTATGAAACTCTAGTTTTCATTTCCTTTTTCCATTTTCATTCATATTTCCCATACTCATGTCCCTAAACATATTATTCATAAAAGATATAAGATCCTAGGGTTTTCTTAGACCTAGGTTATCATTTACATTATCACTCCCTCCATTTGTCACAGCTTTTCCTTTCAAATCCACATTCCCTTCATCTCATTCCATTTACGCTAGGGTTTCCAAAGCCTTCAAGTCCACAATGTCTGAAGAAGAAAACATAAATTTCAGTGAGGAGAAAACACCAAAGAAAAAGACATATAAGAAAGGAGGTAAAATCATCAAATATGAACCAGCAAAGACAGAAGAACTCATGGCTTGTCCACTTACTGTGTCATGTTTTAAACATGTTGGTTTCTTTGAATTTTGTGAGAAGGTGCAAAAGGTCCAATATCACCCTATGTTAACAAGGCTATTAATCTCAGGTATTCATGATAGGTAGGTCACTCTTGTTGGGGTTACTTTTACCATGTCTACTAATGTTATTACAGCTGCTACAGGGATCCCTAATGTGGGAGAGAAATGGTTTAAACAAGGAAACCTTGATCATAGCTACTATGAACCATATCTTAAACCTAGATACAAGGATGAAAAAAAGACCATTTTCCCTTTCTCTCATCTTCTTGACCGATATGTCCCTATGATGGAAATCATCATGAAATACTTCACTTGTGAGGGGAGGTCTTCTCAATTCTATTCATATCATTCTGACTTCTTATGCATTTCACTAGAGTCAGAATGCTTCACATACCCCATTTCCTCTCCCGCAGCATTGACAAGATGGCATACATTGCAAAAAAGAGGGATTATAATCATCAAATGCAAAGTCTCTTTCACCACTCCCTTATCAAAATGATAGTCATGCATCAGCTTGAGCAAAATAACCTTCCATGGGACACATTCATAGCAAATGAAATTTTCACTACCCCACCTAGTCAGCATGATCAGAATATCCCCTCATCATCTCATCCTCCAATATCCGCTCCTCCATCTCATCCTGTTGCTCATACATCATCACCAAGTCAACTTCATTCACCTCATGTTGATCCTTCTTCTTCACCATTATATAACCCTTCATCATCATCACATCATGATTCTGAGTCATCAAGCAGTGACGAGAATATTGAGGCAACTTGGGATAATTTGATTGATGTTGAGCTATTTCCCAAGACTTATCAGAGAGGCTACATGCATGTACTTGCTTCACTTGGAGTGAAAGGGGCCATGCCTTCTTCATCAACAAAAAAGGTGGACAAAGGCAAGGAAAAGGCTAAATAGCTAATCATTGATGATTCGAAGGACAAACATGAAACAGAGCATGAATTTCAGTTGATTGACCTAGGTGAGGAAGATGAGGAAAAAATCACCATTACAGAAATCAAAGGAAAATAAGCAAATATTAGTGAACTTCAAGATAATCTTGAGAGAGAAAAATATGTGATTGACTTTCTTGAGCAAGAAAATTAGCAGCTGAAAACTAAGCAAATCATCAATGAGGTAAAGACCATCAGAGCACAAAGAGAGGCAGAAAAGGCTAAGGCCTTGCTTGAGGAGACCTTGGAAATATTTGATGAAACTGATGTTGAGGAGGATTAGCTTCCAAGACAAAAACCAAAGACTATAAGGTTGAAGAGAGCTTTAGCTCGAGAAAGACAGAGAGAAGTTGAGTTGGCAGAGCAACTCACATCAAGTGAGCTGCTTGCCCTAGAGATTAGAAAATATAGGGAATCATGGCTTGATAGAGCCAATATAAATTTGGAGAGGTTGCTAGAGAAGGCCAACAAGGAAAATGACTTGTTGAGGACAAGAGTCAAACTTCATGCACAGAAAGAAAAAATTGCATTGGCCAAACTCAAAAGAGCCAATGCTAAAATTGAAAGCTTGACTAAGTAAGGGAATAAAGAGAGGTTATATATACTTGATGAGGTGTCTCTTCATGCCTCAAGCACTTGATAATAAATTACCCTCACAAATTTATGTAAATTTTGGCACATTTTTCACTTCTAGTCATTTCTGTGTTTTTCAGTATATTTGCATGCAAAAATTTTACCAGAGGCACAGTGACCTGGACGTTGCGCTCTTTTTTGGGGCCTCCAATTGACAAATGGCCACCACCTGAAGTTTTATAATGATGATGACATCAACCCTATCAAGTTTTAGAAGAATTGGAGGATAACTGGTCCCTCAAACATGCAAAACACCACCTAAAAATCATGTTTTGGACTCTTTTTTGACATGGTCATTGTGCATTTACCAGTCTTGGGAGATCAAGTTTTTGATAGGGAAAGTGAGCACCATTTTGGAAACTGGAGGTATATTTAGAAACTTTACTCAGATATCTTTCTAATGAGCTATCATGGATTTTATTTGGACACCGTGAAGGCACTGAAAAATAGCTTTGAAAACAGGCTATTTTTTCTGCCTGGTCACTGCGCGTTTGCCAAAAAATTGCAAATTTTTACAATCTTCAGCAAATCTTCTCGAGTTTGAATTTTCACTTTGGGAAATGTAATTTTACTGATGTAAATGTTCAATATGAATTTAATTATGGTGAGGATTAGTTTACTATGGATAAATTCATTAGCTTGAGTCCTCTAGAGGTCAAATGAATCAGTTTCCTCTCTTTTAGAGGCAAGTTGTTGGGTCTTCCTAGTCTTTATATTCTTGTTTAGCATTTTGTGGAAACTGATTCTCATCTCATGGATTCAACTCCCTGAGGCTAGGGAGAGTGGTTTTGAGGTATATATCTTCTTCTTCTTTCTCAGTTGCAAGGGTTGGACTCATTTGGATGTTTGGCTTTTGAAGAGACACACTTTTGTATCAGTTCTGAGCAGGAAAATTAATCAAATTTGCAGCTATTTTTATGGGATCCATGTGGTATGGTGTTTAGTTTCAGTTTCTCCTTTTGTGCTCAATTTTCAGAATTTTTTTTTCATTTCATCCATCATTTGATTTCTATTAAGTGAATTTTTACAAGTTAGATAAGCAGAATCCATTCAATATGCTCTGTTTTGAGTAGACATTCACAGTCCGTTAAATTTATTTAGTTTAGAAAGAAACCATTATTTCACCATGTTATTTCTAGCTCCTCACCTTTCTTGATCATCCCGACCATTGAAATCCTAAAGTGCTAAACATTGTACCTACCTTGCCCCATAGAACACCCTGCAAATTTTGACCTAATTTCCTTGTCCTGACTGTCTGACTCCTTCTAATCTAGCACAACCAAATCAAAAAAATCAAAACCCTAAGCTACTATAACTAGCCTAATATCTTATTTCCTCAATCATTTTGGTTGTGATCCTTACGGAGAGATCCCTCTCCTTGCCTAGTAGGGCTAGCTACTTGGCTAAGCATGGTTTGTGGTTACCTCAGAATTGCCTTCTTCAGCCTGAGGTTCAATCTGAATGATAACATATAGGATGAAGATATTTTGCTTGAACTTCATATGATTTCTTTTTATAATCTGTTGATGATTTGGGATGCTTCACCATTGGTTGTAGGAAGGTCATCTGTATCTTCCTAGTCTTGTAGTCAAATTCAGAAAGCAATCTGCTTTGGTCACTAGGTGAGTGCTTCTAGTATTTGGCATATGTATTACTTTTAATGCCTCATTCCTGATCTTGATTTCTTTATACTTTTGCATAATATCCTGCTCTTTCTCTGTTTGCTTACTCGATTAAGACACTTCAACACTATGCTCTTTTTGAATAATCTGAGTGTTATATGTTGAAGGCTGGTGAGTTTCTTCAGAAATTGCAGGAGGTGCATTGTCTTTCACCACTATATCAATATCAATAATCTCTATTGTTTGAAATTGTTCTTCTACAAGATTTAATTTGGGATTCTTCCTGTAACAATTTACATTTGACTCTTAACTTGATGATTACTCCTAAAGGATCATAATACCATTGTAAACTTTGACTGAACTTAAATTCCTAAAAATATTTTGGGTAGACATTCAAATTCTGTTAAATTCTTCAGTTTAGAAAGAGACCATGATTTTACCATGCTCTTTCTAACTCCTCACTTGTCTTGATCATCCCACCCATTGAAATCCTAAAGTGCTAAACATTGTACCTACCTTTCCCCATAGAACACCCTTCAAATTTTGACCTAATTTCCTTGTCCTGACTGTTTGACTCCTCCTGATCTAGCACAACCAAATCAAAATAATCAAAACCCTGAGCTACTATACCTAGCCTAATATCTTCTTTCCTCATTCATCTTGGTTTTGATCCTTACGGAGAGAGCCCTCTCCTTTCCTAGTAGGGCTAGCTACTTGGGTAAGCATGGTTTGTGGTTACCTCGAAATTTCCTTCTTTAGCCTGAGGTTCAATCCGAGTAATAACATATTGGTGACTCCGCTCGGGAGAAAAAGTAAGATCAGATCAATCGCAATAATTTTTCATTGAAATTCTTAAACTTGTGGATGATAATTTTATAATTTATTCAAAGGCTGCATTGAAAGTTGTAAAGTGAAATTTGGTTTTCGAAATTGGACATACTGGCTTCTCGAAGATACACTAGATCAAATCCCTATCCGAATCCTCCCACCATTGTTAGTGATCCTCAGAACATAGGAAGAAAAACCAAAACTTTTGTGGAGACATCTAGTTCAGCCGAAAATCAATCAGAGAAAAGTTCTATTCCCAAAGCTATTTCATTCCCTGGAAAGTTAGAAAACTTGCAAGATATTGAATTTGATATAAATTTTGAAAAAAACTTATTCCAGAGAAAATATTTGAGTTGGATTGATGAAAAAGTTGTTGATTCATCTATTTCCTTTCACAGTCTTGTTGAAGATCTATTTTCACATTCACAATCAGGGTCACAATCAAGGTCACGATCAGGGTCACAAATTTTACAAGTTCTTAATGATCTTTAGAACTATTCTTCGCAAATAAATGCTTGGGTAATAAACAGACGTCAGATCCTAGCTTCTTCTACCACCACTTCATCTACTGTTCACAACACTCAATCAGTGACCCACCCTCCCTTCATTACATCAAGCATCCAAATCCCTGTTATAAATCCTCCACCTCTAATCATCATGGCTACAAGATATACCCCCCTTGTTCTGCCTCAGAACTCGGGTGCTATGCCCCAAGATTACCAAACCAAAATCCCTTTGTTCGACAATACTCAACTTATGATAGCCCAAAAGCACATAAATAAGATGAATGACTTCTTTGATCTTCATGAAATTGATATCAGGGATGTGAAGCTGAGGCTGTTTGCACAAAGTCTGGGAGGGGAAGTAAGAAAATGGTTCAGAGCTCTACCAGCAGCCGTTATTGACACTTTAGAAGTTTTGCATCGACAGTTTGCAGAAATATGGGAAGAAAATAAAAATCCCTTTCAAATTCTTTCTGAATATGAGAACATCAAAAGAAATGTTGGTGATACTATGCAAGATTATTGTGTGAGATTTAATGCAGTGTACAATGCTCTTCCTGCACATATCAAACCGCCAGAAGGTTTGGCTTTAATCAAATTTATGGATGGATTTGATAATGATATGGCATATCAGTTGTGTGAACGTGATCCTACAACTTTAGAAGATATGCAAAAGAATGTTGTAAGTGTGGAAGTGAATTAGTAAGGATGAGATCTGAAAAGAGAGTGACCATCAAGGAGGAGACATCTACTTCTGATGCTAAAATGGATTCATTACTCCGAACTATGGAAAAAATGGTTGATCGATTGTCTATCTCAGATAGACCTAAAACACAGGTCCGGAACCCAAATTTCAGAGGGCAGCAGCAACCTCAGTTTAGAATCAAGCAAAGAGAGTAGAAAGAACCCAACCAAATAGTGCAACAACATCAGATTTGGACCCCGTTGCAGCAGAATTATGTTCAAGGAGTGGAAGAGGAAGAAGATGAAGATCTGGTGGTCGAAACAAATCATTTCTTTACAGCAGATGGTCTGCCCATGTTTCTTACTGAAGATGAAAAGTATACTAAAAATTTGGATATTCCAAAAGATGAGGACTATATCTTGGTAAATGATGACGATTTGGAAACTGAATCTGATGATTACCAGCATGGGTATATGAATGATTTGAGTGCACAATAGAAACAATGTTCTTTAAGGAGCAAAGATGTACCTGTCAATCCTATTCAGAAAAGAAAATAGGTCTAGCCAAAGAATGATCTTCCAAATAATCAGAGAAAGGGTAAAGAGCATGCGGATCAGAATCGTAGCAACACCAACCAGCCATCAACAAGCTCAGCTAGTAAAGAGAAAGACACTAATAAAAAGGAGCATGTAACAAAATATCAAAATGATAGAAGAGATATTGTCACCAAAGAGGTAGATAAAGTCACAACTTTTAATTTAGAAAATGAAATAGCTAAATTGAAAGTGTCCATTCCTTTGAGAGAATTAGTAAAGAATGGTCACTATAAACATCAAGTGTCTAAAATGTTGCTAGTTGATCCTTTGTCCGATATGGTTAATGTTGAAGATGACCACCCTGAGCTCATTTTCGGTCCAGCTATAGATGGTCAGTTAGAAGAGAGTGAAGTTCCCCACTTTTATTTAAGCCTTTGACTACATGAGTACATACTTTATTGTTATTCTTGATTCTAGGGCTTCTCAAAATTTAATGCCAAAGGCTATTATGGAAAATATGAGAATGGATATCACCCAAATGTATCATGTTTTGTATTCATTTTGATTCTCGGTAGAGTTCGATGCATTGGTATCATTAAATATTTAGTGGTTTCCTTAGACCAAATCCCAGCCAAGAATGTCTTAATGGATGTGGTAGTGGCTGATATATCGCCTCGATTCGACATGCTCTCGTCTAGATCATGGGGAGCCAAACTCAAAGGTACTTTACAACTTGAGTTCTCTTATGCTACTATTCCTGCTTTTCTGGGAAATTGATGAAATTGTACTAAGAAAAGAAAACGAAGTATATGATAACTAGTAAGGAGAAGCCCATAAATTAGCCAATACAGAGTTGTACATACGAGATCTAGAATCTTTTATTTTGTATAATTATGATAGTTTTAATGATGTAAGTAATCAGCTAGTAGAGGTAGAGGATGTACCGAAGTTTCAGAGAGTTTAGAGAAGTTCTTGATAAAGAAAAAGAAATGGTGACTTTGTCCGAACAACATTTATGAGAACAGAAAATCAATACATAACAAAAAAAATGAGGTGACCGGAAAAAAGTAAACCGTAACTAAAAGTTAATTTTTAGCATCTAGAAGACAAAGTTGGCCTTTGCGAGCATGGATTTCAATGGTGCTTTGAGCAAGGAAGGTGCAGGGGATTAGTATTTGGATCCGAAGTCCTAATTGTAAGTCATGTGGAATTCTAGGTAATGTTAGAGAATGCTCTTATAAATTGGCTTTTCACTGTTCTAACAACAAAGAAGAGTATGAAGCATTGATCATAGGTCTCGAAAATTTTGAAGAAACTTGGTGCAAAAAGAATTCTTGTTAATGGTGATTATGAGCTTGTCATAAAGCGGTGAAAGGAGAATATCAAGAAAAGCATCTGTGAATGAGAGCTTTTAGGAATGTAGTCTTGGTTATCTTAAAAATTTTTCTTGAATATACATTAACAATGGTACCAAGAAGTCAAAATATCATTGCAGATTCGCTTTCTACGGTAGCAAGTAATCTCAAAATTTTGATGAACTCAAGTAATAAATTTGAAATTCATGTCAAACATACACCTAGTGTTCCTCGATAAATTAAGGTACCGCAAAGGTTTTTTGGGATGACAAATAAATTAATAGCTTTTTGTAGAATAAAGGGAAGTTCAAAGATGCTTTTATTGATGATGTTTGTGATTCCGATGATCAAAACATAGAGGCCAATCGGATGAATATTTTGTAGTCGAAAGATAATATTATTCCTAGAGGTCTCATACCTTTAGAAGAATTGTTTGATCAAGATTATGTGGCAAGAAAAACGAACATTGAATCCTACATAAAAGGGTGTAGAAGACATAAACATCGAAAAAATAGATAAGCCCAAGATGGTTAAGTCAGTCTAAGACATTATCTCCGAGGCAAAAGATAAGTACATCAAATTTTTATTTGAATTTTCCGATACTTTCGCATGGGATTATCCAAATTTGAAGGTCTATGACAAAAAATATTATTCAACACACTATTCCCATTAAGTCGGATCAAAAACCTTTCAGTACAAAAGTTGAGAAGGATAAATCCAAGACTTTTTTCCATCCATCGAGAAAGAGGTACATTGATTGTATAAATGCGGTATCATTGTTCCAATTATATTTTCCGATTGGATTTCAAATTTGGTTCCAGTAAGGAAAAAGACCGGAGAGATAAGTTTGTGCATTGATTTCGGGAATTTGAATAAAGTGTATTTAAAGGATAATTACCCACTTCCTAAGATGGACCATGTTCGCAAAGGGTAGTTGGAGCATCACATAAGTCGCTTCTTGATGGTTATTTAGGTTATAATCAGATTTTGGTACATGAAGAAGACCAAGGTAAAAATTGCTTTCACAACACCGTGGGGGGACCTTTCAAGTATATCAAAATGCCATTTGGACTCAAAAATGCGGGGGCTACCTTTCAGCAGGCGATGGATATAGCTTTTGCTATTTACAAATATTTTTTCTTAGTGGTGTATTTAGATGATTTTACAGTTTTTTCTGGTTATGATGATGAGCATTTACACCATCTAAGAATTGTTTTTCAGAAATGCAGGGAGTTCGGAATTTCTTTGAATCCGAAAAAGAGTCTTTTTTCCATGGAGGAAGGAAAAATTCTCAGTCACATAATTTCCAAAGATGGAATTTGGATTGATTCTTCTAGAGTAGAAGCAATTCAAGAATTAGATTTTCCACATAATAAAAAGGAGATACAATGTAATATTCCCAAATGAGGAAATGCAACAATACATGCATTAAAAATGAATTTTCATAAATATATGCTATAATAACTTGTAACAGGCCATGGATTCGTTATTTTATTCAATATAGGACCCAAATCCAAGAGGATATTAGAAACAAATCATGATATATGGGTTAAACAAGTCTCCCACACCCAGAATACCCCAAAACAATGAAAACCCCCAAAAACTATCGCGAACACGTAAATACCGCAACAAGTGACAAGTGCAGTATAATGAGGGCTTATAATCGGGAATTATATATACAATTAGATCTACTCATATATTAATCAATAATGCTAAAAAAACTCGAGATCTAGTATCCTTATTACAAATCCAAGAGAACCCGGGAAGGGTTTCTAGAAATTCACCCAAATACAAATGGTGAACTACAGACTCTAGGTCCGAAGAGTCACCGCAACAAAATCTCATGAATATTGAAGGGTGAAATAATATATATCTGAGGTAGATATTCTCAAAGGTTTCCTCCAATGAAAGGTTGAACCCTTCAATCACAAGAAAACACTCCAAAAGAGCCACAAGACCCCCTTTCCGAAACCGCCCTCCAAAAATAACGCAATTCCAAAAATAAAACTGTGTTGTAAATGATGGGAATAAGCTGGAATGATGCCAAATATCTCATATGTGCACAAGAACCCTCCAAACTTATCTCCCAAGAGAATGAATCCTCCATCCTATGAAAAAGCTAGCTCGTAAAGTGGGTTTCTCAACCCTTCACCGCAACACCCCTGCAACACAACACAATATTATATAGAAATTGCATTATAGTTGAAGATTGAAGCTTGGCCAGAATTTTGGATATGTGTAATGATAGATCATAACTCTCCCAAGAGGCCTCTCAACGAAAGAGATGGAATTCCTAAACAGGGAATACCTAGTGCTAAACAACACCAACAATCTTAGCTAAACAAATTAAGAAAGCAAAAGTCTAAACAGACATATCAAAATATAATTCATAATCTAGCCCCATATGGCTTCCATCCTCTTCCTTATAAGCAATGTGATCCTTCTCACCTTGGGTCCCACTCATTATGGTTTCCACCATCACACAATCAATCTCCCTCCAAAACCGCGATGTCCCATCATCAAAGCCACTCCTCCATAATAGTGCTATTTTTATTTGGTCAAAGTTGACCTCTTAAACCTGCTCCAACACCTTTTTCACACCTAAGGGTCTTCAATCCAACTTTTATTTAACTATCTAAGCTAATCCACATTCAACTGGGTCGTCTCAATTCATGGTTCACTCCCTCCATTCCATCTCTCGTTGGCTTGGTCAAACTTGACCTTGTCTTCATGCATTAGCCCTTGTTCACACATGAGGGTGTTCTATCCATCTATGAATATGATCCCTTTTCACATTAAAATGGATTTTATTGCTTCTAAAAGGATCTATGGGCCTCCTCACCCATTTATTCATCTAACCATAGATTAAGAGAAAAATTAATATTCCTATTAGCCGCATGCTAAGTTAAGAATATTGCAGTCCTCCCCCTCCCAAATGTTGCTTTTCCTCAAGCAAGCTGTAAGGATAGAACCGAGGAGCCTCTTCTCCTCCTTCGTAGTGTCCTCATATGATAACCACCTCTAAGATACAAGATTTTGTATCATCAATACATCTCCAAGTTGCCCCTCCCAAGTATGCAAGTTAGCTTTTGGTGACCATCCCAAATAGCTATCATCATGTAGAAGTAAAAAAATCCATGGAGGCAACAAAGTGCTATCTAGGGGCCCTCTTGAGGCATGAGATATGATATATGTTGGGAAATATCATCCCCGTGTGAATCTCTCATCCCCAAGCTATCATCCATACAAAATGAGCCACCCTCCAAAATGGTAACTCATGAAAAATATCCTCCACCTTTGGCTCCTGCAATGTAGGTGGTCTAAATAATTGAACATGGTAGACAAAATATCCTATCCCATGATGCTCTCTCCCCATTTATGATAAGTGTAGAGTAGATGTTGATCTTGGGCTGCAATAATGTTTCCCTCAAGTGGCAAGAAGAAGATTCTATCTCCAAATATCCTCACCATAGAACAATGAATCATGTTGGCGTAATCCATCCCATACAAAGTGAATGGTACATCATCACCATATGGCATCCAAATCAAGAAAATGTGAAGGTTATGTGAAAGTTTGGATGATACCAATGGTCTCTCCAAAGTGGATACAATGTAGTCTTTCCAATTGTTGTTTTAGAACATCATGTGGCAAGTTGTCCTCCAACAATTTATTAATTGTGCATGTTTGATCATCTACTAAGAGGTAGTAAATGACATTATATATCAGCTTAGAATAATCAGAATACTACAACACTTGCCCAAATTCATGTAGAGAAGGGTTATCTCCACCATAATTGTTGGTCCTAGAATGACCCTAAAACCCAAAAATAATATTTCCCTCTTGTGGAGCAATGTACTATACATAGATGGTGAGATAATGCAAATAATCAATGGAATAATTAATAAGTATAGAAATACATTTCTTACCATGCATAGTGAGTAGGCTGAAAGTGAGGTCCAAAGATGAGCCATCCCATGAGAATCTTCTCATAAGGATCTAAAAAATGAAGGAATGCTTACTCCCCTTGGAACACTCGCTCAATAGATACATACTCCTAAGTGACAATGTTGTTTGCCTTAGTGATAAGGCTCTTGTCACCCCATGACTTCCTCCTTTGACATGCCATATACCAAAGTCATCCACCATCATGTTTCTATGTGGGGAGATCTCCTTCCCATGCGGAAGTACCTCTGATCCTCCAATGTTGAAGGGTAGCCTCTTTGCACTTTGAGTGTGCCATCCTTTTCTCCTGAAATATCATGCCAAGTGTTAGGGGTCCCGTGATTTGGCCGATTGGCAAGCCAAGTGACTGCAACATCAAAATCAACTTTGGAGCCCAAGGACCTAGCCTTCCTGGACTTAGAGAGGGCTCTCTCTATTTGTGTAAGGGATATCTATGTGTTTTTCTTCTTATGTTTCTGATTTTAGGCTAGTTGTGAAGTAGGTTTTTGGTTTTGTTTTTAGGTTTTTGAGGGAGGAACTGATCAAAGACTAAATAGATAAAAATATTGTTAGATCAACTGGGCTATGGGGTCGAAAAGGTCGAGAAAGCCTCAGATGGTGATACAAGGTATATTGAAGGGCCGATTTGATCAAGGTAAAATGGATCTTTAGGTAAAATGAAGTGGGATGGACACTAAGTTTGTGAAGGACAAAGGCTTTCAAACATAAATAGTTTAATAGTAGACATTTATATGGTAGGGCTAACCATTAATCATGATAAATGTAACTTCAAACTGATAGATGCATAGAAATAAACATTCAAGCGATACATAGAGATATATGACTCTCTAACTTTAGGAAAATCGCTATCAGACTTTGGGGAAAAACAATTAAGACAAAAAAATAACTCAAAATACTAAGAGGGAACTCCTAGACATAGTATTTTGGGCTATCGAGCACTTTGAAATAAGATAACAGAGTTTTAGGCAAAGGGAAAGATCGATACAAGACCTCTTTGGTTCAACTAGGACAATAAAACATTCAAAGAAAGGTTTCAGAGGTGGAGCTTTGACTATCCATGAGTAAGCAGGGCATACCTTGAATCATACTTAGCATGCATAACAACCATAAATGAAACAAGCAAACAAGTTCTTCAGTGATCAAAGAGCAGTTAAGAATTCTTTGATATGACTAAGAAGGAAGAAAACATAGAAGCTGTAATGAATCAGGAAATCTGAGGTGCCTCCATGGGCATGTCTAAAATCTATTCTCTACTATCTTACAGCAAGCAAAGCACATGAAATTTGTATGAAAACTAAGGAAACATAACAGAGAGGGACACTATACCATTTTACCAAGTCAAGGAATCCAATAACAGTCCTCTTTCATCATCCAAAACATTCAAGAAACTATCCAATGCATGAGACAAGTATTTCTTCCAAGCTTGTATAACCATATATTTCTCTATATCATCAATTTCAGCCTTGTTTACAATGAAATCTCTTGGAATATATAGGCCAAGATGAAGGAGAACCTCCTAGTGCAACTAGCAAGCTCATTGGCCCATCAAAAATATCTGATTTTGTCCTTGAGGCTTTGCAAAGCCCAAGGCAAAAAATATCTATAAAAATATCCTAAAAATGATAAAAAAGGAAATTAAATTGACTTTTCCCAACTGAAAATGGCCAAAAAAGGCTAAACGCACATTTGGAAAAGCCACTTCAGAAAGCTGCATTTTTCACAAAAATACTTCAAAAATATAGCAGCAGAAAATCCCCTGTCTTGTGGGCAACGTTTGGATGACTTCCTGATGTCGAAACAAGGCCTGTGATGGCTCGTTGGAAAGCCCTGAATGTCTAGTTTCTGAAAATATTTTTTTTTTCTTCCAAACTGATCAATAGAAGCCTCTGAAAATCGGACTTGTGTGGAAAAACCCAGAAATTAGCCTTTGCTGATATGCGGGGTAGAGTGTTGAAAAAGTAACTATTTTTTGCCACTTTGGTGGACCAAAACATCTTCAATTGATATGAAATTTGCTGAGTAGATGCCCCTGAAATTATGGCATCCAATGATACCATTTTCAACCTTTGAGGATGCTTCAAACTAAAATGGCGATGCCCATGATTTTCTGCAAAAAGCCCAAAAATGTCAAAAAACAAAAACTTGTCAAATTATGCCCAATTTTGGCGAGCATGACCCTCATGGATTTTTAGAAGCATGCTGAGAAGCGGAGGCCAAAATTTCAAGCCTTGATATGTCTTTCTTCACTTTTAGTGCCGGACGCCTCTTTTGGGCCACCTTGAGACTTTCTTGTGTAGCCTTCAATTTCCTTCAAGCAAATTGATTAAGCTTCTTATAGTGCCCGGTAATTTTACTTTGAAGGTTTAAGTCTCTATTGGCCTTTTCCAACTTATTCTCCAAGTGTTTATTCACCCTTTCAAGCCATGCTTCTCTATTGTTTTCTATCTCTTGGGTGAATAAAGTAGTAAGAGGAAAAGATTGGAAAAGGGTAGCCTCTTCCTCTTTTTGTTTCTCCAAAGCTCTTTTGAGTCCCATAGTCCTTGGCCAATCTTCTTCTTCAGTGTCATTGAATTTGGCCATAAGTTCGTCCAACTTAATTTTCACTTTGGAGGCTTCCTTTTGGTACTTGATAGCTCGTGTTTCATAAAAAAACATGTGGACATTCATTTGCTTGTTTTGTGTTTGCAGAAAATGAATGAGGTTTTTAGACCTCTCTAGATCCACTCTTAGATCATGAATTTGTTCTTATATATTTAGGAAGAGAGACTCTAGGATTCTGGCCTCATTTTCACTGTCATCATTGTTTCTCTGAATTATGTCAAAATCCCTTTCTTTCTCATGGCTACTTTCCTCCTTCTCTTTTCCCTTGCTTTGGGTGGCCTTCTTGGTCCTCCTCCTCTTTGGTAATTCAAAAATGGATTTCTTGGGCAACTTGCCTTTGCATCAGAGTGCTCTAGTAACATTTGGAGTTATAATTTGAGCCACTTTCTTTCTTGATGTTCGGGGCTTTGTTACCTTTGGAGAAGAAAGTGTGGCCCCTTGCCTAGGAGAGGCAGCTAGCACATGCTCTATTTGGTCTTTTCCCTTACTGCTCCCCTTATCATCTTTGCCACTGTTTTCCTCCTTTTGAAGGCTACCTTGTTTAGAATGCTCATTGCTAGGGCTTTGTTTGTCATCATCCTTGCTGGCTGGTGGGCTTTCCTGTTTTTCATCAAAAGTGTCCCTTTGAGGACTGTTTTTACCCTCCTCATAAGTGCCTTGGCTATCACCTTGCATGTCTTCTTGAGGGCTACCTTGTTCACTTTTGTCCCTGCTTTCCCTACTTTCTTCGTATCAATCAATTAGGTTGTATCCTCAATTATTTGTGTTTTATCATCATGCTCATCGCTGTGTTTGGATTCTTCATTTTGTTCCCTTATCACTTTGCTCTTCTTCTCACTATTTTTCTTCTCACTGAAAGTGCTTTCTTCATCACTGCCGCTCTTTCACCGTGCTCTTCTTTTCTGTCTCGCTCCTTTTCACTTTCTATTATAGGAGCACTTCTACTTAGAGTAGACTTACTAGAAGAAGGAGAAATATGATGAGTGGATGGTGAAGGAGATGCATGGGATGAAGAAGCAGTGGAAAAATCGGGATGTGAAATGAAAGTGTCCCAAGAAATTCCCCTTTTCTCAAGTTGATGGAGAATGAAAATCTTGATAAGGGAATGATGGAAAAGACAAGCTTGCTGCTGAGAGGAAGACTTATTTTGAACAGTAGAAGCCATCTTTTCAATACTTCTATAGAGGAAAAAGGGTAGGTTTAGCAATTGGGTTCTTGTGAAGTGCATGAGTAGCCTGATATGGTAACCATAAACCTGGGAAAACCTCCCTTCGCATGTGAAATGTTGGAAGAGATGCAGTGTTGTCCTTGATGGCAACCCACCGAATGAAGATGAAGACATGCGACTGTTGACATGTGTTGTCCTTGATGGCAATCCACCTGATGAAGTTATGCTTGACTTGATGGACTTGGTAAATGATGTAAATCTGATGTGATATGATGTTTGTTAGCAATATGGCGCTGAGTGTTGTCCTTAAATGGCAATCCTCTTGATGAAGATGATGACAACTTACTTGATGAAGTTGTGCTTGAGAGAATATGTTCTTGATGAAGAAAATATGATGTATCTACAGTGTGTACAGAAGGCAATGAAGAAAGGAATTCAGAATGTGCTCAAAGTATGATAAAAAGAGTATGTCTCAAGGAATACGCGGATATGTCTAGGGGAAGTCGCGTATGCACGCGGAAAAGAACGTGCCAAGTCGCGTATGGGAAAAAGCGCTCAAAAAGTGCAAGACTAGGGGTAACCACCATGGTATTGACCCATGGTATTGGGTTATGATTCGTCTAAATGACCCCGTCCAAGAATACCATCGGAAGTAATGTAGTTTTGGGCTCATGGTATTGTTTTGGCTCATGGTATTGAAAAAGGGGCTCATGGTATTGAAAAAGGGTAAACCTATATAAGGAGAAGAAATTCATTGTGAAAATCATGAGTGTGGGTGCAAGATGTCTGAGCTTGAATGAATACTTCTCTCTGAAGTAGATCTGAATGGAAAGGGTTACACTTGAATGATAAATCTGAATGTATGATGCACCAATGATGAAGAAAGGGATCTAGATCTCAAATGTACTTGTACTTGCTAGATCCGTTTATGGAATGAATAGATCCAAGATGAGGCGAACATCCGTTCATGAAGGGTTAAATTCCGTGTGATGGTTTATTCTGTTGTTACTACACATGTTCTCTGTTAACTTAACATCAGATGATTGAATAGTGCAACGAACTAAGTTAATAAATAACTGCATACTTAGATCTCTGCTAATACGCAAGTTGCATGAAGGATATCCGCGTATATACGCGAGTTTACTAAAGGAAAGTAGCGTATGGGTTTTAGAGAGTGAAAAAGTAAAAAGTTTTGAATATGCTGTAAATACTGATTCACCCCCCCTCTCAGTATTTTTCCCAACAATTGGTATCAGAGCAGGTTCTTCTGCAGAAGCTTGATCGCTTGAAGAAGATCCGTCGTAATGGGAAGTCAAGAAGGAGTGATGTCTATAAAGCCACCTCTATTCAATGGAAGCAATCTGATATTCTGGAAGGTACGAACAAAAGCATATCTGCAAAGTCTTGGTGCAGATGTATGGGCAATCATGGAAGAAGGTTATCAATACCCGGCAAGTATTCCTACTGATGCAGCTGAAAGAAAGAAGTATGAAATCAATGCCAAAGCAGTGAATGTCTTATTGGGAAGCATGTCTGAATCAGAATTTGCTAAAGTGATGCGACTACATTCGGCAAAAGACATATGGGACAAAATCATTCTAAGCTATGAAGGAGACACAAAGGTAAAAAGTGCAAAACTCCAAACTCTTAGAATTGAATATGAAAATTTGAAGATGCATAGTGATGAGAGTGTTGCCGGTTTCTTTCTTCGTCTGGATGATATTGTAAATCGAATGAGAAATTTGGGTGAAACCATAACTGATACTACTCTGGTGGAAAAGGTCTTAAGATCATTGACTTCAAAATTTGACTCTAAAGTTTCAGCTATTGAAGAAAGGCAAGATCTGCAAACTCTTACTATTTTTCAATTACATGGTACTCTGACTGCTTTTGAAATGAGACAAGGAGGCCCTTCTCAAGTAAGAGAAGCTGCTTTTAAGGCATCTACAAAAGGAAAGGAAGTTGTCAAAGAATCCAGCTATATATCCGATGAAGAAGAAGCGAATTTCGTGAGAAAGCTCCAACTAGGTACTGGAAGATTCAAAGGTAAGCTTCCCTTTAAATGTTTTGAGTGTGGAAAAGTTGGTCACTATGCTGCTAAATGTCCTTATAGAGAAAAACATGGTAAAGGGAAACAATTTGAAAAGAGAAAGAGTTATTATGCAAAAGAAGATGATGATGAAGTGTCCAGTGAAGATGAAGAAGATTCTGACCATGATCTAAAAGTGCTCATGGCAAAGAAGCAAAAGAAGAAGCCTACTCGAAACAAGGAGATACCTCAGAAATCATGTATAGCAAAAATTGAAGAAGATGAAACAGATTCTGACGAAGATCTACAAGCACTCATGGCAAAGAAGAAAAAGGAGAAGGCCACTTGTAATACTCTTCTTTGTGCAAACAATAGTAAAGATAGTGAAAGTAAAGTTGTGGATCTAGAAGAAGCTCTCAAGATTAAAGTTGAAGAACTACAAAGTTCATATAATAAGCAAGAAACTATCTACAAAGAGATGATCTCACAAATGAAAGATCAAATAGAAATGCTGAATGGACAGGTGGACAAGTATCAAAGGTTTCATACTTATGCATCCAATCAAATTAAAGATCTAGAAGCAGATCTTGAAAAATCAAGCAAGAAGAATGAAGGACTTGAAGCTGCAATCATCTCTCTGCAGGCAGATCTAGAAGCATCAAGTAAGAAAAATGAGGAACCTCTACAATCATTTGAAAAGGAAGGCCTTGAAGCAGAAATCATATCTCTCAAAGAAGATCTGAAAAAATCAAATAAGAAGAATGAAGAGCTAGAACAAACATGTGAAGAAAACGAAAATTGGTTGAAAGAAGAGATCCTAAATCTGAAGGATCAAGTAGAAGATGGAAGAAGGAAAGAAGAAAGCATGACAAAACAATGTCAAGCCTTGGAGGTTGAGGTAAACATTCTCAAAGGTAAATTAGAAGAAAAGGTTAAACTTTTGAGGTTTCAAGATAGTACTAATATTTTGGACAATATTCTGAGTAATCAAAGGTCTCCTGCTGTCAAACTTGGTCTTGGTTTCCATGAAACTGTTAAAGGAGAATCTAGCTCACAAGGAAGTGCCAAAAATTCAGAGAATGTCAATGCAAAACCTGAAGTGTTGAAAGAAACAAAAGATCAACCAACAATCATGAATTCTCAAAGGAATTCATTCAAGAACATTGAATGTTTTAAATGTCATAATTATGGGCATGTTGCAGCAAATTGCAGAAGCAGAACAATTCAGCCACAAACAAACAGGTTCTACTCAGAAAGGTACTCTAGTAGCTTCAAGGGATATTGTTTCTCATGTAACATGTATGGACATAAAGCAGCTGATTGTAAAAGGAGGAATATTAGAAATACTCATTATGATTCTTATGCTTATTTCTCTGGACACATGAGATGTTATTCTTGTAACAAGTATGGACATGTAGAAAAGGAATGCAGGTTGAACAGATATGAGAAAATGGATAACTTCCAGCACACAAATAGAAAGTTCAAACAAATCTGGAAAAAGATGGAGGACCGATCAGAAACGTAGGGAATATTGACCCTACTGCAGTCATCCGCTTCTGGAAGCTGACTTCTCTGATTGACTGCAGGAATGATGTGGGATACATTATGAGATTTAGTAATGTATCGTCACAAGGGGAGCAATGCATGATGACTCTCATGGTTGATTTGATTACTCTGGTTATATGTATTTCTAACAGTGCTTCTGGTATAAAGAAAAGACAGGAACAGAAGGTAAACTTGCAGGAGGAGATGAAGGTGTGAAATTCTCTATATTTCACTTTCCATACGCGGGTTATATAAAACAAAGTCGCGTATATACGCGAGTTAAAGCTGACACAGCCGCGTATGCATTAATGATAAGAAATTTTACGATAGGCCCCGAATATACGGAGCGAGAGGCCCGGGGGAACATCGATGCGGCGATAATAACTATAGTATTGACTCGTAAGCTTAATTTATTAGTTCTAAATGATGATGATATGATACTTGATTTCTTATATTGAAGATTATGGATAGATCTTTATTTGCTTGGTATTTATTGCTTGAGATGAAAGTCATAGTGGAGATAAGGACGGATCATCACCAGAGATTATTCTTGATGACTTAACATTCAAGGTGTTTCAGTTAGTGAAGTTAAGGAGAAAACCTTTGGTTTAGGGGAGCAGCCATGGAGAATACTAATGATTGCATTGTTGGCAATATGACTGCTTATTCTTGGTTATTGTGATACTCCTGCTTAAATGATGATGACTTGGTACATGATTTAGTATGATGAGATGTTGATCCCTGTTTACTGAAAAGCATCTTTTTGGATGAGTTGGAAGTCTTATGATTCATAAATAAGAATGGATCATGCAGAGTTTGTTACTATGGTTGAGATCTGTTGCCTTCATATGTTACTTCATGTTAAATCTTGAAGATCTTGATGATATTGGACCACATGGATGATTGCTTGACACATATTTGAAGATGTTGCTCTGGAATGATAATCTATCTTGGAAAGATTGTATTGATCTTGCGACCAAGCACATTCCCATCAAGTATCACTTCTTACGTGAACAAGTGCTTGAACAAAAAGTGAAGTTGGAGTATGTTCCCTCCAAAGAACAAGTTGTTGATATCTTTACCAAACCTCTGCCCAGGGAAGCATTCGAGTATCTAAGACAGAAGCTGGGAGTGTTCTCTGCCAGTCAAAAGAACAAATCTGCATAAATTTAGAAGATGACATTGGATACGCGGGTTTCCTGAAACATAGTCGCGTATATACGCGAGTTCCTGCACAGAAAACCGCGTATGTCTGATTGCTGACAATTTTTGGTTGGAGTCAGCTCTCTTCAGCACAGCTGCAGTGCTGTTTGGTATCTCTGATACTGTTTGGTATCTCTGGTGGTGTTCCAGTTCTCATAATTCTTTTTCTAATGATTTAATGAAGATGCCTTGATGATTTGTTGATGAAAGTGTTCAGGATGCACAAACTAAGGGGGAGCCTTAGTCTTACGAAAAGAATGCTTGGATGCACAGATTCAGGGGGAGCATTAGCGTTGCTGAGTATAATGCATTGTTGGCATTATGATGGTTCTGAAATATGTTCTCATTCTTGAGGACTTTCTGGTGTTGGTCATAAATGGTCATATTTATATTTTGGTGAAAAGGTCTTGTTGAGACCCATGATGTAAAAATTGTAATATTCAGTCATGTAAGGACTTGTCATTTTTGTAAACCCACATGGTTGGGTAGCTGAGTCAAATTTTGTAAAACCCACTTGGTTGGGTAGCTGAGTTGAAATGTGTAAACCCACTTGGTTGGGTACTTGAGTCTGAGTCTTTGGTGATAGGAAGTTCATAGAGTCATGTACTTTATTGAAAAATGTGTTTGAAGATTCAGTATGATCTTAGGGGGAGCTTGGTCACTTCAGTACATATCAGATCTGCAGAACGCTTCTTCCACATGAGGAGAAAAGGGGGAGAGTATGTTGGCTTTGGTCCGCCCTTTGCCCTTGATGTCAAAGGGGGAGAATGACATGGTGTTTGAATGAAGAGAACGAATGGTGTCAAAATGGAGAGAATGACATGGTGCTATTGTATTCTTAATGTACCTATCTGCTGTAGTAACCAAACACCATCATGGTTGCCATCAAGTCCAAAGGGGGAGATTGTTGGAAATATGATGCAGAGTGTTGTCCTTGATGGCAACCCACTGAATGAAGATGAAGACATGCAACTGTTGACATGTGTTGTCCTTGATGGCAATCCACCTGATGAAGTTATTCTTGACTTGATGGACTTGGTAAATGATGTAAATCTGATGTGATATGATGTTTGTTAGCAATATGGCGCTGAGTGTTGTCCTTAAATGGCAATCCTCTTGATGAAGATGATGACAACTTACTTGATGAAGTTGTGCTTGAGAGAATATGTTCTTGATGAAGAAAATATGATGTATCTACTGTGTGTACAGAAGGCAATGAAGAAAGGAATTCAGAATGTGCTCAAAGTATGATAAAAAGAGTATGTCTCAAGGCATACGCGGATATGTCTAAGGGAAGTCGCGTATGCACGCGGAAAAGAACGTTCCAAGTCGCGTATGGGCAAAAGCGCTCAAAAAGTGCAAAACCAGGGGTAACCACCATGGTATTGACCCATTGTATTGGGTAATGATCCGCCTAATTGACCCCGTCCAGGAATACCATCGGAAGTAATGCAGTTTTGGGCTCATGGTATTGTTTTGGCTCATGGTATTGAAAAAGGGGCTCATGGTATTGAAAAAGGATAAACCTATATAAAGAGATGAAATTCATTATGCAAATCATAAGTGTGGGTGCAAGATGTTTGAGCTTGAATGAATACTTCTCTCTGAAGTAGATCTGAATGGAAAGGGTTACACTTGAATGATAAATCTGAATGTATGATGCACCAATGATGAAGAAGGGGATCTAGATCTGAAATGTACTTGTATCTACTAGATCCGCTTATGGAAGGCTTAGATCTGAATTGAGGCGAACATCTGTCTGAAGTAAAATGGTAACCTAATCGAACATCCGATATGAAGAAGTATGCCGCTCTATAATGATTGAAGATCTATACGCTACTTCGCCGCAGCGATGCAATGTGGAGAGGCACGCGTTTCATTGATGAAAAGCTGCTGTGGAGGCAGTGAAATATGTACAGAGGTATATGCTTGTTTGTGTGGACGGAAGCGCGTATATACGCGACATCAGTGAAGTGAAAGCGCGTATGCAAACTAGGGTTTGCTGAAGCTTGGGGTATGAATCATCTGATCTGTTCTGCTGTATTAATATTATCTGATCTGTGTTGTCTGAATTGATAAGTACCTGTTGGTGATGTATGTTTGAGCTTAAATGTATTGAAAGGGTCCAGTCTGAAAATATGATGAAATGTGGCCTGCAAGTGGTGTTCTATTGAAGTTGTTGGATCCAGTGTGAAAATTGATGAAACGTGGTCCAAGGTGGTGCTGAGGTTGCAGCTCTCAGCTCGGGGTCGTGAGTTCCTCCTGCAGAGAGGTCGGCAAATCGAGAGCAGGTCGTAGTCTGTAGAGAGCCGGTAAACGAGTCGCTGGAGCCCTTCCGTGGAGAGGTCAAATCCAGCGCAGTGGCGCTCCTGCCGTAGAGTTTGCTGCTGATGGACATGTTGTAAGATGTTTTCTCTATAATAAAATATTGAAGGCTGAGCAACTGCAGCGGTGGTTTTCTCCCGACTTGGGTTTCCACCTAAAAATCCTGGTGTTCATGTGTGATGCTTTGTGTGATGGTTTACTCTGTTCTTACTGCACATGTTTACTGTTTATTAAACATCTGATGAATGAATGATGGAATGATTCAAGTGAAGATATAATGACATAATTAGATATCTGTGCATACGCTAGTTTAATAAAGGGCATCCGCGTATATACGTGAGTCTGTTTCAGGAAAGTCGCGTATGGGTTTTAGAAGCAAGAAAAATAGAAAGTTTTGAATATGCAGTAAATACTGATTCACCACCCCTCTCAAAGATTTCCCAACATATCCAGATACAGGCTGGATTGCCATGTGATGGGCTTACCAATTTAAGAATCCATACATGACAATAACGCTTTAAAAATAACCTCCCAAAGAAGCTAATATAGCATAAATATGGTTGAAATGAAAAGTGAAACAGTATATCATGCCTGAGCCATATTTAAAGCGCTTGACTAATTCGAGCATGGGTATCAAATAAGATAAATCCATGCCAAAAGCCAGTGAGCCACTCGCATTCCAAAAACATGATACAAGAAAGGTGAATGAAACGAAATAAACAATTAAATTAGCACATATAAGAGAAAGTTACACACTATGAGACACCAAAGACCAGAATCCTCTTTAAAGACGGAACTCCTCCTCACTGAAACCCAATGGGCTTTGTACATTCATATAATAGTTTTTACAAAATGCATACAAAAATTCTCTCACCGCATAATTTTCTGATAAAATATGGAACCCTCAATAATCTGCTCTTGGGGAGTTTTATAGAATAAAAAGAAAACTTAGTAAAGGAAATGGATGATGAACATTTAATTTGCCTCATTAAGATAGGATGGCGGAAATGTGCACGTCCATACAGCTTGATGACTCTGTAGTGCAGTATGTACTCTGTGGCCTGCTTTCTGAAATAAATGCACTGGATGGAAGTCTCTTCAGGAACACAGTAGAGAAATAAAAACCGCATGGGCAGTCTGTCCTTCCCCGGAAAGAAAATTCTGCTGAAATGCAACCTTGAGGGTATTGTTTTCTATGCATGGACCTTCTGAGTGATCTACGGGGTCTTCGATCTGGTATTCTGTCTTCAAATGGTTAGGTTAAGGCTCAAAAATCTTCAATTATACGCCTTTAATTCTTTGCCTTTCACTGATACTCTCTATCTGCAATATTAATGTCTCTGATCGCGAAATTTGTGCTTTGAATGACTCTGGAGGGTTTTGATAGAGTTTAAATCTACTTCTTTAATGAAGGTCATGTCGTAATAGCTTCCCAGGTCGTTCTCCATAGTTCTAGCCTCTGAAAAATGGTCCTTTCCGGTGTTCTCTACTACTGTAATTGAGACTGTGAATCATGGCGGTTTACCGCCACTCATACCCTGCAAAATACACAAAATCGTCAAGAAAACAAATGCAAGGGAAGGTGGATGCAATGGGGATAATGAGGATGACAGCGCAGCATGGGGAAATGGTGGAAAAAATGGCCTAGTGAAGGTTGGAGGGATGCAGAGAATTTAAATGCAAACGATGGAAATTTGACCTTAGAATGGAATAAAATGAGGGGTGGAAGAAAATGTGACAAAAATCGTGGACAGATGACAGGGTGGAATGCATGTGTTTATGGCGGGCAGGAAAGTAATATAGACCGTCCGATCTCAGGAGGAGATTGACAGCTAAGAGCACATCAGACAGCAACAGAAAGAGGGTCAGGGGCACTGTTTGCCGGGCTTATCGCCCTAGCATCTCGGCGGCGTGATCACCGTCGGATGGCCCACTCCAGATCGGACGGCGCACAACAATATTGCACTAGGTTTACGGATGAATGTTAATGCGCGATGGAGGGTAGTTTATGAATAGTGCGTGGAGCCATGTGTCATGCGATGAGTGGAATCACTCCGAAATGAGAAATACCACCTACCCCTCGATAGGTGGTGTGATGGAAACCGGTGGGTTTTGAACAATGCTTTTGGGCACAGGGACCACAAGGGTGACTGAGCTGCTGACCATTGATTTGCAGGTTGATCAGATGGTGGACAGTTGATCAGAGCAGTGAACGGGTAATACTGTGATAAGCGCTCTCTAGGCTAGCGTTTGATCTAGCGCCCAGGTCACGTGGAGAAAAATATTGAGGGAGCTAGGGCCGAAAGGTGCTAGGCCTTAAATATGTTAAAATGTGTGATTTCGGCCCTTTTTATGCAATTTTGAGTTTTAGAGGAGTGAAACGATAGACAGAAGAAAGGATTTTTAGGCCAAACGAAGGGGTTTTAAAGGGGATTTCTTGTCAGAATTTAATAGGGGGCTGACACGATCAACATTGGCTCCACCTGGGGATGGCACATTCGTCCCTGGGCATGTCAAGAACTTCGCAGATCACTGGTTAATCTTCTATGTGGACACTGCTCTTCAGTACTTCTACTTTTCTTTTCATAATTCATCACGACACCCACATTATTCAAACAAGGATGAAAACAGGAAACTAATGTACAGTATGATACACCAGGATATCTATGCCTGAATCATAACTGGAAGTAGGGTTTAAGGAACTGGCCATTTACAGGGGCATCAAGCAAGTCTCCCTGTAAATTTTCCAACCTGAAAGTGTTGTTGCCCCCTTGTTCCACGATTTTAAAAGGGTCGAACAAGAGTGGGTCGAATTTACCATGTTTCTCTTTTTCAGCTCTTCATACATCCCATCTGAGCACTAAATCCCCAATTTGCAACTTCCTATCCTTGGCATGCTGATCAAAAACGTCCTTCATCTTCTCTTGATATTCAGTTAACCTTTGACTTACCTGGTTGTGTGTTTCTTCCAATTCCACCAACTGATTTATTCTCCTGGTCACATCATCAGGCTCTTCTTGACTTTCTTGCATGAATCGGGCTACTGGTAAGGCTAACTGAATAGGGAATACTGTTGCCCTCCCATATACTAATTCATATGGGGATTTCCCAGTTTCTCTCTTACTGGTAATTCTATTGGCCCGCAGAGCGAATTTCAACTGGGAATCCCAATTTTTCTGATTTTCGTTGATAGCCTTATTCAGTGCCCTCACCAGGGTTTTATTTGAAGACTCTGCCAAGCTATTTCCTTGTGGGTAATAGGCTATAGAGTGACTCAGTGTGATGTTATACTGCTGGCAGAAGCTCACAAACTTTGCAGACTTCAAGGCCTGGGCGTTATCAGTTACTATTCTGGTAGGGCAGCCAAATATGGATATGATGTTTTCTTCCATGAACTTTATTATCACAGCGTATGTTGTGTTCCTCGCAGGTATGGCTTCCACCCATTTTGTGAAATAATCAGTGGTAGTTAATATCCACTTATTCTGACCACTCGATGGAGGATGTATTTCACCTATAAAGTCAATTCCCCATTGCTGGAATGGTTCATCCACGTGAATGGGAACCATCGGCATAGGTGCCAACTTCTGTCTTTCAGAAAATTTCTAACATTTCCCACAAGCTCTAACCCAGGAAAAAGCATCTCCAAAGAGCTTGGGCCAATAGAAACCAACCTTCAGGATTTTGTGAGTAGTGGCCCTCCAGCTGTAATGACCCCAAAAAATTCCTTCATGAAATTCGGCCATTATACTCTCTACCTCATCCTCTATGAGACACAGGAGTAGAATTCTTGAGGGATCTCACTAGTATAGCCAACCATTGGCGAATATGTACTTCTGTGATCTCAACCTGAGTGTTCTGTATTTAGCTTTATCGGCATCTGAGTGTGAGGAGATATTCTACTATCTCTTTGTACCACTGACTAGTGAGGTACTTTATATGTGTTTCCGGAGTAGTTATCTCTACTCCCTGTCGCTCTTCTTTCTCCTTAGATTGCTCACTTGCTATTATGGACAGATTTATACCCAAAGCCTGATAGTTTGATTCAGATAATATTTTGGCTAGCCCTTGTCCTCTGATTAGTTTGCTAGGGTGAACGTCTAGCTCATACTCCTATATTTTGGCAATCCACTTCCCCCTTTTTCCTTCACTATCCCCTTGGATAAGAATATTTTTTACAGCTGCTGTAGGCACAAATGCAGTGATGTGGGATTTTAGGACATGCATGCGAAATGCTTTAAGGTATTTCACTAGGGTGTATGCTTGCTTTTCCAATATGTTATATTCTAATTCTGCATCACGGAGCACCTGACTGAAGAAGGCGATGGGCTGCTCGTACCCTTCTTCATTTTTCTGCAATAAAACTCCTGCTATTGTATGAGGTGATGCAAAAGAAAAGATCATGAACGGTTTAGCATAATTCGGTCCAGCTAGCACAGGGGCTTCTGCAAAAGCATTTTTTATCTTGGAAAAGGCCTCTCATGATTCCTGGGACCACTTAACCTCTTTATCTTTCTTCAGCATGTCAGTTATATGTCTAACTATTTCAGCATAGTTAGGAATAAACCTTCTCAGAAAATTAATGCGCCCTAGGAATACTTGCACCTCCTTCTTATTTATGGGAAGAGAAATACCATTTATAAGCTATACCCTCTTAGGGTCTATTTTTACCCCATCTTTAGTCACAATATGTCCCAAAATATTGCCTTCTTCTAATGCAAATAAATACCTTTGTGGATTGAGAGAAAGACCATACCTTCTACATTTCTCAAAAGTTCTACGCAAATGCTCAATGTGCTCAGTATCATCCTTTGAAAATACAGTGATATCATCGAGGTAGACTACCAAAAACTTATCTTTCTCCCCAAAAAAAGCAATGTCCATGGCCCTTTGAAAAGTGGCCCCTGCATTAATCAACCCAAAAGGCATCCTGGCATACATAAATGTACCCCAAGGTGTGGTGAAAGCAGTCTTCTTTTTGTCTTCTGGAAGTACGACCACCTGATTATAACCAGAGAATCCATCCATCATTGACATCCTAGAAGCTCCAACCTCTTTTTGCAGGATGTGATCCATCTTAGGCAGTGGATAATTATCCTTTAAGGATGCTCTATTTAAATTTCGGAAATCAACACATAGCCTTATTTCCCCATTCTTCTTTCAGACAGGGACTAGGTTTGCCACCCATTCAGAGTACCTCAATGGCACAATTTTTTTGGCCTTTAACAACTTCTTAATTTATTTTTCAATGGAGGGAAGCAGCAAGGGATTAATCTGTCTAGGCTTCTGCTTATGAGGTTTCACATCTCCCTTCAAGGGAATTTTGTGCTGCATTATACTGATGTCAAAAGTTCTTAGGTCCTGATAAGACCATGAAAACACATCTCTGTAAGACTGAAATAATTTTCGGTATAGCTCCTTATATTATTCTGGGATCTTCTTGGATAATTTTACAATTTTGGAGTCAGCATCAGTACCAAGATTCAGGTCTTCTACCTGATTTTCTTCTACCACTTTGCCTGGCTGCAGTGGGACATCATTCTTGCTAAATAATTTTTCTAAAGGCACCAACCCTCTAGGTATAACGTTTACCTTCAATTGCAACACCTTATTACCTGCCATTTTCTCCTCCCAATTGCTTTCTGAAGTGTCTCCAGCCTCTTCTTCTTCACCGACATCAATCTCCATATTGGAGAATTCCCCTACTATTTCCAAAAATATCTTCACCTATTCTTCATCCTCAAATACCTGCCAGTGCTTGATGTTATCTGGAATTGATTTTCGATAACGTACCTCAATTTCATACCTTAAGAGAGGGTTCTGAGGTGGACGAAATGTACTAGCAGCCACAGCAAGGGAATCGGCCATCCTATTCTGTTCCCGGAGCATGAACTGGATATTAAAGGCCAAGAAAACATTCTCCACCATGTCCCAAACTTCATTCCTATAAGCCCTCAACCGAGGATGTTTGGTTTGACACTGATTCCTGACTTGTCTAACCACCATTTTTGAATCTCCCAAAACTTTTAAAATTTGTATATTCATGCTCCTGGCTATCTGTAACCCCAATAGAAGTGCTTCATATCCGGCCACGTTATTAGTGGTTTCATATTATAGCTTGAAAGACAATGGGACCCATGTTCCTGTAGGATAAATCAATAGTATTCCAGCTCCATTACCTTCTCTTGAATTTGCTCCATCAAAATGAAGTGTCCAAATTCCTGCTTCATGGCTCTCTAAGGGCTGCTCAGTCTTGATCTGGCAGAAGGATGGTTCATGAGAATAACCTTGATCTTGTTCCATCATCAAGCATGAGAAATCTCCTTCTTTACTGTAGACTGGTGAATTAGCAGAGTTTTCAGCCTTAGTAACCATATTGACAAATCTAGTTTCCCTGTACAACCTCCTCTCCTGGCCACCAAAAACTGGGATAGTGGCATATGTTAAGTCCAACTTGATCGACCCACCAATTTTTGTTCCCCAGGACCTTGATAGAAACATGCCGAAGTGAGCTAGGATGTCAGCCACCACGATGTCCATTACCACACTTTTTGCTAGGATTTGGGCCAAATTGACCACCAAATCCTTAATCATTCCCAGGCATTTAACTCTTTTGGAATCAAATGAATAGAGGTCCTTTTATGGATGGGTGATTTGTAATCCTAGTTGTTCCATGATTGACAAAGGAAGAAGATTATGGGAAGCTCCATAATCTAACATACAGTTATGTAATAACATGTCATGGATCACTAGAGACACATAGAAGGGAGGAGTAGAAGCATCTAATTCCTCAACATGTGGGCCAAATACAACCATGGGTATTTATTCTTGAAGGTTGAGACTATCCGGGATGAGTGCTGCTTTTGGAGGGATCATGAAAGAGGTGACTTGGGATTGATATGCAGGTTGCTTCAACAGTTCAGTCCAGGGAAATGGGATTTTGACCTTCTCAAGTTCCTTTTTCAGAATGAAAGCAAGAGAGGACTTATCTATTACAACCTCTTTTGACTCTTTATTTTCGGCTGAGGGTTTGACTTCTTTTGACACAGACTTGGCATTAGGGGGAAAGACTACTTTTGAAGAGGAAGGAATTTGATCATTAGACTACAAAGGTTTGTTTAGAGGCCCTTTACCTTTGTCTGTGACTTTCTGCATTGCTGAATCCTTCTAAGCGGGTGCTTCCTTCTAGGGTGGCTCTTCTTCTTGATCTTGAGTATGATTCCTCTTCCTAGAAGATCTGAGATCATATCTTCTATTGAACTGTGCTTGCATGAAATCAACAAATTTCTTACAATAGTGATCAATCTCTGAGTCTTCCATGTCTCTAGCCTTCTCTTCTTCTTGCAATGAGAACTCGGTTCCATCACTCCCTTGCAAGGGGAATTCTTCTCCATCACTATTCGAGAAAGAAAGATTTTCATCCTCCAGCTCATAGGCAGTGTCTTCAGTAGGACCATCCACTTGACCTTCCAAGTATCATGGGTGTGGTACCTGATCTTGTTGTTCCTTTAGTTCCCTTTGCAATATTTGCAGGGGTGGTTTCCTATATTGAGGATTGTAACCTCTGTTTGTAGCATTCTGGAAATTCTTGGAGGCTGAATTCTAGGCCTCCAATTCAAGTTTGACCAGCTTACTAGAAAGGTTATTAATCATTTTGTTCATTTCTTCAATTCTGTCATTAGCTGAGTCTTTGTCTTGCTTAGAGGTAGATAACTCCTCTTTGCCCCTTCTTCTATTATCTTGTTCAGATTTTCCCTTTGATTTACTAGTGGAGGCAAAATTTGCCTCCAACTCTAGTGCATCTGTCTGAGCATCATCCAGAGTGGCAGGCTTTCTTTCTCTCAGAGAGAAACCAAATTCTGAGTCAAAGGATGCTATGAAAACAACGTTAGCAGCAGTTTCATGAGGTTTCATATCAGCAGGAAGACTCAAATATAATTTATTAAATCTCTTGATGAACTCTAACTCCCCTTCGTTATGTCTTTTCTTGAGTTTATTGAACTCAGTAAGACAATGTCCATTATCTTTCTTCTCTCCCCATTTCCTGAGAAAAGTATCTTCCATTACTTCCCAAGTGGTAACAGAACGGTCTCCCAATGTCTTAAACCATTTTCAAGCTTCAACATCAAGAGATTGGACAAACAGCCTCAAGACTACATCTAAATGTTCCACATTAGAGTTTGCTACAAAAGAGCAGAACACCTCAAGATGTTTTTGAGCATCAATCTCGTTTTCCCCATTGAATCGGGGTAAGATCTTCAGATAATCCTGTGGCATATCATTCAACACTTGAGGTAATGCCAGGGGGGCATATTTATTTAACAAGAAGCCTGGAACATTGGCCATTGGAGGGGGTGGAGGTAGTGCAATAGTTTGATGCGTAAAAGGAGGAGGAGGAGGTGGAAGTGGAGTATGAATAACAATAGGAATGTACTAGACAACAACTTGAGGTGTTGATGGGAACAACGGGAAGTTAATAGTAGCTACTTCAGTGACTTCATTGACCTCTTCAACCTTAGGGGTAGGGTGAAAGTTATCTTTAATTCTGACACCTCCCCAGGGTGGACTATCTGAGTAGTACTCGGTATTTCCCATAGTGGAGTCGGGACCTAGCACTTGGGCTACTTGAGAAGAAGAGGATGGAAAGTTTTCTACAGACAATTCAGGGATTTATGTGTGGACTGATTGCCTTTCCCTCAAACTTCTTCTATGTATGATCTTTTCTGGGTCAGACACTGAGGGTGTCTTAGGCTGTGACGTATCTGACCTCAGGTGTGGCTTACGAGGAGCCAGGACTGCAAGTAAATTTATCTAATAAATGAATGTGGAGTCGCCAAGTTGAGGGATCTACAACTCTCAACTCTCCATGCTCACCTATTTGAAGAGTGAATTAGGTTTTTTCAAGGCCCAGGGATTTAAATTTTCTCAAGTTCGTTCCTTGGCAACGGCGCCAAAAATATGTTGTCGTTCCTAGAGACAGCCTTAAGTTGTGAAAGACCAGTGCCTAGGATATCTTATATAGCAAGGAGCATGTGGTATAATATGGGGAATTATCAACAAAGGCTCTCACGCTATCTCCTGTAAATAGGGAGGTTAACTTGAATGGGACCAAAACTTCTAGAAACTAGAAATAGGGAGTGCAACACTGCAGAGGCAAGATGAAAAACTCCAATATAAAAGCATCAGACAATTTAAAGGCAGCTTACTCTAAAGAGGGCCGGTTCAAAAATACCTCACAGAAATAAATTATCAGAAGGTGTTTGCTGTGTATGAAAGATTAAGAGAATACTAGTTGTCATTGGGATGATATCCAGATACACAATATCACCATGTAATGGGCTTACCAATTTAAGAATCCATACATGAAAATAGCGTTTTAAAAATAACCTCCCAAAGAAGCTAATATACCAGAAATATGGATGAAATGAAAAGTGAAACAGTATATCATGCCTGAGCCATACTTAAAGCGCTTGACTAATTCGAGGATGGGTATCAACTAAGATAAATCCATGACAAAAACCAGTGAGCCACTCGCATTCCAGAAACATGATACAAGAAAGGCGGACGAAACGAAATGAACAATTAAATTAGCACATATAAGAGAAAGTTACACATTGTGAGACACAAAAGACCAAAATCCTCTTTAAAGATGGAACTCCTCCTCACTGAAACCCAATGGGCTCTGTACATCCATATAAGAGTTTTTACAAAATGCATACAAAAATTCTCTCACCGCATAATTTTCTGATAAATCTGGAACCCTCAATAATCTGCTCTTTGGGAGTTTTATAGAAGAAAAAGAAAACTCCTAAAGGAAGTGGATGATGAACATTTAATTTTCCTCATTAAGACAGGATGGCGGAAACATGCACACCCATACTGCTTGATGACTCTGTAGTGCTGTATGTACTCTGTGGCCTGCTTTCTGAAATAAATGCACTGGGTGGAAGTCTTTTCAGGAACACGGTATAGAAATAAAAACCACATGGGCACTCCATCCTTTCCTGGAAAGAAAACTCTGCTGAGATGGAACCTTGAGGGTATTTTTTTTCTGTGCATGGACCTTCTGAGTGATCTACGAGGTCTTTGATCTGGTACTCTGCCTTCAAATGGTTAGGTTAAGGTTCCAAAATCTTCAATTACACGCCTTTAACTCTCTGCCTTTCACTGATACTCTCTGTCTGCAATA